>WNWK01001945.1:112500-239331 GCA_009830355.1 Cherax destructor | reverse complement strand
GGAGGATTTTGAAGGATGCAATCTATTACTGGGTAATAACATTGAGTCTACTAAATGTATAGAACCCTAATGATTAATTCTTCCCCGATGTTGGCCATAACTCGGGCACAATCCAAAGTGATGTCTGATAAGAATGTTAACTCGTCCTTGGACGACTCTGATCTCGGACTAACCAATTTGTTTTGCGAGGAAAACTGGCAGAGCCTCGTAAATTTAGTGAACAGCCCCAGATCAAGCCTTCCTATTCCAGGGTTGCAGGATTGCCAGATGTCTCTGTTTCCATGCCTGAGGGACTGTCCTTTCGGGAGGAACAACGGAAAGACTCCTCACTAAACTCGCTTTTGAGGACGCTATGGGTAAATCCACTTCGGGTCACCCGGTCAAATATCTCTTAAAAAATAATTACTTAGTCTGCACTGAAACTGGTAAGGAGGTGGAGGGAAAACAACAAACAGATAAGTTAGTGGTTCCCAGAAAGTTTAGGTCTCAGATACTAAATATAGCCCTAATTCTTCTTTAGGAGGCCATTTGGGAATTCCAAAACTCAATACCGAATAACAAAGAATTCTTTGGCCAAAGTTAAGGCAAGATGAAAGAATCATATTTGCTGTTGTCCAGAATGTCAGCAGGTAGGAAACCTGGACACCCCATTAAACCTGCACCTCTCCATCCCATTCCTGTTAATGGAGACCCTTTTCAGAATTAATAATAGATTGTGTAGGTCCTACCTAAAGCTAAGTCTGGAAATCAATACTTTATTCCCTTTATTTGGACCCCAGAATGTCAAGATGCCTTTACGAAAGCAAAGAGATTACTGTTGCACCCATTCTGTTGTCTCAGACTTTCAAAACCATTTCCTTGCAGATTGACGCTTGTGAGTCTGGGGTGGTCTGCTGTCTGACGTAGTCACAGCAGACTGACCAACTGCCTTCTGCCGAGTTTGAATTCTTTCCTATACTTGGCTCTGGTGGTCTGAGTGGCTAAGGCTCTCGCTCACACGGCAGGGCCTGGGTTGATTCCCAGCCAGGAGCAGAAACATTGGACTGTTCTTACACCTGTTGTCTATGTTCCCCATCAGTAAAATGGGTACCTGGGTGTTAGTCGACTGGTGTGAGTCGCATCCTGGGACACTGACCTAATCTGCCCGAAATGCTCAGCATAACAAGGGACTTTCTATATAGTAGTATGTCACTGATGTCAGCTAGAGCCTGTATACCATGTTTGTGATAAAAACACAGGCCTCATTTCTAGGTTTTATGAACACAAAATCCATGGTACATTCTGCAACAGAAGAAAATACATCTAAGGGCTGCTGCTGAGGACAGGTGATGTAAGGTGCATATGTCCTCAGAAAAGCTATAGCTACTGGCGACATATTTAAGCACCATGTAATCTGCATCACGAATGTATTTGTGTAAGAGCGAGACCACCGCCATGCTGGGCCATCGCCGTACTGTTTGTTATTTTGTTAGGGGCCCCTAGAGTGGTGCCGTATTGTTCCCTGGGCTCTCCACAAGAAGCGGTATCACTACAATCTCCCCTTCTAAATATCAGATACAGTAATCCTCCAACGGTTAGGTGGGTGACAGTGTACGTCCAGACCTTCGTAGCCCTTGAGCCTCTTCACCGGGTTCGGTATTTTCTAGCGGGTTTGACTATCTACTGGGCGCATCCTCTATTTCAATAGGGGTAGCCTGAAAAGGCTTCCTGGAGAAACCGAAGCATCTTTCAACATCTATTGGTGTATCTTGAGATTCCCACTAACTATTGGTTTCAACTGGGGCTAAGTGTCTTGTAGATACAGTAGTCTCTTCACCATTTGGTAGACGAATGTGGGCATAATGCGGATTAGCTTGTAGGAGCTCTACCTCTTCCACTAAAGGATCCGTCTTGTTCATCCTACGTGACTTCAGGAGAATGGGTCAGGGTGACATAACCAGGTGGGCATGGAGGCTCCCGTAGAGGAACGACGTGAATAGTTGAAGAGTCTCTCATGAGGGTAGCATTAGTAGCTGTGCACAGCAATGATCTAATAGAGTGAAGGGCATCAGGTAAGACAGTCTGCCAGTGTTGAACCGGTAGTTGCGAGATTTCAGTGTCATTGTAACTGACTTCCATATAGTACCATTGAACCGCTTCCACTTGGGGGTTGTAGCTTGTTGTTCTGCTGCAAGCAACCCCTTTGTTAGCCAAAACTCATGAAGTTCATTACTCATGAACGAGGATCCCCTGTCTGAATGGATATAGGCCGGCATACCAAAAATAGCGAATAACTGGGAAAGACAACTGATGACAGTTGAAGCAGTCATATTTCACAGGGAACACAAAGGAAACCTAGAATATTCATCTACTATGTTAAGGAAATACCTATTCTGGTTTATGCTTGGTAGGGGTCCTTTGAAATCTATATTCAGTCTCTCGAAAGGCCGGGTGGCTTTTATGAGATGAGTTTTCTCTGGCTGGTGAAAGTTTGGCTTGCACTCTGCACATACTCTGCATGATCTGATCACTTGTCGCACCTCTTCCACTGAGTAGGGCATATTCTTAGATTTAACAAAATGATACAGGCGTGTAACTCCTGGGTGACACAAGGCCTTGTGGAGCTCTGAGAGTGATTGCAAATCATGACATGCTGCTCCACAGTGGGACCTAGAGAATGCATCAGGTGAAATGTTTTCTTCACCCGGTCTTTACAGAATATCAAAGTTATAACACGATAGTTCCATCCTCCAGCGTAATATCTTGTCATTCTTGATCTTACTTTTGTGCTTCTTGTCAAACATATACATCACGGACCGTTGGTCAGTCCTTACAGTGAAATGTCTGCCTGTTAAATAATGCCTCAGTGGCGAACTGCTTCTATGATGGCCTGGGCTTCCTTTTCTACAGCAGCATAGCACTTCTCTGATCCTTGAAAAGTTCTTGAAAAGAAAGCAACAGGGACGTCCTGCCTGAGATAGGACTGCAGCAATGGCAACTTCAGATGCATCCGTTTCCACCTCGAATGGTAGGGACTCATCAATGGCCTGAACTACTGAGTTTTCAATATCCTGTTTGAGAGTATAGAAAGCAGTTTCTGCTTCCTTTGTCACAGGAAATATCGTGGTAGCACTCAGTGGGCGAACTTTACTTGAATAGTTGTAGATCCACTGTGAGTAATAAGCAAAAAGACCAAGAGTTCTTTGGAGTGACTTTTTGTCTTGGGGCATTGGAAGTTCCCGTAGAGGTCAAAGTCTTTCAGGGTCTGGGGATTGCACCTCCTTCCACCACATAACCAAGGATGTTAAGCCTTTTAGTGGAAAAAGTGCACTTTTCTTCATTGTAACTGATATTTTCTTCTTGGCAGCTTCCAAAAACTTATCAAGGTTTGCATCATGTTCCTCCTGGGTCTTGCCACAAATGGTAACATTATCTAAATATCATAGTTCCCCTAAGTTGCTCTTCCTGAATGAGTGAATCCATAATTCGTTGGAAACAGGCTACCCATTGGTAACCCCAAAAGGGACTCTGGTAAACTGATAGAGGCCGTCACTAGCCTGAAACGCTGTGTATGGTTTATCTTCATTCCTTATAGGGACTTGATGATAGGCACTTCGTAGATCAATTGTGCTAAACACATAGTACTGACAATTTTGTTCACTGTATCATCAATTCGAGGTAGAGGTACCCATCAAAGTGTAAATTTGTTGATTGTCTCAGAATAGTCGATAGCCAGCCTCCGTTTCCTATAATCATCCATGACAACAACGACCTGTGCACGCCACGGGGGTACTTGGTTCTATAATACCCTCCTTCAGCAGCCTCTGAGTTTCTTTCTCAATGAACATCCTATCTTCATAAGAATAGCGGCGTGACTTAGCTGATATAGGATGACAATCCGCAGTAAGATTCTAAACAGCTTTGGTGGGTCTACCCTTAAAGTGCTAAGACCACAGACAACGAGGAGGCAGTTCACCTCCATATGTTAAGGTAACACAAACCATGACGCTTCTGAAAGTCTGACCAAGGATCACATCAGAGCACAGTTGTGGCAGAACAGCTAAATGTACATCTTGATAATCCCTGTCATTAACTCTAAGGTTTACCTTACAAAACCCTAACGTCTGAATAGAGAGAGATGTTGATGCCATGGAAACGGTACCTGATAGTGATGTACCGTCAAGGAGTGGCGTTTAACTACGTCAAGGTTGATGAAACTCTCTGAGCTGCCACTGTCAATAAAGACCATCTACTTCTGTTCCTTTGATGAACACTTTCACAACTGCCTTTGACAGTGAATTTGGAGCAGCCGCAGAGTCACTGTTGCTAGAGTCGCCTGGTCGGAATGCATAGAAGCACTAGCTCTTGTTGATGTATTAGCACGACATACTTTAGCAAAGTGACCTTTCTTATGGCATTGATGGCACATTGCTTCACGAGCCGGACACTTTGGACGTGGATGTCTTGAAAAACCACAAAGAAACACTTTGTGCCTGCAGCTGCTGTCACTGAAGCAGGTTCCACGGTAACCTCATTAAAAGAGTCTTGGTCAGGGAGTTACAGCACTTACCACTCGAGAAGGCTGGGTAGTACTGTACACTTCAGAATTCTTCTGAGCTGAATCTAATGATCTTGCCTGGTCAAGGGTAGTGGCTAAGTCCAGAGTTTTATTCTCCAATAAACGCTGCCTTATTATTGGTGATTGCAGGCCACTGATAAAGCATCCCTGATGGACTCTTCACAATACTGAGAAGCTGTCACCGCTCGGAAGTTACAGTCCTTACCTAATATTTTCAATGCTTGAAAGTATTCCTCTAAGGATTCACCAATCTGCTGGCGGCGAGTTGCAAGACGATATCGTGCAAAGATTTCATTTGTGGGCTTAATATACTGAGACTTGAGGGCATTGATAGCATCTTCATAGGTATTACACTCAGAAATAACCTCATAGATTTTAGGTACACAAAGTTGATGAGCAGGCTTAGTTTATCTAGATCTTCCTGAGGAAAGGCTCTCAAGAAGTTTTCGAAAGTCTTAAACCAGTGCTTCCATTCCTGAGCAGCCGTTGATACACTGGGGTCAGAGTCTAGCCTCTCAGGTTTCAGTAAACGCTCCATTTTGCTGTGTAGTCTAGCTCAGAATCGCCACCAGGTAGCCCAGGATATTTGTGTTCAATAAATTGTTGTGATAAAAACACAGGCCTCATTTCTAGGCTTTATTGAACACAAAATCCATGGTACATGTCTGCAACAGAAGAAAATACATCTAATGACTGCTGCTGCAGGACAGGTGATGTAAGGTGCATATGTCCTCAGAAAAGCTATAGCTACTGGCGACATATTTAAGCTTACCATGTAATCTGCATCACGAATGTATTTGTGTAAGAGCGAGACCACACGCCATGCTGGGCCATCGCCGTACTGTTTGTTGTTATTGTTAGGGGCCCCCTGAGGTGGTGCCGTATTGTGTCCTGCTGCGGCTCTCCACAAGAGCGGTATCACTACACCATGTACATGTACTTGTAGTAAATAAAGATATTATTATTATTATTATTCACAATCAAGGATAGAGTAACTAGATATCCAGAGGCAGTTCCTATGCGCAGTATTAACACTAAAGCAATCCTTAAAGCTTTAACTAAGTTTATCTCTTGCTTTGGAATACCTAAAACTATTCAAAGTGATCAAGGTACTAACTTCACTGCCAAAGCATTTAGGGAAGCATTAACTAGGCTAGGAATAGTTCATAACCTATCCACTGCCTATCATCCTCAGTCCCAAGGCGCCTTGGAAAGATTCCATCAGACGTTAAAAACAATGATGAAAACATTCTGCATGCATTTTCCTACAGACTGGGATGAATCACTTCCTCTGTTGCTATTCGCAATGAGAGAAACGGTGCAAGAGTCTACAGGGTACAGTCCTTTTGAGCTGATATTTGGGCACAATGTACGAGGTCCTCTACGTGTGCTCAAAGAAGGATGGATGGGAGAAGACGCCTCCACAACCAGCTACAACCCTTCTTCAAGGTTGCAGGTAGCACGTCAGTTGGCTAAGGCTAACTTGAAGGCAGCTCAAAATACGATGAAACAGAGGTATGACAGAAACTCAAAATTTCGCTCCTTCCATTCAGGAGATAAGGTGTTGGTACAGGAGCCTATACCTGGCCACACCTTGAAAGCTAGATTTACAGGGACCAATGCAAATCGTAAGTAAATTATCTGATGTAAATTATGTGGTATCTCCCTTGACAAGACCTCAAAAGCAAAACTTACCACATTAATCAAATTAAAGCTTTTAATACACCAGATAAAGTTCCAGTAATGACTCTGTCCTCTGCCTCTGATGTCCCTGACTCTTTGCACTCTGAGATTAATGTAAAGCTTCCAAATTCGGTCCTCCTCAAGGACCCTAAACCTTAATGTTGGGTTTGACCAAGTCTCAAGTAACTAATTTAACTGCGCTCCTACAGTCTTATCCTGATATTTTTTTGGATGTGCCGAAAAAATGTACATTAGGATATCATGATGTAGATGTTGGAAACTCTAAACCTATTAAACTCTCCCCTTACAGAGCTAATCCTGAAAAACAGAGGCTACTTCAACAGGAGGTAGAATTTCTGTTAGAGCATGGGTTAGTGGAGGAGTCATCTAGTCCGTGGGCTTCACCGTGCATCCTTGTTAACAAAGCTGATGGAGGGTTCCGAATCTGCACAGATTACCGTAAGGTGAATGAGGTCACAATTGCAGATGCCTATCCTCTGCCACGTTTGGATGATGTAATCGACTTTGTGGGTAAGGCTACTTTTGTATCCAAATTGGACCTCCTTAAAGGTTACTATCAAGTACCTTTAACAGATAAGACGAAGGAAATCTCTGCCTTCGTAATTCCAGGAGGTCATTATCAGTATACAGTGACCCCCTTCGGAATGAAAAACTCTCCTGCATCATTCCAGAGACTTATCCATCAGGCTATTAAAGGACTTGAAGGCACGGCAGCTTACCTAGATGACATAGTTGTTGTGTCGGACACTTGGGACCAACATGTGATAAGGCTTAAGGCTCTCTTTGAGACCTTCCAGAGTTTTCATTTAACTGTTAATTTATCAAAGTCATCCTTTGGCCAATCTACTATTAATTTTCTGGGCCATGAAGTAGGTAGTGGCAAAGTGGCCCCTAAATTTGCAAAAATTCTGGCCATTAAAAATTATCCAGTTCCCCCTGACAGGAAATCCCTTCAACGTTTTCTAGGGATGGTAGGGTTTTATAGAAGATTCTGTAAAAATTTTGCAGATATTGTTGCACCTCTAACCTCACTTACCAGTCACAAAGTTCCCTTTATTTGGACCCCAGAATGTCAAGATGCCTTTACGAAAGCAAAGAGATTACTTTGTACTGCACCCATTCTGTTGTCTCCAGACTTTTCAAAACCATTTTCCTTGCAGATTGACGCTTGTGAGTCTGGGGTGGGGGCAGTGCTTCTGCAATCTGGGGATGATGGGTTGCAGCCTGTGGCGTATTTTTCGGCCAAATACCAACCACACCAGAGGGCCTACTCTACTATAGAGAAGGAGGGCCTGGCTCTACTTCTAGCATTAGAGCATTTTGATGTCTACGTGGGCCAGTCCTCTCAGGTGGTCACCATCTACAGCGACCACAACCCTCTGGTGTATCTCCAGAGTATAAAGAACAAAAATAGCAGACTCATGCGTTGGAGTATTAGGTTGCAACCCTACAATATAAAAATTATACACATTGCTGGGGAAATTAATACACTAGCTGATGTGTTGTCCAGAAGTCATTGTATTTAGTTAGGATGTGTTAGGGACTTTGGGTAGAACCAGCCCTTTTTTTCCCCTAGTGGGGATTTTTTTTTTAGTGGGGGGTGCCCTGCTACCGACCGCAGGCACCTTGGACCTATGCTAGCCCTACCGTCTGCTGTCTCACTCTTAAGTTTAAAGCTGGACTTATGTCTCGAGAAAAGTTTAGCTTTAACTAATAAGCGGGATGGTTGAGGGGAAAGGCGGTCCCATTATTATAATGTGCCATGGTGGCACTCTACCCATTTGAGGTGGAAGCCTAGTCCTGAGCCCTCTTGGGGTGGGGGTGTTGCATGCAAAGAGTATGTAACCTTTATTCAGAGCATGTTAAACACACCCACATAGGCTCCCCTCCAACCAGCGAACCATCATTAAGGGTTTGGTGATGAGGCCCCATCATCAAATCAACGACTCGGTTCAGCCAATTAAAATTCGAGTTTAACAATGACAAAGGTGACGTGGTTACCACTCGCGGTTTGTCATTGGAATTCCTGCATAGAGCTGGTTGTGGAAAGTTGTCTGTCTTTTGGCTGCTGCTTAGCCTAGACAACTGTGGCATGCACTAAACACTACTCCTTTGTATATAGTGTACATATGTGTAAATAGCACTTTGTTATACTTGGTGAAGGAAAAGACAAAAGTCTTATATAATCACAATTACTTGGTGAAGGAAAAGACAAAAGTCTGGAATTAATCTAACTGATTTTTTTGAAGGAAATACAATTTCAATACATCTTCTACTGTGTTTCTTTGCTCCAAGCTCCCTTTACACTCAGGTTAACAGGCCATTGAACCTGAGGTTGTAATAACATGGAAGGATTGCGGAGGTCATGAGAGCGAACAAAATAGCGAATGCAATGTGCATCACGACGATCGGATAAGGATGGAATGTTCGCTTCTACATAGAGGCTCTCAACCGGGGAAGAACGAAATGCACCAAGGCATAAGCGTAATCCCTGGTGATGGATGGGATTAAGAATGGAAAGAGTAGCAGGGGAGGTCGCCGAATATATCTGGTCACCATAATCGAGTTTCGACAAAATTAGTACTGAATGCAGGCGAAGGAGAGTTCTACGATCAGCTCCCCATGAAAGATGTGCGAGGGTTTTAAGAAGGTTCAGCCGGCTGTGAGGTTTCCAAGACAATCGATGGTTGAACAGGAGGCCGAGAAACCTGACTGTATCATGTTCTGGGATACGTGAGCCGTAAAGGTACAATGGATGATCAGAGACCACTGAACGTCTAGTAAACGTAATTTGATGAGTTTTGCCACTAGAAAATTTAAACCCGTGAGTTGTGGCCCAATCAGAAACCCAGTTGATGGCATGCTGGAGGGAAACTGTAATGAGGTGACAGTCAGTACCTGCACAAGCTATAGCAGTCATCCACATAGAGCGATGACCAAATATTGGATGGGAGAACAGATGCCAGATTATTTATAGCAAGCAGAAAGAGTGTTGTGCTCAGAACACATCCCTGAGGGACACCTTCAGCTTGGACAAATTCCGGGGAAAGTTTATTACTAACCCGGATCCGGAAATGTCTGTCAGTTAAGAAGGCCTTAAGGAAGAATGGTAGGTTGCCTCGGAGGCCTAAGGAGTGGGCCTGGGCCAAGATATTATATCTCCAGTTGTGTCATAAGCCTTCTCAAGGTCGAAAAAGATAGTGATAACCGAGTGGTTATTAGCAAAGGCATTACGAATATACATATCCAAGCGCAGCAAGGGGTCAATGGCAGAACGGCCCTTACGGAAGCCATATTGACTAGGGGAGAGACTATTGTGAGTCTCTAAATACCACATCAAACATCTATTAACTAGACGTGTCCCGTAGTACCTGGTTTGCGAAAAGGGAGAACAATAGCAGACTTCCACAGGTGGGGAAGAACTCCTTGCGAACATATAAGATTAAAGAGTCGTAAGAGGACGGGAAGAGCAGACTGATGTAAATGCTGTAGCATACGAATATGTATGCCGTCTGGCCCAGCTGCCGATGATCGGCAAGCAGTGTTTTGCCTCCAGTTCTTGAAGGGTAAAAGGCACATTATAATATTCTTCTCTAAGAGAAGAAAAATCTAAGGGCTTTAACTCCCTGGCAGACTTAGAAGAAAGGAACGAGGGCATAGATGGAGCCCCTGAGATATGCAGACTAGATGATTACCAATTTCAGTGGCAACGGCAAGAGGGTGTGCTATATCGACACCAGCAACCTGAAGAACAGGAGCCGGGTCGGGGGAGAATTTACCACTTAATTTCCGCACTTTCTTCCAGACTGCACTCATCGAGGAAGCCGAAGTGACAGTAGAAACGTAATCTCGCCAACAAGTGCATTTAGCATCACGTATGACACGGCGTGCAATAGCTCTCTTTTGCTTAAAATCAAGGAGTCTCTCTGTGGTTCTGTTATACCGATACCTGCCCCATGCAGCGCGTTTCAAACATACTGCCCGAGCACAAGTAGGAGACCACCAAGGCACGCACTTCTGAGCATGCTTGCCCAAGGTTTGGGGAATAGAATGTGAAGCCGCTGTGAAGATGGAGGACGAAAAGAGATGTAAAACCTCATCAATGGAGGACGAGGTAGGAACTTCATGAAAGGCAGTAAGATGTGCGTATAGGTCCCATTTCGCCCGGTCAAATTGCCAGCGTGGGCAATGATGAGGTGGAGAAAACAAAGGGGACTTAAGGATGATTGGGAAATGATCGCTGTCATGTAAGTCCGGAGGACAGACCAGGTGAAGTCAAGGACTGCTGAGGAAGAGCAGATGGAGAGATCGATACAGGA
Organism: Cherax destructor; assembly: GCA_009830355.1. NCBI lineage: Eukaryota > Metazoa > Arthropoda > Malacostraca > Decapoda > Parastacidae > Cherax > Cherax destructor. The sequence continues at coordinate 228,750 of WNWK01001945.1, read as the reverse complement.
GAAAGAATGAGTTCGAGGATCAAAATGGGTAGGAGTACCTGTATTTAAAACATGGAGGGGAAGAGAAGCAAGAAATGCCTCCAACTGAATGCCACGGGAGTCACAGTGCGACCCTCCCCAGAGAAAATGGTGTGCGTTAAAATCACCAAGTAATAGAAGGGGTGGCGGTAAGGAAGAAACCAGAAAATCAACATCTTTGATAGACAATGTCCGCGAAGGGAAGAGATATAAAGAACAGTGTGTATACCACTTATTCAAGTGGATACGGGCTGCTGTGTAATGTAAGGAAGAAGGAACATAGAGCTGACGGTATGGAACACCAGTGCGTATAAGAAGAGCACTTTCGTTAAAGGTTCCATCGGAAAAAGGATCCGATGAATATAACCAATCATAGCCTGAAAATGGCCTGATAACAGTGGATTGTAATTTGGGTTCTTGCAAACAGACCCCAACAGGGAAAAACTGGGAGAGCAACACCTGAAGTTCACCCCGGTTACCCCTGAGGCCTTGGATATTCCACTGCAAATTAGCCATGATTTATGGAGAGAATGATATAAGTGGAAGTGAGAGAAATCTATGGACTAGGGTTAGAAAAGTCCACATGTGGAGGCAGAGGAAGACCTGTAATCAGAGGAGGAGGAGGACGTTGTGAGGGAAGGAGGGGTTGAGACGAAGAAGAGAGATGAGGAACCTCAGGTGGAGTAGTGTCCATCATCGGTTCAGTCTCTGTAATATATTCTGCAATAGCTTCCAGTGTTTCGGAAGTCAAAGATGCAGAATGTGGGACTACATTAGAAATGGAAGAAGAGTGAGCAACTATCAGGGAGTCTATAGTCTGTACTAAAGTAGAGGACGAGGAGATAGAAGAGGAAACTGTAGTAGGGGTTTGGGAGGGGACAGGGGATGAAGGTAGTGTATGAGGAGGAGGATGAACCTCAGCACACGTTACAGAACTAGTCGGAGGCGAAGAACCTGGCAGTAGCGATTTTGGCTTATGAGAAGGGGGGCGCTGAGGTTTAGGTGAAGGACGAGGACATGTAGACTCAGAATTGTGCGAGTGAGTAGAGGAAGAAGTGTGGACAGTATGGGAAGCCGAGGTAGGGACCTCGGAGCCAAGAATATCAAAAGGACTCGAGACAGGGGTGATTGAGGATGAGGCGACCACAGAGGAAGCCATGGAAGTTGGGACCCCAGAAGCGGGGCGACGTTTAGCAATTCGAGAATAGGAAATGTGGGGAAGTCTCCCTTGAAGGCGTAGATGAGAGACGGCCATAGCATATGAGAAGCCTTCCGCCTCTTTGAGACAACGGATTTCCCCGCTCATTCAGGTAAACCTGACAACGGCGAGAATACACAGATGTGCCTCATGACAGTTAAGGCAAGAGGGAGGTAGAGTACAAGAACTGGCATGGTCGTCAGCACCACAGACTGGGCATTCGGCCATGGACCTGCAATATTTCGCTGGATGACCAAAACGCCAGCAGTTTCTACACTGTTGCGGTGTAGGGGTCACCTTTCGAACTTGTAAACGTTGACCTGCAATGTAAACCGAAGGTGGTAGTTCACGGCAGTCAAATGTTAAACTAGCTATATTGCAAGGATAACGTCTTCGCTTACTGGCAGGGAGGACAAAAGTGTCAACTTTAAGGATAGGGAGTTCTTGGAGCTCAAGCTGCTCTAAAATGTCATCACCACATGTCTGGAAATTCCGTTGGACAATGGTGTGGGGCAAAATGACAAAACCACAACAAGAATTGAGGGAATGGTGCTTGTCAATAGTAACAGGAGCAGTATCTATGGTTGTAAGAAGAGAAAGATCGCGAGCTTGGCCAGCATTCTGGATCGTGATGATGCGAGTGCCGCTCGAGAGCGTGAAATGAGATGTCTTTACCAACATGGCGTAGCAGAGCCTTACCAATACTATGGTCTGAAAGATAGGTATTAGGAGAAGTCGGTCGCAGAGTAAAAAACTTTGTCCATTGAGTAGTTTGAAACAGAGTTTAAGGGGAGTGCGTGACGAGCTGGTCGTTTCTGAGATGAACGAGAAGGAAGTGTCGAATCGTCATGTGTGGGTCTTGGTCGTTTGGGTGTGGGACCAGGGGTGGTCCGATGGGAGACGGGCGAGCGATTCAAAAATTGCCGCACCGTCGAGGGAGAAGCCGGAATCAAGGTCAGAGAAGAGCGACGGTCAGATATGTCAAAAGGGGTCAGAACCTCGGTACCTGAAGCAGGTGACGAACCGGCACCAGCAAGAGGTACAGGGGCATGAGAGGTGTCCAAAGAGTTGTCCGTTAACGAGGCAGGGTCAGTACTGGGTGCGGTATCAGGAAGGGGCCCGGGGGTAGTGGGTTCATGGATTGGGTCAGCCATGGTTAGGTTACCTCTTTCTTTTTATTTTTATGAAAAAAAGGAAAAGAAAATAAAAATAAAAAAAAAGAATAAAAAAAGGGGGGAATGTGGAGGAATAGCTCCTAGGAGGAATGAAAGGGAGCGTAAATCCCCCTCCACGCCCAAGAGGACCTCAACACCGCAAGTAGTGCAGATGCTGCATGGAACCCGTGCCATACCCTACCCTTCATGCCAGTAAACCAGCAATCCGGGATAGCAACCTCACCTCCACCGAGCCATCTCGGCCGACAAAAGAGAGGGCGGCCGGATATCCGCCACAAAGCATACCGCCTTCGGTCACCACCCCCGGAATCCAAAAGGTGGCCTCCAGAGATACACCCGTCGCCCGAAAGATACCCAAGGCCACCCCCAGGGTGACCGGAGAGGGATCAGGACATCCCCAGGCGATCCAGATTCCACGGCAAACTACACCACCGCCAAGGACCTCAACGGAATGGGATGGACCACGATACCCTTTCCCCTACCTAGGAACTAGAATGCCTGAGGAGAGAAGCTCCCAGGGTAAAACTGGGAAGGAACTAAGGGAGGGATGAGGAGGAAGAGGAGGAAAGGGAAAAAGGGAGGATGGAGGAGATGGGATAGGGAAGGGGGGTAATTAGGTGCGGAACTGGACCAAAAGGTCCAATTCCTCAGTCCGATAGCCTCTTTACCTCGTCAAGGACCCCCTTAAAGAGAAGGGGTGGTAGGTAAGTTTGGGGTAGCAGGTGTAAATGATAATGGGGAGCATTTGATTGAACTTTGTATAGAAAGGGGTTTGGTTATAGGTAACACATATTTTAAGAAAAAAAGAGGATAAATAAGTATACAAGATATGATGTAGGGCAAAATGACAGTAGTTTGTTGGACTACATATTGGTAGATAAAAGACTGTTGGGTAGACTTCAGGATGTACATGTTTATAGAGGGGCCACAGATATATCAGATCACTTTTTAGTTGTAGCTACAGTGAGAGTAAAAGGTAGATGGGATACAAGGAGAATGGAAACAGCAAGTAAGAGAGAAGTGAAGATTTATAAACTAAAGGAGGAGGCGGTTAGGGTAAGATATACTGTAAATAACTGTTGGAGGACAGATGGGCTAGTGAGTGTATAATCAGTGGGGTAAAAGAGGTATGGGTGTGAGACATGGGTTGTAAATGTTGCAACAAGGAGAAGGCTGGAGGCAGTGGAGATGTAGTGTCTGAGAGCAATGTGTGGTGTGAATATAATGCAGAGAATCCGTAGTTTGGAGATTAGGAGGTGTAGGATTACCAAAACTATTATCCAGAGAGCTGAGGAGGGGTTGTTGAGATGGTTTGGACATATAGAAAGGATGGAACAAAATAGAATGACTTCGAGTGTATACATCTGTAGTGGAGGGAAGGCGGGGTAGGAGACAAATGCTTTTTAGAACTTGACGTACTGTTGGAGTGTAGGCAAGGTAACATTTATGAAGGGTTTCAGGGAAACCGGCAGGCCAGACTTGATTCCTGGAGATGGGAAGTACAGTGCAGGCACTCTGAAGGAGGGGTGTTAATGTTGCAGTTTTGTAGCTGTAGTGTAAGCACACATCTGGCAAGACAGTGATGGAGTGAATGATGAAAGTTTTTCTTTGTCGGGCCACCCTGCCTTGGTGGGAAACGGCCGATGTGTTAATAAAAAAAAAAATTTATTATAATAAAAAAGAAGCACTAAATCCACTAGGTATATTATTATTATAATCAAAAGAAGCGCTAAACCACAGGGGTTCCACTAGATATAGAATATAAATGAAGCAATAAAACTTAAAACATTGAAAACTATTGTTTTTATGCAGACTATAAGGTTCACAAGTTTAGTGAATCCTTAAATTTATATTTTTGTATTACAGTAGTACCTTGACTTACGAGTTCAGTTCATTCCATGACCCAGCTCGTAACTCAATTTGCTCGTATATCAAAAAAAATTTCCTCATTGAAATTAATCAAATGCCATTAATCCATTCCAGCCCCCCAAAAAAAAACACCCCAATTTAAATTACTACAATAATAAAGGCTGTTCTTCATGAAATAAGCCAATAACTACTTCCCAGATATTCGCCTGGAACGCCAGCCGGCCTCCTGACTCGGGAAAAAAAAATTCTGAGAAAATTGCTTTTCTTTCAGTGTTTTCCTTATGGAACTAGTGATCTAGTGCAGTTATTATTATAATCAAAAGAAGCACTAAACCACAAGGGTTATACAGCAGTTAGCCTCACAAAAATTCTATTTTCTCTTACCCAAGACCACAGAAAACATTATAGGAAGGAGCAGTAATTACTTTATATGCGGAATTGGTCGTGAACACTCGCCATATTATGGCCTATTTTATTCATTCTAGAGTATATAGCATGTTTCTATGTTATTTATATTGTTTATTATGTCATATTAGATCAATTGAGATAGATAAATAAGTCGTAGAGTTGAAATAGCTTTATATTGAAGTATTTTCTCCTGCAACCCAAGAGCCAGGAATTCTGCTGACATCACCTAATGTTCCCAGACGGTTCCTGATTGGCTGCCAGACTATGTATTAGCTTCGCCCACTTTTTTATGATGGCAAATCGTCAATTATACAAGAAAGAATACAAGGAACAGAAAAAAAAAAAAAAAAAAACGGAAAAAATTTACGGGATGTGAGCAGTCATGTTGCTAGTGGCGATGTCACCATACACAATATAAATGACTATAATTCCTTGTAGGAACATAGTTGAACATTGATTCTTGTACTGTTGTGTTGCCAGTGAGTTAAGCTATTTTTTCTAAATGATTAACTTAATTTCCATAATTTTTCTATTTTTTTTTTTACTCTCTCCCTGAAGCTCACTCGTAACTCGGATTTTGGCTCACAATTCAAAGCAAAAAACTGACCAAGCGACGACTCATAACTCTGAAAACTCATAAGTTGGGGCACTCATAAATCAAGGTACCACTGTATTATTATTATATTCATGAAGTGCTTGGCTCATAAGAGCCATACTTGACTCAGGGGGAAGAGATTATTATTATAATCAAGGGGGAAGCGCTAAACCCATAGGATTATACAGCGCCTGTGGGAGGATGTGGAAGGTATTCAGGTTTAATTTAGGAAACTGGAGCACAGATCCAATTCCCTAGATCAAGAGCCCCTCACCAGCGTCAAAGAACCTTCCCTGAGAGGTCGGGGTAGAGAGATAACTGGGTCTGATTGAAGAAAAGGAAGCGTAGCTCCAATTATAAGAAACAAGAATCTTTTACCAGCATCAGGTCACCAACCATCATGGGACTGATTACAGGCAATAATGGTGTGAATATTTTTGTATGTCTTATCATTAAGGCAGTCATATATATACATATACATGTATATATACATATACATGTACATGTATATGTATATATATACATATACATGTTCTGAGTCAGACTGGCTTTGTTTCTCGTTGTTTTTTGTGCTTGTTTATTGAGTGCGACTGCTAAATAAGCCACTATGGGGCCAATGAAAGTTCCAAGTGCCAGACCTTTGATAAAGAAGGCGAGAAACACGATAGAATTGTGTCTTTGGGGAAGTCCATGGGGTTGGATGTGAGTGGCCAGGATGTGGAAGAGTTGGTGGATGACCACAGGGAAGAGCTAACCACTGAAGAGCTGCAACACCTTCAACTGGAACAGCAACAGAGCGTAGCTGAGGTAATTGCTTCAGAGGAGGAGGAAGAGAGAGGGCAGAATGTGCTTTCTTCAGTGATTAAGGACGTGTGCAAAGTGAAGCGACTTGCAAAGTTTTGTGGAGAAATATCACCCTAACAAAGCTGTTGCAAGCCGTGTCTCCAACATGTTCAATGACAATGCCTTGTCCTATTTTAGGCAAATTTTAAAAAGACACCAGAAACAGACCTCTCTGGACAGATTTTTTGTGCAACAGGGGTCCAGTGCCAGTACAAGACAAAGAAGGGAAATAACTCCGGATAGGGACTTAATACCTGAAGTCCTTATGGAGGGGGATTTCCCTTACAACCAATAACCTCTCCTCCTCCCTCTCCCCTCCTCACATCTTCCATACACCAACAAGAGTCTTCAATAAAGGTAAAAGTGATATTAAATGTTCCTTTATCCATTTCATTAGTCCTTTATATTTATTTCTCATTGTTTTCTGTATGTAAAACTACAGTGGACACCCGGTTATCGTAATTAATCCATTCCAGAGTGTGTGACTGACGCCAAATTTAATGATATCCGAATACAGTGGACCCCGAGTTTCGTAAACCCAGGAAATCGTACATTTATGTAAGTATAATATTGTAAGTGCTTATGGAAAAGTATTTTTGGGGGTCTGAAATAGATTAACCTACGTGACATTTTTTCTTAAGGGGGTAAATTCGTTCGGTAATGGCACTTGAGCAGACTTCAGGAGTGAAGTTTTTACGAAACTCGGGGTCCACTGTACATTTTCCCCATAAGAAATAATGTAAATCCAATTAATCCGTTCCAGACAACCAAAAGTATTAAAAAAAAATTTTTTTTTTTACATTAAATATACATTTACCTACACTGAAAACAATGAGACATGAAGAATTAAACAATAATAACATGACACTTACGTTTATTGAAGACTTGTTGATGTATGGAAGACGGGAGGAGGGGAGAGGATGGAGGAGTCACTATTGTTTGAAAGGGAAATCCCCTTCCATAAAGACTTCAGGTACCAAGTCCTTTTCTGGGGTTACTTCCCTTCTGTGTGTTTTAATGCCACTAGGACCAACTTGAGAGTCACTGGACCCCTGTCGCTCAAAAAATTGTTCTAGACAGCTCTATTTCTGGCGTCTCTTTAAAATTTCCCTAAAATGGGACACGACATTGTCATTGTACATGTTGCCAACACGGCCTGTAACAGCTTTGTCAGGACGATGTTCATCCATAGCACTTCATTGTGGTCCTCCATCAACTCTTCCACATCCTCACCACTCACATCCAACCCCATGGAATTCCCCAATGCCACAATACTTTCCACAACTGCCATAGGCTCCTCAGGGTCAGCCCCAAACCCTTCTAAATCCCTCTCTTGGACACATTCTGGCCACAATTTTCTCCAAGCAGAGTTCAAAGTCCTGGAAGTCACTCCCTCCCAAGCCTTACCTATAAGGCGTATGCAATGGAGGATACTGAAGTGATCTTTCCAGAACTCTCTTAAAGTCAATTCAATGTCCAAGGTACCTTTTGAAACACTGCTTTGGTGTAGAGTTTTTTGAAGTTTGAAATGACCTGCTGGTCCATGGGCTAGATGAGAGGAGTGGTATTAGGGGGCAAGAACTTCACTGTGATGAAACTAAACTCCTCCACCATTTGGTCATCCAAGTCTGGAGGATGAGCAGGAGCATTGTCCATTACCAGGAGGATCTTGAGTTTCAATTTATTTTCCAGAAGATATTTCTTCACACTCGGGCCAAACACTTCATTGAACTAATCAAGGAAAATTTCCCTTGTGACCCATGCTTTTCTTGAACACTCAGGGATTTTCAGTATGATACACCAGTAAAGTCTTCACTTTGAAATTCCCACTAGCATTACTACAGAACATAAGAGTTAGCCTGTCTTTCATAGGCTTGTGTCCTGGCAGTGCCTTTTCCTCCTGCGTGATGTAGGTCCTCTTTGGCATTTTCTTCCAAAAGAGGCCTGTTTTGTCACAATTGAACACTTGTTGGGCCTTGAATTGTTCAGCCTCTATGTACCCCTTGAATTCCTGAACATATTTTTCAGCCGCACATTTGTCAGAACTTGCAGCCTCGCAATGCCTTACCACACTGTGTATGCCACTACGCTTTTTAAATCTCTCAAACCAGCCTTTGCTGGTCTTAAATTCACTAACATCAGCACTAGTTCCAGGCATTTTCTTTACGAGATCATCATGCAACTGCCGTGCCGTTTCACAAATTATCGACTGCAAAACACTATCTCCTGCTGTTTTTGGTTGATTCACACCAACAACAAAGTCACTAAATCTTTGAGTATTTGCGGTCTCTGTTTTGTGAGCATATTTGCACCTTTCGCAACAACAGCTTCCTTGATTTCCTATATCTTGGCCACGATGGAAGTGATGGTTGTATGGGGTTTCTTATACAATCTGGCAAGCTCTGCCACACATACTCCACTTTCATTTTTGCAATGATGTCTTTTTTGAATTCTATAGTGTTTCTCACCTTCTTTACCAAAGGGCTGGCACTAGGAGCTTTCTTTGGGCCCATGGTGGCTTATTTAGCAGCTGCAAGCACTAAAACGAATGGAATATTATGAAATGTATCGTATGAACACGTGGGATTGTGCTCTCTGGCTGATAAACAATGGCACACTGACTGTAAATGGTATGTTGGGCCGCTCGGACGCGTTCGGGACGAATGACTATTACCAAGCTAAATGGCGATCACCGAGCCAATATTACGAAATCTGATGACTACGATATCTGGGGGTCCACTGTATAGTTATTCTCTATAAAATGTATTTTTTGTTAATACTTTTGGGTGTCTGGAATGGATTAATTGGATTTACATTATTTCTTATGGGAAATATTGTTTCAGTTTTCGTCAAATTCGGTTTTTGTCAGATTTTCTGGAACGAATTAATGACGAAAACCAAGGTTCCACTGTATAATTTTTCTTACCTTCAGGTTTTTTTTTTTACTTTAGAGCACTTCATCCAATCAGTTCCAAATTTTCAATTCGAGTGAACCATAAAGAACAAAATGGCACACGAACTATTGGATTGGGTAGGAATTGTTTTGTCAAGTACAGTGGACCCCTGGTGTTAGTGATGCTCCAAACTCGAACAATTATGTAAGTGTATTTTTGAATGTGCTTTTGTAAGTGTATATTTGGGGGTCTAAAAGGACTAGTCTAATTTACATTATTCCTTATGGGAACAAATTCGTTTGGTAACAGCACTTGAACAGCATTCTGGAATGAATAAATCACGAACACCGGGGGTCCACTGTATATGCAACCATTTCTGAATTTTGGTTTCCATGCATTAAATTGACAGCCTCTTCTCATCGACTTCAAACTTTGACAACTGTTGTACTTACTTTGAAGATTATTTGTTTTTAGAGTGTTCAGATGCTAAATTGTCAATTTTGTTTTTAAATGGTTTATGGTATTTTTTGTACACACGAGGCCAGGCGGTTCAGCATGTCCCCGGATAATCCGACTGCCATTGCAAACATCCAACTGCTAACCACTGCTGCTGCTGGCAACTGCCGCTGCCACCACCACCAGCGAGGTCAAAGGAATGGGAAAGAGAATGCTCTCTTGTTCCTTCAACCTAGGACCTGAAATTTATAAGAGGAATATCCCCAAAAACTGAATTGAGAGGTGGTTAGGGAAAGGAAGAGATGGGGTATTTAGATTTCATCCAAGGAAGGAAAGCGTCCCTACCAAAGGGTCCCTTCCTTGAAGGTGTTCAAACATAGTGCTGGTGTATTTTGCCTGAAGGAAGGTTTGTATTGTTATTGGGGCATGTAACCCTAAATTTGCCAATTTTATTAAACAAAATAAAATGTTAGTCTCCATGTGCTGAGTAGAGAATGAGTCATCTGACTGGCTGATACATCTTATTTTGTGGAAGGTTACATTTGGCTTTCAATTGTTTACATGCCAGTTTGTTATTTCTTACTGAAGAAATATGAATATTAGTTTTCATGAGTTATCTTATGATTGCCTTTTTTGATTGGTTTCAAATCTTCAATGCTCATACGAGTTCCTCAGGAACTCATGCTGCATTCTAATATTACTTTTGTGTGCACTGAGGTAGAGGGGGTTGGGTTTATCAAATAAAGTAGATACCTTTCTTAGATTGTGCAACAATTGAAATACATCTTGCTTGTTTTTCCTTTACAACCTGTGATAGAGGACATAACAGAAATAAAACAATATATGAGTGTTTAACTACATTTTAAATAACTGGGAATACAACGACAAAAACAACAACCATCTCTTGTTCCCCTACTTCCACAAGCAATACAGGGCATGGGAACTCCAGGCCCACATGATCACTTAAATTTTCCTATGTACTTAGCACTGACAAGCTATACAACCAGTATGAGTGAGAGTGTTCATGTGCTTAATAAAATACACTCTTCATACTGTAATAGAAAAATTATTGCCAAACATCTAAAATTATCAAAATATTAATCTAAAACAAAGCAGTCTGTACCCTAAGTGGACAAATATATTTGTAAAGAAAATACTTATCATATATTATGTGTCTGTAATATATGTAAGGAAAGATAAACATTTTAATTATTATCCTTCTGCAAGGTAACCTCATGCAGACCTGGAGTCATGGCTATAGTTCATCATGGGAATGTCACAGAGTTATACTGAGGGGGTTACTCATTTAGGGTATTAAACTATAAAGGATTCCCCGAAAAATCCCCAGGAACACCTTATGTATAGTCAAACACCAGGAAATGCCAACTTGATGTCTACAAAAAGGAAGTGATGAGAATACAGTTTCAAGTGTAGTCGTCAGTGTACAGCCATGGGTAGCCTCTATATACATCCTCTATATACAATGGAAGGATTACACAGCATGCCTTCATGGCCATACACACCAAGATTACACCTGAATGTTGCTATTTATATTTTTTTCTTTTTTTGAAGTAGACAAAAAGTAGACAATTAATATTGTTTAACCAAGCCACAAGAGGAAGGATCAGCCTCTCTCCAAATTAATGCATCACACTTAAACCTAGAGCAGCAGATCATTCACCTATTAAATATACAGATAACACACTGACAAAACTTAAAACTGTGGGAGTCGTTAAGATTAAAATATATTAAAGTACTGTATAAAGAATATAATTCATCTATATCCCACCAAAAAAATTCAAATAATTAAGTTCATGGAAAACTAGTACTGTACCTACACTATAATATTCACACCACCCAATAATCATCATCACTGGAGATTACATGGGCATATCCATAATCCTCACATCTCCTTAACATTTATACTTGTATCAATATTTCTATGATATGAATAACAACATACAACATTTTAATGCCAACTCATCTGCTTAAATTATATGAAGCTTATTACCTCAAGAGTAAGTAACTTAAATACTTTTACCTTGATTTAACAATTTTCACTCAGTGATACAATATTATAACAAGGCAGCCTATGAATAATTAATATCTAAGCCACCTACACCTTTTAGTCACTCAGATAATGCACCATAATGTAGCTGTATCTTTATCATAGCAGATATTCAACAAAACATAATTCAAAATAAAAATTAGCTCATTTTGCAAATAAAGTTTTTTTTAGAATATGCTTTATGTTAGAAATGTGATATCCATATATACTAGAATATTATACAAAATATTTAAATATATGCAGAAAGGAGTAACTAAACATCTGAAAGAAATACTGTTTGAGAACAGAGTTCATTAAAGCACAACTCTGCAGTCATTCAGTATGTGTATGTCATCTCTGAAACACCCAACAGGCAATATTAATTATGAATATCCAGTATACAATGCTTAGGAAAAAAATTATATCCTATTATCAGAAAGTTTGTTTCCTTGAAAATAATTATGCCCTAACTTCTCAAAGCTTTGTTCAATGGGTGACCTAAAGTTTTGTCTGTAGTCAGACATAACGCCCCAAGAGTGGAAGCTAGGAGCACACTATAATTTGCTATCAAGTGGACACCCAAAATCAGACACTCACATCTAGTAAAAATATTTCATTGAACTCGCAAAATTCACTATTATTAAATTTCATAAAACTATTCTGAAAATAAAATATATATATCAGAGAATGAAGAAGGCTATTGAAGGACTAAGGGAGCCACTGTAGCTAGAAAATGTTATCAACTCTAGTTATTGTGGTGATGGGGTGCAGTGGGTGGCAGAGTGCAGGTGGTAGTGGAGGTGGCAGTAAAGAAAAAGATGGTTTACGATGCAGCCGGCTGGCTTACATCAGTTCCAGGTGAAGTAGATTGCACAGTGCCACCATTTGCTGCTTCCAAAGCTGCCTTCTCTCCTTCAGCTTCTTTCAGAGCCTCCTCAAAGTCCTGTGTGGAGTTAGAGCCAGAGCCTCCCATACGAGTCTGCAAATAAATATATTTTCATATGAGAGATCTATATTTTTATTACCAAACATGCAGTTTTGTTTATTTATATATTTACACATGCACACAAATGTCATTGAATGGTTATACCGTTTCATCCAGCCAGAGGTGCCTGAGGATCAGTTTTCAAGTGATTAAAAAAATTCTAAAATTTATTTTTTTAGCAAGCAGAAAGTTGAGAGGTGTTGTCAGGAGCTAAGACTCTACCCCTGCAGCCACATATAAGTGGGTATGCGCATGTGTGTGCAAATGCGCACACACACAGCTACTTCTATACTTATATAACAGCAGTAAATAATTATGTGTAGTAACACATCATCTGCTATTACATGTTCCCATAATATTCAATTTACATTGTGCTAATATGATAAGTATACAAACAAATTAAATTATCTAAGGTAACAAGAAATAATGCAGCTGTCCTGTAAAAGTTTGTAGTTTTTTATTTTTACACACCTGCCATGTCTTACTGAGACAGTAAAAAAAATTGTTCATTCATTAAATCGTTGTCTTGCCATCTGATGCATACTGACTGGTGAGGGGCTCTTGATCTAGAGAATTGGATCTGTGCTCCAGTTCCCTGAATTAAGCCTGAATACAGTGGACCCTCGGTTAAAGGCCGTTCCGGTTAAAGGCCAACTCGGTTAGAGGCCGGTTTTTGGTTAGAGGCCATATGGGATGCGTCCGTCCTCCAGCTGGGGCCGCTTGTGCTTCAGTTTGCACAAGCGGAAGCTTCTGCTCATTCATCCAAACATTTTGCTATAATCCATTGTTTTTGGTGGTTATTTATAAAGTGCAACTGCAAAATAAGTCACCATGGCCCCAAGGAAAGTTCTTAGTAAAGTTCCTTTGGTAAAGAAAGTGAGAAACATGATAGAATTCAAGGCAGGCAGGCATAGAGGCAAGGAGAGTAGCAGGCATGCAGGGAGTGTAGCAGGGAGTGTAGCAGGCATGCAGGGAGTGTAGTTGGTGGAGTGACTCTCAAGCTGATCCTAGTGACATTAAAAGACCACAGAGAGAGCTTTGCTACCTGAAGTCCTTATGGAGGGGGATTACCCTTCCAAACACTAACTCCTCCCTCTTTCCTCCTCCCTATCTTCCAGAAGCCAGCATTAGTCTTCAATAAAGGTATGTAATACTGATTTAATTGTTAATTTTTTTTTTAATATTTTTTTGTCTGGAACCGATTAATTGTATTTACATTAATTCTTATGGGGAATATTATTTCGGTTAAAGGCCATTTCGGTTTAAGGCCAAGCTTCTGGAACGGATTACGGCCTTTAACCGAGGGTCCACTGTACCTTCCATCCCCCCTCCCACAGGTGCTGTATAATCCTACTGATTTAGAGCTTCCCCCTTGATTATAAGAATAAGATGCATACTGACATCACAGTTCAGATGACCCTCCAAACTGTAGCATCCAGACTCCTTCTTAGGAGTGCAGGCACTATGTAGATTAATTTGACCCTTTCACTGTTGAGACCACTGATCCCAAACTCGCTCTCAGTGTTGAAAAATATTCCCCCCAAAAAAAAAAAAAAAATCTTAAGAATATTTTTCTGATAGTTTAAATTTTTTTTTTATGGTGATCAGTACTTACCCAGATATAGAGGCGTGAAGTTGACAAAGTGAACCGCTTACGGTAACGTTGGCGACTGCCGCTCACTTGGTAATACAGTGGACCCCGGAAATCGGCTTGTCTGATTATCGGCCAGCTCGATTATCGATTGCTTTTTTAGACCCAATTTTTGCCCGATTATTGGCCGGCGTCCCAGACCTGTCCGCCTGCCCCCGCTCGCCGTGCAAGCGTCGTGAGCCAGTTTAGCTTTGATTACACTTGAATGAACAATACCCAGCACGCTCATTCAAGCATTTTACAATACAGTGGACCCCAGGAAATAGGCCGTAATCCGTTTCAGGAGCTAGGCCTAAAATCGAACTGGCCGATTTCTGAACAATTATTTCCCATAATGGGTCCAAAGAAGCTTCCTAGTGGCACCCCTGTGGCTAAGAAAGTGAGGAACACCATCGAAGTGAAGAAGGAGATAGTTGAAAAATATGAGAGTGGTGTACGTGTGGGGGAGCTTGCCAGGATGTACGGAAAAAACAAATCTACTATCACCTCTATCCTGGCAAAGAGAAAAGAACTCAAGGAAGCTGATGTTGCAAAAGGTGTTAACATGTTTGCCAAAAACAGATCAAAAGCAGTGGATGAGGTTGAGAAGTTGTTGGTGGTGTGGATCAACGAAAAACAGATAGCGGGTGATAGTGTTTCTATGGCGATAATTTGTGAAAAGGCAAGGCAGTTGCACGCAGATCTTGTCAAGACAATGCCTGGAACCAGTGTTGATGCGAGTGATTTTAAAGCCAGCAAAGGCTGGTTTGACAGATTTAGGAAACGTAGTGGCATACACAGTGTTGTGAGGCATGGTGAGGCAGCCAGTTCAGACAAACGTGCTGCTGAAAAGTTTGTGCAGGAATTCAAGGGGTACATAGAGACTGAACAATTCAAACCCCAACAAGTGTTCAGTTGTGATGAAACAGGCCTCTTTTGGAAGAAAATGCCAAAGAGGACCTACATTACTCAGGAGGAAAAGGCACTGCCAGGACACAAGCCCATGAAAGACAGGCTAACTTTTATGCTTTGTGTCAATGCCAGTGGTGATTTTAAAGTGAAGCCTCTACTGGTGTATCACTCAGAAAATCCCAGAGCCTTCAAGAAACACAATGTTAACAAGAATAATTTGTGTGTGTATTGGAAGGCTAACACCAAGGCATGGGTCACTAAGGACATTTTTGTGGAATGGCTCACTGGAGTGTTTGGCCCTAGTGTGAAGAAATACCTCCTGGAAAAGAAATTGCCACTTAAGTGCCTCCTGGTACTGGACAATGCTTCTGCTCATCCTCAACTTGGGAGACTATTTGTCTGATAAGTTCAGTTTCATCACAGTGAAGTTCTTGCCTCCTAACACCACTCCTCTCATCGAGCCCATGGACCAGCAGGTCATTTTTAACTTCAAAAAACTCTACACAAAAGCAGGGTTTGAAAAGTGCTTTCAAGTGACCATGGACACTGAGTTGACCCTAAGAGAGTTCTGGAAAGATCACTTCAATATCGTCCATTGCTTAGGCCTTATAGGTAAGGCTTGGATTTTGAAGGATTTGAGGCTGACCCTGACCCTGACGACCATGTGCCTGTTGTGGAAGATATTGTGGAATTGGGCAAGTCCCTGGGGTTGGAGGTGAGTGGTGAGGATGTGGAAGAGTTGGTGGAGGACCACAGGGTAGACCTAACCACTGAAGAGCTGAAAGAGCTTCATCAGGAACAGCATCAGACGACATTTAAGGAAATTGATTCAGAGGAGGAGGATGGACAGGGTGAGGTAGTAACTTCTTCAGAGTTTAAGGAAATATGTTCTATGTGGACTAAATTACGCACATTTGTTGAAAAACACCACCCTGAGCAAACTGAAATAAGCCATCTCTGCAACCAGTTCAGTGACAGGGCCATGTTGCACTTCAGGAAAATGTTAGAGAGGTGCCAGAAACAGAGCAATCTTGACAGTTATTTTTCGAGGCAGGGGTCCAGTGACTCTCAGCTGGTCCTAGTGGCATTAAAAGACAAAGAAGGGAAGTAACCCCAGAGAGGGACTTGTTACCTGAAGTCCTTATGGAGGGGGATTCCCTTTCCAAACACTAACCCCTCCCCCCTGTCCTCCTCCCTATCTTCCAGATGCCAGCAACTCTCTTCAATAAAGGTATGTACAGTCAACCCCTGGTTCTCGTCAGTAATCCGTTCCAGAGGGCCCGTTGATCACCGGTTTGGTCGAACTCAGATTCTATTTTCCCCATAAGAAATAATGGAAATAAAATTAATCCATTTCAGACACCCAAAAGTATTAAAATAAAATATTTTTGTACATTAAATATACATTAAATTACACAGAAAACAATGAGACATGAAGAATAAAACAATAATAACATGTCACTTACCTTTATTGAAGAGTTGTTGATGTGTGGAAGACGGGAGGAGGGGAGAGGATGGAAGAGTTGCTTATGTTTGGAAGGGAAATCCCCTTCCATAAAGACTTCAGGTACCAAGTCCTTTCCCTGGGTTACTTCCCTTCTTTGTTTTTTAATGCCACTAGGACCAGCTTGAGAGTCACTGGACCCCTGTTGCTCAAAAAAGTGTTCCAGAGAGTTCTATTTCTGGCAAATGTTTGGAATTGTGCTGGCAACAGGGGTGTGTGTTTGGGGACAGGACAAGATAGTCCTTCAATATTTCGCTAATATCATCTATACGACTTATTTATCTATCACAATTCATCTAATATGGCATAATAAACAATATTAATAACAGAAACATGACATATACTCTAGAATGAATAAAATATCATTACGAATTTGAGGACTGGTGTTGTGGTGTTTGTTGTAGGGTGTATAAGGGCCACTGAAAGATACGCCTCAAATAGTGATGGCCGCCAGACACACGGCGGTGTTGTCAGTCGCCCTATATAACTCCAACAACATTGGAGGAGTTAAGTTTCGTGTCGTCATTTTTCTATCGCTTAATCGCTTAACTTACTTGCTACACTGTTAATGCTACACTTTATTGCTGGCTGGCACTATAGCCTTTATCAATTCCTGCTGTTTTAGTATCATAACATATCGTAGAATCACTGAATCACTTAAGAAGACATTCTCCCCTCTCAGCCCTTTACCAAAGGGCTGGCACTAGGAGCTTTCTTGGGGCCCATGGTGGCTTATTTAGCAGTTGCAAGCACTAAAAACAGTGGAATAATGACAATATACTGGTATGAATGCGTGGGTGGTGGTCGCTCGCTTGTAAACAATAGCACACTGAGTGCCCAGGCCCAGCTGGGCAACGCATACGCGTCCGGGACGAATCGCCAACTCCGAGCGGACCGGCTAATACCGAGCCAAAATTCTCATTAAAAAACCTGTGGAACACCGATTTGGACGACCTCCGATGCCGTCTAACACTGGGGGTTGACTGTAAATGTTATTTATTATTATGTTATTTATTATTTATGCATTTATTATTATTCTGTGTTAATAATGTTGTTTTGTGTATGTAAAACTATAGTTAATCTTTACAAAATTATTTTTTTTGTGAATATTTTTGGGTGTCTGGAACGGATTAATTGTATTTACATTATTTCTTATGGGAAATAATGGTTCAGAAATTGGCCAGTTCGATTTTAGGCCTAGCTCCTAGAACGGATTACGGCCTATTTCCGGGGGTCCACTGTATTATTTTTACTTTTATTCAATTTTTTCTTTTCTAATATTTTATTTTTTCAAGTAACTTTTGTGGCCCGTGAGACAAATATAATGCATAATGTATATATATCCACTCATTGTATGCAACATAATAACCGCACAAACATTATCATCATTACAGTGGACCCCCGAGTTTCGTAAGGTTCTTTCTTCGTAAACATCGTGTTTCGTAAGCTTTTTACGATTTCGAGAATCGTAAAACCGCTCGTGTTTCGTAACATATTAGACCTGTCCGCCTGCTCCGCGCCTGCGCGGGACGCAGGACGCCGCCAGTGAAGCATTGTTTACCATTGAGAGAACATTACCTAGCGTGCTCTTTCAAACATTCACACTACATTTGGTGTTTTTTTTGGTGCTTTAGTGATTGTCACTGTGAAATAAGTCACCATGGGTCCAAAGAAGCTTCTTAGTGGCACCCCTGTGGTAGCATTCATGGAGGGAGTGTAGCATTCATGCAGGGAGTGTAGCATTCATGCAGGGAGTGTAGCATTCATGCAGGGAGTGTAGCATTGATGCAGGGAGTTTAGCATTGATGCAGGGAGTTTAGCATTCATGCAGGGAGTTTAGCATTATGCAGGGAGTGTAGCAGCCATGCAGGGAGTTTAGCATTATGCAGGGAGTGTAGCATTCATGAGGGAGTTTAGCATTCATGCAGGGAGTGTAGCATTCATGCAGGGAGTGTAGCATTCATGCAGGGAGTGTAGCATTCATGCAGAGAGTGTAGCAGGCATGCAGGGAGTTTAGCAGGCATGCAAGGAGTGTAGCAGGCATGCAGGGAGTTTAGCATTCATGCAGGGAGTTTAGCAGGCATGCAGGGAGTTTATCAGGCATGCAGGGAGTTTATCAGGCATGCAGGGAGTTTAGCAGGCATGCAGGGAGTTTAGCAGGCATGCAGGGAGTTTAGCAGGCATGCAGGGAGTGTAGCTTTCATGCAGAGAGTGTAGCAGACATGTAGGGAGTGTAGCAGGCATGCAGGGAGTGTAGCATGCATGCAGGGAGTGTAGCAGGCATGCAGGGAGTGTAGCATTCATGCAGGGAGTGTAGCAGGCATGCAGGGAGTGTAGCAGGCATGCAGGGAGTGTAGCAGGCATGTAGGGAGTGTAGCAGGCATGCAGGGAGTGTAGCAGGCATGCAGGGAGTGTAGCAGGCATGCAAGGAGTGTAGCAGGCATGCAGGGTGTGTAGCAGGCATGCAGGGTGTGTAGCATTCATGCAGGGAGTGTAGCAGGCATGCAGGGAGTGTAGCAGGCATGCAGGGAGTGGGGATTTCCCTTCGTAGAGGCTGAATAATTCCTCCCCCAACAAGTGTTTAATTGTGATGAAACAGGCCTGTTTTGGAAGAAAATGCCCAAGAGGACCTTCATTACTCATTACTCTATCTTCCAGATGCCTGCAACTCTTCAATAAATTAAATGTATATATATATATTGTTTTTAATTATTTTATATGTGAATATTATTTTGTGGAACGGATTAATTGTATTTACATTATTTCTTATGGGAAATAATGGTTCGAATTTCGTAAACTTCGTGTTAAGTACTAGCTCCTGGAATGGATTAATTACGATACTCGGGGGTCCACTGTATACTGTTTACAAAACATGTTTACGACAAACCCACGCTGCCTTCCCCACCAACCATGCCGTCTTCCCCACCACCCACGCCGCCTTCCCCACCACCCACATGGAAATAAGTCACTTTGTCTGACAGTTTTGGTGGAAGGTTGATAATCGTCTGGGTTATTAGCACTATTTCTAGTATCCTGGGCATTGCTTTCGGTCACAAACTCCCTAAAACCATGAGATTCATCTTCACTGACACTTCAATCTGTGTTAGAATTATCACTTGGGAAGGAAAGATTCCCAATTCACCAGGGAGTGAGGTATTCCTTACTGCAAGGCTTGGTGACCAATGTGTACTGAATTAGCACTCCCACAATGCACTGCGGTTTCCCCAATTTTTTTTTATACAGCGCACACTGACCAAGTAGACCCATTCTCTCACATGTAGGTCTACCAGCTTTCTCCTGGTAGATTCGAAGCCACTAGAATTTTGGCGCATTAATACGTCACCAACACTGGCTCGTAAGCCGTACCTATATGGCACCGACAGTGAAAGAGTTTAAATTAATGATGTACAGTGCAGGATAGTCAGTAATTATTGAATATTATAGGATAAGATAGTAACACAAGATGTACAATTATAAGGTCAGTAACACAGGATGAACAGGTATAAGGTCAGTAACACAGGGATGTACAGTCATAAGGTCAGTAACACAGGATGGATAGTCAAACATCAGGAATGGACACTAACAAAGAATGGATAACTGGAAGATATGAACTGTGAATTTTTAGCAAACTTGAATAAGAAATAATGGCAATCTGTATTAGTGAAAAAAGGTAGGCAGAAAAATGTGAAAAACATTAACCAAAACGTTCTATATAGACCGTATTTGCAAATGTGCACACCACATTCATACACTCTCTTTAACAATAATTTCATGCACAAGTTAATAAGAAGTTTATATTAAAGTAGCTACTTTTATTTCATTGTAGCTAAATTAATTTTATATAAAAGACAAATGATTTAATACAAAACTATTTATGATAACAGTGAAAAAAGATAAAGATAGATGCCCTTGAGCATGTTCCTGTGCTCTTGCATGTACTTGCTCAAACACATTCACATACATTCCTTCAAAAAAGATGTTTGTAAATGCACAAAAGTATTTGGCTGTGTCTTCTGTTATTTTTCACTGGTATTGTTTCATATTTGTAGTCCAGCATTTAATAAGTTATTTCTACCTACAGTATTGTTTAGTCTGAGATCTTCAGATTGTTCATTAAGCTGGGTGGAGGTACCATATTTCTACCTACAGTACAGTGGTACCTCGAGTTACGAGCTTATTTAATTTCAGAATGCTGTTCGAGTGCCGATACTGAACGAATTTGTTCCCATAAGGAATAATGTAAATTAGATTAATCCATTTCAGACCCCCAAAAATACACTTACAAAAGCACTTAAAGAAATACACTTACATAATTGTTCGAGTTGGGAACTGCTCGTATGTCGAGGTACCACTGTATCGTATAATCCGAGATCTTCAGACTGTTCATTAAGACGGGGCCGCGGGCGTTCATCCCTGGAACCCTCTCCAGGTATACAGTATTGTATAGTCTGAGATCTTCAGATTGTTCATTAAGCTGGGTGGAGGCACCATATTTCATTTTTACTGACAAACTTCACTCTAAAAACAGTTATTTTTCTAGCAGCAATAAACATCACAAGTCTCTTAGATGCATCTAATTCCTTTCTAACAAAGAAGTGTCTCATATTATTTCACAGCCATTTTAAACCTAATAATAGAACTATGCAGTCAATACTACTGGTATTAGTACTTCATACTAATGTACAGTAGGGCCCCGCTTTTCGGCGTTTCGTCTTTCGGCGTTCCGTTCATACGGCGAGTTCAAATTATGACCAAAACTTTTGTATACAGCGAGCGTCTTTCAGATACGGCGCGCGCCACCCGGTTTGTTTACATTTTCCGTGAGCACATCTCTCTATTATGTAATCATCACTCTTGCGCACATTAAATGTCCAATTTTATGTCAATATAGACATTTTCATTAATCCATCTATGATATTTTCTTCAAAATTATAAAAGAAACACGTTACAAAGCATATAAACATGCTGTTTATATGCTATGGTGTTGCCGGGCGAGGGAAAACATTACGTAATATTAATAATAATCACTCTTGGGCACATTAAATGTCTTATTTTACGTTAATATAGACATTTTCATTAATCCATCTATGATTTTTTCTTCAACATTATATAAGAAACATGTTACATAGCATATAAACATGCTGTTTATATGCTATGGTGTTGCCGGGCGGAGGGAAAACATTACGTAATATTAATAATAATCACTCTTGGGCACATTAAATGTCTTATTTTACGTTAATATAGACATTTTCATTAATTCATCTATGATATTTTCTTCAAAATAATTTAAAAAAACGCGTTACATAGCATATAAACATGATACATACACCCACAGAATAAAAATTGACAAATATGATATTTGTTTACCAAACGACTTTGTAGAAGTCGGAAGAATTACGTTTTCTCTAGTCAAACATTGAGGGATAACTGTAGAAAAATATTCCTTTCATATGCCTTCACTCTATATATAGTTATTCACGACCCTTGTGGGTTTAGCACTTCTTTTTTATTATGATAATAATAATGGTAATACTATCATTAACTCTAAAAATAGTGTGTTGCATGAGAATGGGAGTGTTGCTGTTTGTTTATTTTGTACTAACTTGTACACAATATAAGAGTATTTGTATTGTGAGGTAATTATTATTATAATAAAAAAAATTATTTTGAGGTAAAAGTCTCACAAACTCTTACAAACGTATGTGAATGAACTAAAAGTATTAATCGCATTCATTTCGCCTGACCGAGTGATCGCCCACTACCTGTTCAGTTTGTTTTTTTACCTTCTCTGAACTCCGTATCTCGTTCTCTCTCTCGTTTACTCTTTCGTTTACTAGTTGGCTCTCATTGACTATGGCGTCTAAGCTTAGTTGTGATAAAAAGAGGAGTCGTAAGCCTCTTACTTTAAGTGCCAAGTTAGAAATGATTAAACTCAGTGAACTGACTTTTTTGGGTTATCCTGGGTTGTCTACTCATATTTGCTATGTATGATAATCTATGTAACTGTATTTGTGTATACCTGAATGAACTTACTAACAAGGTATATGTTGATCGCTGAGATAGCAATCAAATACAGTTACATATAGCAGCATATGTGTAGAGAACCCAGGATAACCCAAGAGTGTACTCACCTAATTGTGGTTGCAGGGGTCGAGACTTAGCTCCTGGCCCCGCCTCTTCACTGACCGCTACTAGGTCCTCTCTCTCCCTGCTCCATGATCTTTATCATACCTCGTCTTAAAGCTATGTATGGTTCCTGCCTCCACTACATCACTTGCCAGACTATTACACTTCCTGACTACTCTATAGCTGAAGAAATGCTTCCTAACATCCCTTTGACTCATCTGAGTCTTCAACTAACACTCTTGCTAGGAGCTAGTGCTGCTGGGGATTGCAAGTTAAAACCTATGATAATTTATCACTCAGAGAATCCTAGGGCCCTAAAGAACTATGCAAAAGGTAGCCTCCCTGTTTATTATAAATCCAATTCAAAAGCTTGGATGACTACTGATCTTTTCATAAATTGGTTCACAGACTATTTTTAAGCCAATGTTAATACTTTAAGGTAAGTAATAAGTGTACGCTGTGTGTATCTTACTTTTTATTGTGTTTTTTAATGCCTAGTGCTATTGCTAACTTAATATAAGTTAATGTAAGCTTGTTGTCTGGCATTTATATGCATTTAGAAGTGGAAAAAAAATGGCGTTCTGCTTTTCGGCGATGTCTGCTTAAAGGCACTAGCCTGTAACCTAACCTGCCGTATAAGTGGGGCCCTACTGTATATGGATAGCTCACGTTTAAAAATATAATGCCACTTTCATTTACAGAAGTATCCATATAAGTTCATGCACTTTTGTAATGACAGATTTTGATTACCTAATGTTTCTACTAAAAGGCAACTAGAAAATTGACTTAATCAATTTTTTCTGGCTCAATGGCTTTCCCATGCCCAAATATTTATTTTAGACATTATTTATATTACAGTAGGGCCCCACTTATACGGCAGGTTAGGTTCCAGGCTACTGCCGGAAAGTAGACTTCGCCGAAAAGCACAACTCCATTTTTTTCCATTTATAAATGCATATAAATGCCAGGTAATAAGTTTACACTAACATATACAGTGGTACCTCGACTTACGATGGTCCCCAAACTCACCCTTTTATGTAAGTTTATTTTTTTAAATGCTTTTGTAAGTGTAATTTTGGGGGTCTAAAAGGACTAGTCTATTTTACAACATTTCTTAAGGAGATAAATTCGTTTGGTAATGGCACTTGAACAGCATTCTGGAATGAAAAATATCGTAAGTCGAGGTACCACTGTATTAAGTTAGCAAGAGAACTAGGCATTAAAAAGTAAAACACACACACAGTACACTCATTATTTACCTCAAAATATTTGTAGTCTTAATGTAGGGCAAAAGGTGAGTAGTATTTACTGTAAGAAGTCAGGTGTGGTAGGTATGGTAGCCCTCCAGGCCACCCCACCCACACATACTATACTACTATGCTTACAGCTCCCTAGAGTGATACAATGCATATACAGTACACTCATTACTTACCTTAAAATATTTGTAGTCTTAATTGGCTTAATGTAGGGCAAGAGGTGAAAAGTATTTATATGTAGAAAGTCGTGTGGGAGGTATGGCATCCTGCCTGGCCACTCCCACCTACTACGACATTATCGCCCTAGAGTGATAAAATGCATATACAGTACACTCATTACTTTTTTTTTTTCAACAAGTCGGCCGTCTCCCACCGAGGCAGGGTGACCCAAAAAGAAAGAAAATCCCCAAAAAGAAAATACTTTCATCATCATTCAACACTTTCACCTCACTCATACATAATCACTGTCTTTGCAGAGGTGCTCAGATACGACAGCTGAGAATAAGTCCCTCCCAACTGTCACTATCCCAGACCCCTCCCCTCCTTTAACCCTTTCGGGGTTTCGGCCGTACTAGTACGGCTTACGCGCCAGGGTTTTGGTCGTACTAGTACGCCTAAATTCTAGCGCCCTCAAATCAAGCAGAAACAGGCTGGTAGGCCTAGATGTGAGAGAATGGGTCTGTGCAGTCAGTGTGCGCAGTATAAAAAAAATCTTGCACCACACAGTGCATAATAAGGAAAAAAAACTGACCGTGTTTTGGTTTAAAACAGCGACTTTGCAGTCTATTTTCGTATGGTATTTATGCTTGTATTCTTGTTTTCTTAGTCTCATTTGATAGAATGGATGATATATTACAAAAATAGAGATAATTTTTACTGGTTTCACGATGACAAGTACAGTGGACCCCCGAGTTTCGTAAAAACTTCACTCCTGAAGTCTGCTCAAGTGCCATTACCGAACGAATTTACTCCCTTAAGGAAAAATTTCACGTAGGTTAGTCTATTTCAGACCCCCAAAAATACACTTCCACAAGAACTTACAAAATTATACTTACATAATTGCACGATTTCCGGGGTATTCGTTAACCGAGGGTCCACTGTACCTTGAAACTGAGCGCAAAGTAGCGAAAATGTTCGATTTTTGCCTATGTTCAAGAGTAAACAAATCACGCCATGCGTCCAATACACATCAACTGGGTAGTCTAATATTCTTGCACAAGTGCGCTGATATTATTTATACCATTTTTACAATGATGCAGTTGTATACATAACTGTTCCTTCACCTGTGTGTTGCATTCTGCTATTGTTTATGACCTATCATGGAGTGCATTATCAGTTCCTGCCATTGAATTTTCAGGAACCTGCTTATTTGCCATTATTGCAATAATTACCTGTGAAATTCCATACTTTTGAGCCAGAATTTCCTTGTCAATTTTTTTTTCTTGTGTCAGTGTACACTCATTTACCACCTGTAAATTTTTGTCCAATTATTATTGATTTTTACCATATTTGCATTTTATTAATTGCATTTTTGTGTGAAATTTAGCAATTCTTGATACAGTAAATTTTTGTGACTGTTTTTAGTACCATTGCATACTGTGTTATTATCAACTGTTTTGTCATCTTACATTGCTGCAAGTGAATTCCTATTTTTGCCATACCTAATTGCAACTGCCAGCACCTGCAACATTTTGCTGTGTGTTGAGCAAGCCTGCACTACAGTACAGTTTGTGTAATACCCTGATTTAATTTCAATTTGTGCAAATTTTGAAATTTTTTTTTTGCTACCTGTTCTCCAGTTCATTCATTTCATGAAATTTTTCTTGCCAGTTTAATTTGCCATTGCCAGATATCTCTGCTTTTGTTCTGTGAACACCCCAGCAGTAAATTCACTTGTATCCAAATTTTCCCTTGCGTTTCAGAGTGTACCATTCCTTTTTTTTTTGACGTAATTCACGCATTTGTTAACAAATAAGCAGTTTATTGAGTAACACCGTGTTGTGTCCTCTCTGACTCTGTGCTGAGTTCTAGCCGATTGCATATCAATTCTTGCTTTGACCCCTTTCCCTTCTCCGTGACTTGTTTTGTGCTTGTCATTGACGCCATGACTAAGACACGCAGTGGCCGTTCCGATACCCAAGCTTCTGCCACCGCTGGCACTGTTAGGACCCATCAGGGGGAGGACGCAGTCTTCCCAACGATTGGTCAGGCAGTAGCCCATATCGCAAGCACGCAGGGTTCATCATGTCATTCCCGCCCATCCCTTTTGTTCAACGGTCTGTCCAGTATGTTAGACTTGGTTCAAATCGGTCGAGACGACAGTTAAGGGACAAAACGATAAACCCACTGACGTGCATTACATAAACGCTGCCGCGGTGGCTGTGGACAAGTCCCTAAGTGTTATCGTGTCCTTCTTAGATTTGAAGCAAGTGCGCGATTTGGAGTCATGGTCCGTGCTTAAGGAAGAATTCCATAATTACTTCCGGCGTAGGCATCAGCGCCATTACCTTGACATTATCACTAGCGTCTTGAATGAGTGCCAATCCCCGGATGAAAGCCCCCTCGCTTGCGTCTGTCATTTCCAGCACGCATTGACAGATTTTGTTGACATTATGCTTGGTACCAAGTGGGTCACTGATGATGATAGTATAAAGCTTGAAGACATCATCCCCATGCTCACCGCAGGCGTCATGCGGAGAGATGCCCCACCCCATCTCCATGGTATCATCGATGAATTAGGGCTTGGCCCCAAGGACAAAGTCCTGGGCGCCTTTAACACCATCGACAAAGTTAAACTGCCTGGTGAGAAAGACAAGGCTTGTCGCCCTGCTGGTACACCCTTGCAAGTCCCTCCATTGTCAACTCTTGTGTCGTTGCCTGTGCAACCCCCTGTCACTTTTGCTGCAGCCATCCAGCAATCAGCCTACAAGGGTAGGACGACCAGTAAACCTAAGACCAAGCCGAGTCAAAACGGCAGGTCAGGTCATGACAGGTGGGCTAGCAAGACGACTTTGCCAACGTCTCCTCCATCAAAGTCCAAGCTTCACAAGCACACACCGCCGTCAGCACCACCCGTGAAGCGCGTGGTTACCTGTTTTAACTTCGGTAAGAAAGGTCATTACCATTCTGAGTGTTATAAACCTCAGTCCCCTCGCCATGATAATCACCATCCCCGTGCGCAGCACCAGAAAGGCGATTGCGTTTACCACCACACATCAAGTCATACTTCCAGTGAGTGCCACAAGTTGCGCAGCATCTTGTTGGCGCACCACGGCAAGCGCTCCCCGCTCGGAGCCCGAGCCCCTCCAGTAGTTCGGGGGAAGAGGCGTGCCAGAAAAATCACCAAAAGAGATAGTCACCCTGTCGGAGTCGCTGTATTCCGTCCCTGTCCGCAATGCTTTCGCCGCCCTGGGCAGCGACACGTTTGCCGACAGCAAAGAAACAGAGTGCCTCGACGCTGGTGTCGAGACTCGAACCGTACCTTCCAGGACGCCGAGACCCATCACCAAACGTCGAGCCTCTAGCAGCCGGGACTCCGGAGACCTAGTCGGCCCGTCATGCCTTCACGTCCGGTATGACAGCCCGTGTGGACCTCTCGTTGAGTCCACACTTCATCGGAAGCCTGTTCAGCTTTTCCTTGATACAGGTTCGGTGGTTAACATTGTCCGTTCCCTCCTTTTCTGTGACATTGGTCTTCATGCAGCCATGCTGACCGAACCGTCTGCTATTCAGACATTGCGAGGTGTTTCAGGTAGTCCTCTCACGGTCCGTGGTTGCACAACCTTAGAATTTGCGATCCATGATCACAAGTGGTCAGCAAAGTTCTTAGTCGTTGATGACATCGTCTTCCCAGGCGAATTGCTCATCGATTTCAAGACCATGGCAGACCTTAAGATCCGTTTAGATCCAGCTAAGTGGAAAGCGGATTTCGATGGAGTGGACGCGCCCTTCTGGGGTGTACGCTTAGGTTCCACTACCTGCCACTCGGTCTCTGAGTACATCCAGTGCCATCAGCGCTCAGTTATCAGTGAAACCCAGTCTGGGGATGCCAATTCTGACCATCACTAACTCTCGCGCTGTTGTAGAGGACGACAGTTGTCAAGCAGCAGTGTCCCTGTCGGCAGGCGACTGTCTGACTCGTGTCATGGATTAACCCTTTGACTGTTTTGGTCGTATACATACTCTATGAGCCACTGTTTCGGACGTATACACGTATATACTAAAAAATTCTAGCGGCTTCAAATCAAGCGGGAGAAAGGTGGTAGGCCCACATATGAGAGAGAGAATGGGTCTGTGTGGTCAGTGTGCGCTGTATAAAAAAAATCCTGCAGCACGCAGTGCATAATGAAAAAAAAAACTTTGACCATGTTTTTGGATTAAAACGCTGACTTTGAGGTGTATTTTCGTATAGTATTTATGGTTGTATTCTCTTTTTCGTGGTCTCATTTGATAGAATGGAAAACACTACAGAAATAGAGATGATATTGATTAGTTTCTTGATGAAAACGACCTTGAAATTAAGCTCAAAGTAGGGGAAATGTTCGATTTTTGCCAATGTTCAAGAGTAAACAAATCACGCCACGCGTCCAATACACATCAACTGGCGAGTCTAATATTCTTTCACAAGTGCACTGATATTATTTATACCATTTTTACAATAATGCAATAGTCTGCATAACGGTAAATCTTCTATTTTTTGTGTGAATAAAAAATAAAAATAGAAAGCAAGAGTAATATAAGAGGGGCCTAAAGACGTGACTAATGAACAGATAACACCTTATTTTAGTGCCAGGAATGTCTGCATTGTTTATTCTTAACTCTTTTTTGAAATTGACAACTTTTTTATTTTGCATGAAATTGGCCAAATTGACAATTTCTGACCACTTTATTGGGTAGTTGAAATCGGTAAATTGGTGGTTTCTTGTACTCAATCGATAGAACAAATGGAGTTCTAAAGAAATAGCAAAGAGTTTGGTCGACTGGAACAACGGAATTGGCCGAAAATAGGGCTCAAAGTCGGCGAAATTGCTGATGCGTATATATTGCCAAGATCACTAACTTCGCGAGAGCGTAATTTTGTAAGTTTTCCATCAAATTTCATACTTTTGGTGTCATTACCATCGGCAAAAGATTCTCTATCATTTCATAAGAAAAAAAATTTTTTTTTTTCAAAAATTTTGCGACAACAGGAGACACCTCAGGATTAGGGGTTGCGACAGTCAAAGGGTTAAGCAAAATGTCTATATTAACGTGTGTATGTTTACTTAGGTACAGGTACACAAGTATAATTATCAGTTATTATAATAATGTAAGTATGTAGTCCGCCTGGGCTACATACCTACACCTACCTACATGTGGCCCAGAACCATATTATTACCATCGACATATCATGTTCACTGAGTTTAATTGTTTCTATCAACTACCTTTAGATGCCATCATAAACAAAGGGAGAAGTAATGAATAATTCATGCCGAGAATTGTAAACAAAAGTGTTATGTATTAAGGGGTGACGTAATGTTTTCCCTCCACCTGGCTACCACACCTCCATAGTATATAATATAATACAGTGGACCCCCGCCTAACGAGCAAAATTCGTTCCAGAAGCCTGTTCAAGTGCCATTACTGAACGAATTTACTCCCTTAAGAAAAAATGTCAAGTAGGTTAGTCCATTTCAGATCCCCAAAAATACACTTACAAAAGCACTTGCAATATTATACTTACATAATTGTACAATTACTGGGGTGCTCGTTAGGTGGGGGTCCACTGTATCTATTTCTACAAGTACATGTACAAGGTATACAGGCCTAGCTAACATCAATGACATACTACGATATAGAAAGCCGCTTTTTATGCAGAGCATTTCGGGCAAATTAGGTCAGTTTTGTCCCAGGATGCGACCCACACCAGTCGACCAACACCCAGGTACCCATATAAACATAAAATGTTTATATGCTGTGTAACGTGTTTCTTATATAATTTTGAAGAAAATATCACAGATGGATTAATGAAAATGTCTATATTAAAGTAAAATAAGACATTTAATGTGCCCAAGAGTGATTATTATTAGTATTACGTAATGTTTTCCCTCCGCCCGTCAACCACACCTCCATAGCATATAAACAGCATGTTTATATGCTTTGTAACGTGTTTCTTATATAATTTAAGAAAATATCACAGATGGATTAATGAAAATGTCTATATTGACGTAAAATAGGACATTTAATGTGTCCAAGAGTGATTATTACATAATAGAGATGTGCTCATGGAAAATGTAAACAAACCGGGTGGCGCGTGCTGTATTTGAAAGATCGCTCGCCGTATAGAAAGTTTTGGTCATAATTTGAACTCGCCATACTAACGGAACGCCGTAAGGCAAAACGCCGAAAAGTGGGGCCCTACTGTATTTGTGTTTTCTACTTTCATAGGACCTCTAGGTCTCTATCCCTCCACAAATTTTTAGGGAGGACAGTGTATTAGCTAAGCTGTAAATACTGTACATACATACATTAATAATGTGGGTCGTTACAATTACTATTTTAAGTGTGTATTGTTTACGGATTAATGACTGATTTTAATGTACACGTTGACCATCACTAATCCGGCATCATTGGGACCTGTAGTGTGCCGGATTAGTGAGTTTGCCAGATTACAGTGTAGTTAGGTTAGAATACACTTAATTAACCTATCAATAGAGAGACTGCTACATCTTCCTCATTTTCATCACTGCTTTCTCCTCCACTGGCTTGCTGCTGTGGATTTACAACCATTTGCACAATTTCTGAGTCAGTATAATGATGAAATTTGAAATTATGCTAGCCGAAATTAGTGCTGGATTACTGATGGAACCGGATAACTGATTGCTGGATTAGTGATGGCCGACCTGTACTATGAAATATTAAGTATGATGGGTGACAATGGGAATTTGAGGTCTCTTGATGGTGATAGTTATTGAATAACACTAAAGAGAAAATTGAATACAATGCATAAAATTGTGCATACTTAGATTCCAAAACATTGTGGCAATATCAAGCAATCAATTTTGTCTTCAGCCAAGAAAGACCATCGCAATAAAATGTGATTGAAATAGGTGAAACTTGTGCAACTTTTGAAATATGAATGTGTTGCTGCAACGAGAAAAAAAAAACAAAGGTGAAATACACAATAACAATATACTACACTGAAACATAAGGTAAGCTTCCTTTTTAAAGCACACATTTAGTAAAGTACAGTGGACCCCCGAGTTTCGTAAAAACTTCACTCCTGAAGTCTGCTCAAGTGCCATTACCGAACGAATTTACCCCCTTAAGAAAAAATGTCACGTAGGTTAGTCTATTTCAGACCCCCAAAAATACTTTTCCACAAGCACTTACAATATTATACTTACATAAATGTACGATTTCCGGGGTTTACGAAACTCGGGGGTCCACTGTATATAAAAACTCAATGAAAATTAATGTTGTCTAAGGTATAGTATACTGTACATACATGCATATGGATTTCAGAGTTAATGGGTAAAATCTGTAGCCAGACAACATTTAGAAACAACGAAGATCGTCAGGGTCAGCCTCAAACCCTTCAAAATCCTCTCAAGGACACATTCTGGCCACAATTTTCTCCAAGAAGAGTTCAAAGTCCTGGAAGTCACTTCCTGCCAAGCCTTACCTATAAGGCTTATGCAGTTGTAAATATTGAAGTGATTCCTCCAGAACTCTATTAGGGTCAATTCAGTGTCCAAGGTCACTTCAAAGCACCTTTGAAACACTGCTTTTGTGTAGAGTTTTTGAAGTTAGAAATGACCTGCTGGTCCATGGGCTGGATGAGAGGAGTTTTGTTAGGAGGCAAAGAACTTCACAATTATAAAACAGAAATCCCTAGACAATTGGTCTACCAAGTTTGGAGGATGAGCAGGAGCATTGTCCATTACCAGGAGGCATTGAGTGGAAATTTATTTTCCAGGAGATATTTTTTCACATTCGGGCCAAACACTTCATGGACCCAGTCAATGAAAAGTAGCCTCGTGACCCATGCCTTATGATTAGCTTTCCACATCAACGCAGGGGCGTTGACCCCTGGAACTCTCTCCATGTAAACTCCAGGTAAACTCTGGGATTTTCAGAGTGATACATCATTAAAGGCTTCACTTTGAAATCCCCACTAGCGTTAGCACAGAACAAGAGAGTTAGCCTATCCTTCACAGGCTTGTGTCCTGGCAGTGCTTTTTCCTCCTGTGTGATGTAGGTCCTCTTTGGCATTTTCTTCCAAAAGAGGCCTGTTTCGTCACAACTGAACACTTGTTGGGATTGGAATTCTTCAGTTTCTACGTACCCCTTGAATTCATGCACAGATTATTCAGCCGCATGTTTGTCTGAACTTGCAGCCTCACCATGCCTTAAATTCACTAACATCAGCACTAGTTCCAGGCATTTTCTTTACGAGATCCGCATGCACCTGCCTTGCCTTTTCACAAATGATAGTCTCTGAAACGCGAACTGTTTTTCGCTGATCCACAACTTCTCTACATCTTCATTTGTTTGTGATCTCTTTTTCATTAACATGTTTACCTCTTTTGCCACATTAGCTTCCTTGATTTGTTCTTTCTTTGCCAGGATGGAAGTAATTGCTGATTTGAATTTCCCATATGTTACGGCCCCCTACCTAACAATGGGAGTTAGGTAGTTACCTTACCGGCCGGCAGTCAAGGGGTTACGTCATCAGACCTGATGTTTGACTGCCGAGCTGGCTTAACTGAGTGTCAACGAGACTCTCCCCTATTCAACACTGGGAGTTCACCAGCTCCCTGATACACTACTGGAGTTCGCCAGGCAGACCTGCTTGAGAGTTGCAGACTCTCGCAGTGTGGTGCTGGTGACAGGTCTACAGTGCTCCAGTGCTGAGAGAACTGGAAGCTCTATCCTCTCTAGATCGTGTTACTTGAAAGCAGCTTTGTACTTGTGATGTTTGCAAGCCCAAGTACAGTGATGAAGGTGTTCTCTTCCTGCTTGATATGAGGACACTATAGCATTATGAGGAGAGCGGCAAGTCTGGTCACCAGAATTAGACTATCTATTGGCTTATTCATCGTACCGACTATGTACCTGCGACTATGTACCTGCGACTATGTACCTGAGATTGTGTTTACCCGGAGATTGTTACCCGGAGTGTCAGGTATTCAGTGGTGCATCCAGAGAGTTTGTGACGGTGGCACGACACAAGTTAAGAGTCGTGTATTTGGTGTGTGTCAAGACGCGGTGCACAGGTTTTATTAGAGATGGGTTCATGATACAGGGGGCATGCCATGTGGCACAGAGAAGGTGTCGTGTGACACAGCGATGGAGTCTTATGGTACAGGGAGATCGGGTGTCGTGGAACCCCGTAAGCGTGCCATAAGACAGAGATAAGGGTGTCTGAGGACACGGTGGAGAAGGAGTATCATGACGAGGTATGGTAGTGTCCTGCGTGACACTTGAAGATGGCAGCGACTTGATAAGCACTGAGTATATGATTTTACTTGTGGTATTTTAGTGTACTATGATTTTTGTGTATATAAATATGTTTTTACACAAATTATAAGATTATGTTTTACACAGATTATATATTAACTACAGATTGTTTATATATTAATAATATAATATAATAAATATTAAAAATCTGATATTTTACTTAGTATCCCAAACACACTCATTTTTCAATAACTTCTTAAATTCCATCATGTTTCTCACTTTCTTTACCAAAGGAACTTTACTAGGAACTTTCTTTGGGCCCATGGTGGCTTATTTCACAGTCGCATTTAATAAACAAGAGCAAAACCAATGGATTTTAGGGAAATGTTTGGATGAATGCGCGGAGTATATGCTCATTCACCGACAGAGACAGGGAGATTGACTCATCTACGCGCGGCATCCTGGAGGGCTGATGCATCTATTTTTATTTTTTTTTTATTAACACATCGGCCGATTCCCACCAAGGCAGGGTGGCCCGAAAAAGAAAAACTTTCATCA
This sequence comes from Cherax destructor, assembly GCA_009830355.1. Lineage (NCBI taxonomy): Eukaryota > Metazoa > Arthropoda > Malacostraca > Decapoda > Parastacidae > Cherax > Cherax destructor. The sequence continues at coordinate 194,835 of WNWK01001945.1, read as the reverse complement.
TCATTCACTCCATCACTGTCTTGCCAGAAGGGTGCTTTACACTACAGTTATAAAACTGCAACATTAACACCCCTCCTTTAGAGTGCCGGCACTGTACTTCCCATCTCCAGAACTCAAGTCCGGCCTGCCGGTTTCCCTGAATCCCTTCATAAATGTTACTTTGCTCACACTCCAACAGCACGTCAAGTATTAAAAACCATATGCCTCCATTCACTCCTATCAAATACGCTCACACATGCTTGCTGGAAGTCCAAGCCCCTCGCACACAAACTTCCTTTACCCCTCCCTCCAACCTTTCCTAGGCCGACCCCTACCCCGCCTTCCCTCCACTACAGATTTATACACTCTCGAAGTCACTCTGTCTCGTTCCATTCTCTCTACATGTCCAAACCACCTCAACAACCCCTCCTCAGCTCTCTGGACAATCGTTTTGGTAATCCCGCACCTCCTCCTAATTTCCAAACTCCGAATTCTCTGCATTATATTCACACCACACATTGACCTCAGACATGACATCTCCACTGCCTCCAGCCTTCTCCTCGTTGCAACATTCATCACCCATGCTTCACACCCATATAAGAGCGTTGGTATAACTATACTCTCATACATTCCCCTCTTTACTTCCATGGACAAGGTTCTTTGTCTCCACAGACTCCGAAGTGCTCCACTCACCCTTTTCCCCTCATCAATTCTATGATTCACCTCATCCTTCATAGACCCATCCGCCGACATGTCCACTCCCAAATATCTGAATACATTCACCTCCTCCATACTCTCTCCCTCCAATCTGATATCCAATCTTTCGTCACCTATTCTTTTGTTATCCTCATCACCTTACTCTTTCCTATATTCACTTTCAATTTTCTTCTTTTACACACCCTACCAAATTCATCCACCAACCTCTGCAGCTTCTCTTCAGAATCTCCCAAAGCACAGTGTCATCAGCAAAAAGCAACTGTGACAACTCCCACTTTGTATTTGCTTCTTTATCTTTTAGCCCAACACCTCTTGCCAAGACCCTCGCATTCACTTCTCTTACAACCCCATCTATAAATATATTGAACAACCACGGTGACATCACACATCCTTGTCTAAGGCCCACTTTTACTGGGAAATAGTCCCTTCCCTCCTACACACTCTAACCTGAGCCTCACTATCCTCATAAAAACTCTTCACTGCTTTCAGTAACCTTCCTCCTATTCCATACACCTGCAACATCTGCCACATTGCCCCCTATCTACCCTATCATACGCCTTTTCCAAATCCATAAATGCCACAAAAACATCTTTACCCTTATCCAAATACTGTTCACCTATATGTTTCACTGTAAACACTTGGTCTACACACCCCTACCTTTCCTAAAGCCCCCTTGTTCATCTGCTATCCTGCTTTCTGTTTTACTCTTAATTCTTTCAATAATAACTCTACCATACACTTTACCAGGTACACTCAACAGACTTATTCCCCTATAATTTTTGCACTCTCTTTTTTCCCCTTTGCCTTTATACAAAGGAACAATACACGCTCTCTGCCAATCCTAGGTACCTTACCCTCTTCCATACATTTATTAAATAATAGCACCAACCACTCCAAAATTATATCCCCACCTGCTTTTAACATTTCTATCTTTATCCCATCAATCCCAGCTGCCTTACCCCTTTCATTCTACCCACTGCCTCACGAACTTTCCCTACACCCACAACTGGCTCTTCCACACTCCTACAAGATGTTATTCCTCCTTGCCCTACACACGAAATCACAGCTTCCTGTCTTCATCAACATTTAACAAATCCTCAAAATATTCTCTCCATCTTCCCAATACCTCTAACTCTCCATTTAATAACTCTCCTCTCCTATTTTTAACTGTCAAATCCATTTGTTCTCTAGGCTTCCTCAACTTATTAATCTCATTCCAAAACTTTTCTTATTTTCAACAAAATTTGCTGATAACATCTCACCCACTCTCTCATCTGCTCTCTTTTACATTGCTTCACCACTCTTTAACCTCTCTTTTTCTCTCCATATACTCTTCCCTCCTTGCATCACTTCTACTTTGTAAAAACCTCTCATATGCTAACTTTTTCTCCCTTACTACTCTCTTTACATCATCATTCCACCAATCGCTCCTCTTCCCTCCCCCTGCTAACCACAAACTTCTGCTGAACACTCTAACACTACATTTTAAATCTACCCCATACATTTTCGACCCCATTTCCTACACTCTCACTAGCCCATCTATCCTCCAATAGTTGTTTATATCTTACCCTAACTGCCTCCTCTTTTAGTTTATAAACCTTCACCTCTCTTTTACTTACTGATTCTATTTTCCTTGTATCCCATCTACCTTTTACTCCCACTGTAGCTATAACTAAAAAGTGATCTGATATATCTGTAGCCCCTCTATAAACATGTACATCCTGAAGTCTACTCAACATCTTTTATCTACCAATACATAGTCCAACAAACTACTGTCATTACGCCCTACATCATATCTTGTATACTTATTTATCCTCTTTTTCTTAAAATATGTATTACCTATAACTAAACCCCTTTCTATACAAAGTTCAATCAAAGGGCTCCCATTATCATTTACACCTGGCACCCCAAACTTACCTACTACACCCTCTCTGCATGTTTCTCCCACTTTAGCATTTAGGTCCCCTACCACAATTACTCTCTCATTTGGTTCAAAGTTCCTATACATTCGCTTAACATCTCCCAAAATCTCTCTCTCTCCTCTACACTCCTCTCTTCTCCAGGTGCATACACGCTTATTATGACCCACTTTTCGCATCCGACCCTTATTTTAATCCACATAATCCTTGAATTTACACATTTATATTCCCTCTTTTCCTTCCATAACTGATCCTTCAACATTATTGCTACCCCTTCCTTAGCTCTAACTCTCTCAGATACTCCTGACTTAATCCCATTTATTTCTCCCCACTGAAACTCGCCTACCCCCTTCAGCTTTGTTTCGCTTAGGGCCAGGACATCCAACTTCTTTTCATTCATAACATCGGCAATCATCTCTTTCTTATCATCCGCACTACATCCACGCACATTCAGACAACCCAATTTTATAAAGTTTTTCTTCTTCTCGTTTTTAGTAGATTTGTACAGGAGAAGGGGTTACTAGCCCATTGCTCCCGGCATCTTAGTCGCCTCATACGACACGCATGGCTTACGGAGGAAAGATTCTTTTCCACTTCCCCATGGACAATAGAGAAAATAAAAAGAACAAGAGCTATTAAGAAAAAGAAGAAAAACCTAGATGTGTGTATGTATATATATGCATGTGTATGCCAGTGTAGTGTGACCTAAAGTGTAAGTAGAAGTAGCTAGATATACCTGTTATCCAGCGTGTTTATGAGACAGAAAAAAGACACCAGCAATCCTACCATCATGTAAAACAGTTTCAGGTTTCTGTTTCACAGTCACCTGGCAGGACGGTAGTACCTCCCTGGGTGGTTGCTGTCTACCAACCTAATATGGTCTACCAACCATATTAGATGCTGATGCATCTAATATGGCTGATTTGCGAGGCACCAACCGAAATACGGAGCAAAATTTCCACCCAAAAATCGGTCTAAATACGAATCAGCCGATAAACGCAGCGGCCGATATTCAGGGTTCCACTGTATTTGTCTAAGGACGATGTCACTTGTGAGCCTAATGTTGCCTTGGAGAAATTACAGGGGCAGGTGGTATGGGTGAGGTTGTGGGCAATATGGGCGAGGTTACTGGGTGTGCAGCAGGGGCAAAGAGGGTGTATGAATGAGCAGTTGGTGCTTGTGGAGAAGTGTGGCCAAGATATGATAGTGGACTCGTATGAATGTAGCACTGAGCCTGGCTGTGTAGCCTCACTGCCACACACTAACCTTCACCCACCACACACACCATGTCCAATGCCAACACCTATTTTTCACACCCCTCTGCCCATATATTTTAGCTCTCATCCACCTTCACCCATCCCATCACACACATGCCCTGATCCTCCTGTCATATGTCGGAGGGCAGGACAGCTGTGGAGCAACACCTTCACCCACCATCAAGGGTCAAACACCTTTTATTATACAGCAATAAAGAAGTGGAATGGATTGCCTGAACATGTCAAAGCCAGTTCTAGGATTAGCCAGGTCAAGTAGTGAGCTAAAGGGTTCCTAATGAATGAAGCTATAGAAAGAGAGGAGAGTGATTTCCTGTATAGTTAATATTTATGTACATATTAATTATAATAAGCTGATTTTCTCTTATTTAATTTTCTTGTAACTTAGTTTACTTTATTCCTATTGTACCTCCTTTTATAGTAATGATTTCCACATACTCAAGTCACTTAGTTGTTTTAATTTTTAAGGTTATAATTATGACTGATTTCTGCTGTATGTTTAAGCTTTAAATAATATTACAGGGACCCCAATACAAATGAGTCACAGATTTTTTTGTTATCCTGGTAGGTAATTTACACATACAGTGGTACCCCGACTTACGATATTAATCCGTCAGAGAGGGCATATTTTAAGGCGAAACAATCGTTACACGAATCAATTTTCCCCATAAGAAATAATGGAAATAAATTTAATCCGTCCAAGACTTCCAAAAGTAGTTAAATAAAATATTTTTTAGAACTTTTTGACATTAAATAATACAGAATTTAATGAATAATACCTAAATACACATGTAAATATTGTACAATAACATGTCACTTACATTTATTGAAGAGTTGTTGATGTGTGGAGGACGGGAGGAGGGAGAAGGTGGAGTAGTATGCTAGTGTTTGGAAGGGGAACCCCTTCCATTAACACTGCAGGTACCAAGTTCTTTTCTGGGGTTACTGGCCTTTTCTTTGAATGCTACACTCCCTGCATGAATGCTACACTCCCATCGCATCCCTGCTTGCTACACTCCCTGCATCCCTGCTACACTCCCTGCATCCCTGCTACACTCCCTGCATCCTGCTACACTCCCTGCATCCCTGCTACACTCCCTGCATCCCTGCTACACTCCCTGCATCCCTGCTACACTCCCTGCATCCCTGCTACCTCCCTGCATCCTGCTACACTCCCTGCATGCCTGCTACACTCCCTGCATGCCTGCTACACTCCCTGCATGCCTGCTACACTCCCTGCATGCCTGCTACACTCCCTGCATGCCTGCTACCCCTGCATGCCTGCTACACTCCCTGCATGCCTGCTACACTCCCTGCATGCCTGCTACACTCCCTGCATGCCTGCTACACTCCCTGCATGCCTGCTACACTCCCTGCATGCCTGCTACACTCCCTGCATGCCTGCTACACTCCCTGCATGCCTGCTACACTCCCTGCATAAATGCTACACTCCTGCAGAATGCTACACTCCGCATGAATGCTACACTCCCTGCATGAATGCTACACTCCCTGCATGAATGCTTCACTCCTGCACATTCTTTACCACAGGCTTGGCACTAGGAGCTTTCTTGGGGCCCATGGTGGCTTATTTAGCAGTTGCAAGCACTAAAAACAGTGGAATAATGACAATATACTGGTATGAATGCGTGGGTGTGGGTGGGTGGTCGCTCTCACTTGTAAACAATAGCACACTGACGCTCCCTGGAGTGCGCGCTCAGCTGGGCGCCAAGCGGACACGTCCGGTACGAATGTCGTTACACGAAGCAAACATCGTAAATCACAATCAAATTTTTTGCATCGGTTATCGAAAATAACGTAAGATGATAGCATCGTAACACGGGGTACCACTGTATTACTAAGTATGATCAATGTAATCCCCTAAATTTGTATAACTTCACTTGTGTGTACATGCACCTAAATAAACTTACTTACACCTTCACCCATTTCCCACAGTTGCCTTTCACCCATACTTCCTCTCCACACTTATTTCCCCTTACCACCATGCTTTCATGGACCACCCCCAATCAAACACTCGCCCTCACCTGCATATCCTGACCCACCCACCTCTGCTCATCCCCACACTAGTGCCCATCTAACCATATGCTCCAGTGCCACATGGGATGCACATGGAATGTAAAACTGGTGAAGGGAATCTGGGACAACAGAGACAGAGTGCTCCCGCTGGCCACTCCCACCCCTTCTTCACCCAGTACTTTGTCCTCACTTACTAGCTCCCATACTCCCACCCATTAGCCTATAAGACGGTGGACGCCCTGAGGCTCGCAGTGTGGCATATGCCACATTTTGCCTTATATGTACTCCACTGCATAGTATGAAGCAATTTTTATAGTGTGTACTCCGAAAATATGCCACAATTTTGCAGAACGTTAGCAGATCGCATGTTACTCAGTGGTCTCCTGTAGTTTGTGCTAATACAGAAAATGGTTGGAGGAACAGCAACAAAAGAAGCTGTTCTAAGAATATCCAGGAGTCATTATAAGGATGGATGAGCAGAAAGGAAAGCAATATGGAAGATTAAGACTTATTTTTGAACTCACCCTTGCTGCCGAATATACACCTCCGACACGTTCCTCAAAAGACTTGAATGTGGGAGTTTCCTTTAGCTGGCCAAACTTGGCACCGATACCACCAAAGAGTGAAGATGTCTTCTCCCCAACAGCACTCATGGCTCCTGCAGTCTTCTGATACCTGGAAAAAAAAAAAAAAAAATTAACATGATTGTGGTAAAAATTGTCACTAGCATATTTATCCACATTAGCAACAGATGGCTCGTATACGAGATGATGCATCTCACACATGGACCTGATTTGGTTGGATGACAGTCAGGTGAAGAGTGAATAGGCTATCAATATACAGTCAACCCCCGGTGTTCGTTAAAATCGGTGTTCGTTAAGTTTTTTCATGAAAATTTTGGCTCAGTGTTCATGAATCCGCTCTGAGTTCATGATTCGTCCCGGACGCATACGCGTGGCCTGAGCGGGCCTGGGCACTCCATTCAGCGTCAGTGTGCTATTGTTTACCAGCGAGCGACCACCACCCACGCATTCATACCAGATATATTGTCATTATTCCAGTGTTTTTAGTGCTTGCAACTGCTAAATAAGCCACCATGGGCCCCAAGAAAGCTCCTAGTGCCAGCCCTGTGGTAAAGAATGTCAGAAATACAGAACTGAAAGAGATCATTGCACAATGGACTGATGTGCAAGGCTTTATGGATGAATATCACCCTAACAAAGCTGTTGCAGGCTGTGCTGGCAACCTGTACAATGACAATGTGGTGTCCCATTTCAGGGATGTTTTAAAGAAACGCCAGACACAGAGCTCCCTGGACAGATTTTTTTGTGAGAGAAAGTTCCAGTGACTCTCAACCTGGTCCTAGTGGCATTAAAAGAAAAAGGCCAGTAACCCCAGAAAAGAACTTGGCACCTGCAGTGTTAATGGAAGGGGATTCCCCTTCCAAACACTAGCATACTACTCCATCCTCTCCCCTCCTCCACACATCAACAACTCTTCAATAAATGTAAGTGACATGTTATTGCACTATCATTTCTTTATTTCTCATTGTTTTGTATGTAATTTAATGTCTATATGTTGTAAAAAAATATTTTATTTTAATACTTTTGGGTGTCTGGAACGGATTAATTTTATTTCCATTATTTCTTATGGGGAAAATAGATTCAGAGTTCATGATATTCAGTGTTCATGACGCCCTCTGGAACGGATTAATCACGAAAACCGAGGGCTCACTGTAATCTAAAAGTTTCACAGAGTGCATACAGATTCCAAAGTCAGACTTGAGCAGTACTAGATTTTATACAACTTAATTATATTTCATTCATCTAATTTTTTATTTTATTTTACCAAACAATAGATGATTAAAAATCACAAACAGTGGTACCCCGGATTTCGTCAATAATTCGTTCCAGAAGGCTGTTCGAGTGCCGTTACCGAATGAATTTGTTCCCATAAGGACGAATGTAAATTAGATTAGTCCGTTTCAGATCCCCAAAAATACATTTACATAATTGTTCGAGTTGGAAGCTGTATGAAATCCGGGGTACCACTGTATATGAATAATCAGACCAGTGAAATACTGGCAATATCTAATGCTAAATTTGTGTTTGCTAATCTTAGACAGACCTTTTCCAGTCAACCAGGCTGTATGGCCCTTGTGGGTTTACCTGGAGAGGGTTTCGGGGGTCAACGCCCCTGCAACTTGGTGTGAGACCAGGCCTCGTGGTGGATCAGGGTCTGAACAAGCGTTTGTGACGAAACAGGCCTGTTTTGGAAGAAAATGCCAAACAGGACCTACATCATGCAGGAGGAAAAGGCACTGCCAGGACACAAGCCTATGAAAGACAGGCTAACTCTTGTTGTGTAGTAATGCTAGTGGTGATTTCAAAGTGATGCCTTTACTGGTGTATCATTCTGAAAATCCCAATGTGTTCAAGAAAGACAATGTCATCAAGAATAGATTGTGTGTGATGTGGAAAGCTAATAATAAGGCATTGGTCTTACAGCAAATTTTCAAAGAGTGGGTTAATGATGTGTTTGGCCCAAGTGTGAAAAAATACCTCCTGGAAAAGAAATTGCCACTCAAGTGCCTCCTGGTACTGGACAATGCTCCTGCACATCCTCCAGACTTGGAAGACCAAGTGTTTAGGGACTTCAGTTTTATAAAAGTGAAGTTCTTGCCTCCTAACACCACTCGTCTCCTCAGCCCATGGACCAGCAAGTCATTTCTAACTTCAAAAAACTCTACACAAAAGCAGTGTTTCAAAAGAGCTTTGAAGTGACCTCAGACACTCAGCTGATCCTAAGAGAGTTCTGGAGGAATAACTTCACTATCCTCCAATGCATATAAGCCTTATAGGTAAGGCTTGGCAGGGAGTGACTTCCAGGACTTTGAACTCTGCTTGGAGAAAACTGTGGCCAGGTTGTGTCCATGAGAGGGATTTTGAAGGGTTTCAGGCTAACCCTGCCGACCCTGTGGACTATTATGGCATTGAGGAAGTCCTTGGGGTTGGAGGTGAGTGGCCAGGATGTGGAAGAGTTGGTGGATGACCACAGGGAAGAGCTAACCACTGAAGAGCTGGAAGAGATTCATCTGCAACAGCATCAGACCACAGTTGAGGAACTTGCTTCACAGGAGGAGGAGGAGGAAGAGGGAGTGAAGGAGGTGCCTTCTTCATTGATTAAGGAGATTTTGCAAAGTGAATGATGTGCAAAGTTTTGTGGAGACCTGACAAAGCTGAAACAAGCCATATCTGCAACATTTTTAATGGCAAAACCTTGTCCCACTTTAGGGAAATCATAAAGAGATGCCAGAAACAGCACTCTCTGGACACACATGTTGAGCGACAGGGGTCCAGTGACTCTCCAGCTGGTCCTAGTGTCATTAAAAGACAAAGAAAGGAAGTAACCCCAGAGAGGGCTTTGCTACCTAAAGTCTTTATGGAGGGAGATTTCCCTTCCAAATACTAACTCCTCCCTCTTTCCTCCTTCCTATCTTCCAGAAGAGAGCATTAGTCTTCAATAAAGGTATGTATGTAATACAGTGGACCCCCGGTGTTCGTGATGCTCCAAACTCAAACAATTATGTAAGTGTATTTTTGTAAGTGCTTTTGTAAGTGTATTTTTGGGGGTCTAAAAGGACTAGTCTAATTTATATTATTTATATTATTCCTTAAATTCGTTTGGTAACGGCACTTGAACAGCATTCTGGAACGAAAAAATCACGAAAACCGGGGGTCCACTGTACTTATTTAATTGTTAAAAAAATTATTTTTTGGTTGATATTTTTGTCTAATGGATTAATTGTATTTACATTAACTCTTATGGGAAATATTAATTCGGTTATCGGCCATTTCGGTGTTAGACCGATCTTCTGGAACGGATTACGGCCCACTGTACAGTGGATCCCCGGCTAACAAAAGGTTTAGATAACGAAAAAATCGCTTAACGAAAGCTTTTTTCGCTCTCGGATAGCGAAAAAAGCTCGGATAGCGAAAAGTATTAGACCTGTCTGCCTGCTCCGCGCCTGCGCAGGACGCCCGCCAGTGAAGCGTTGTTTACCATTGAGAGAAGATTACCTAGTGCGCTCTTTCAAACATTCACAATACATTTGGTGTCTTTTGGCCTTTCAAACATTCACAATATACAGTGGTACCTCGACTTACGATATTAATCCGTCAGAGAGGGCATATCTTAAGCCGAAACAATCGTTACTCGAATCAATTTTCCCCATAAGAAATAATGGAAATAAATTTAATCCGTCCAAGACTTCCAAAAGTAGTTAAATAAAATATTTTTTAGAACTTTTTGACATTAAATAATACACAATTTAATGAAGAATAACTAAATACACATGTAAATATTGTACAATAACATGTCACTTACATTTATTGAAGAGTTGTTGATGTGTGGAGGACGGGAGGAGGGGAGAAGGTGGAGTAGTATGCTAGTGTTTGGGAAGGGGAATCCTTCCATTAACACTGCAGGTACCAAGTTCTTTCTGGGGTTACTTCCCTTTTCTTTGAATGCCACTAGGACCAGCTTGAGAGTCACTGGACCTCTTTCTAACAATAAATCTGTCCAGGGAGCTCTGTGTCTGGCGATTCTTTAATTAACACATCCCTGAAATGACACACCACTGTGTCATTGTACAGGTTGCCAGCACGGCCTGCAACAGCATGGTTAGGGTGATATTCATCCATAAAGCCTTGCACCCTGCTCCACATTCCACAAATCTCCTTAATCACTTTAGAAGGCACCTTCTTCCATCTCTGTTCCACCTCCTCCTCCTCTGAACCATTGTCCTGACCTCTGGTCTCTTGTTCCAGTTGCTGTTGAAGCTCTTGCAGATCTTCAGTGGTTAGCTCTTCCTTGTGCTCCTCCACGAACTGTTCCACATCCTCACCACTCACCTCTAACCCCATAGACTTACCCAATTCCACAATTTCTTCCACAACAGGCTCAGGCTCAGGGTTCTGAGGCTCAGCCCCAAAACCTTCAAAATCCCTCTCTAGGACACAGTCTGGCCACAATTTTCTCCAGGCAGAGTTCAAAGTCCTGGTAGTCACTCCCTCCCAAGCCTTACCTATAAGGTTTACACAATGAAGCATATGGAAATGGTTTTTCCAAAAGTCTCTTAGGGTTATATTCATGTCTGTGGTCACATCAAAGCACTTTTGAAACATTGCTTTGGTGTAGAGTTTTTTAAAGTTGGAAATGACCTGCTGGTCCATGGGCTGGAGGAGAGGAGTGGTATTAGGGGGCAAGAACTTCACTTTGATGAATTTAAACTCCTCCACAATTTTCTCTACCAAGTTTGGAGGATGACAAGGAGCATTATCCATTATCAGGAGGCACTTAAGTGGCAAATTATTGTCCAATAGATATTTCTTCACACTGGGGCCAAACACGCCATTGAACCACTCTAAGAAAATGTCCTTTGTGACCCATGCCTTTTTGTTAGACCTCCACATCACACACAAGTTAGACTTAGTGACACCGCATCTGCCAAACACTCGGGGATTTTCAAAAAGATACACCAGTAAAGGCTTCACTTTGCAATCACCACTGGCATTAGCACAAAGCATCAAAGTTAGCCTGTCTTTCATAGGCTTATGTCCTGGCTGTGCCTTTTCTTCCTGAGTAATGAAGGTCCTGTTGGGCATTTTCTTCCAAAACAGGCCTGTTTCATCACAATTAAACACTTGTTGGGGGAGGAATTGTTCAGCCTCTATGTACTCCTGGAATTCAGGCACATATTTTTCAGCCGGAATTTTGTCAGAACTGGCTGCCTCACCATGCCTCACAACACTATGTATGCCACTTCGATTCTTAAATTTGTGAAACCAGCCTCTGCTGGCTTTAAATTCGCTCACTTCAGCACTCGTTGCAGGCATTTTCTTAACGAGATCATCATGCAACTGCCTTGCTTTTTCACATATTATTGCCTCCGAAACAGTATCTCCTGCTAACTGTTTCTCGTTGACCCACACCAACAACAACCTTTCCACATCTTCCAGCACTTGTGGTCTCTGTTTTGTGAACACAGATGAACCTTTTGCAACAACAGCTTCCTTGATTTTACGTGTATTTTTCTTGGCCACAATGGTAGAGATGGTAGAAAATGCTTTACCATACAGCCTGGCCAGCTCACTGATACGCACTCCACTTTCATATTTTTCTATTATCTCCTTCTTCAGTTCTATCGTACATGTATTTCTGTTCCTCTTTGCCACAGGCTTACCACTAGGAGCTTTCCTTGGACCCATGGTAGCTTATTTAGCAGTTGCAAGCACTAAAAACAGTGGAATAATGACAACATACTAGTATGAATGCGTGGGTGTGGGTGGGTGGTCGCTCTCGCTTGTAAACAATAGCACACTGACGCTCCCTGGAGTGCGCGCTCAGCTGGGCGCCACGCGGACACGTCCGGTACGAATGTCGTTACCCGAAGCAAACATCGTAACCCGCAATCATTTTTTTTACGTTATAAATATCGTTACCTGAAACTATCGTAAGCTGACAGCATCGTAACCCGAGGTATGACTGTACTTGGTGTCTTTTTTGGTGGTATATAGTGATTGTCACTGTGAAATAAGTCACCATGGGTCCAAAGAAGCTTCCTAGTGGCACCCCAGTGGTAGCATTCATGCAGGGAGTGTAGCATTCATGCAGGGAGTGTAGCAGGCATGCAGAGAGTGTAGCAGGCATGCAGGGAGTGTAGCAGGCATGCAGGGAGTGTAGCAGGCATGCAGGGAGTGTAGCAGGCATGCAGGGAGTGTAGCAGGCATGCAGGGAGTGTAGCAGGCATGCAGGGAGTGTAGCAGGCATGCAGGGAGTGGCATTAGAAGACCAAGAAGGGAAGTAACCCCAGAGAGGGACTTGTTACCTGAAGTCCTTTTGGAGGGGGATTCCCCTTCCAACCACTAACAACCCTGCCCCTGTCATCCTCCCTATCTTCCAGATGCCTGCAAGTCTCTTCAATAAAGGTAAGTAAATGTTATTTATATTATATTTTGTGTGAATATTTTTTTGTGGAACAGATTAATTGTATTTACATTATTTCTTATGGGAAATAAGGGTTCAGATTACGAAAGGTTCAGGTTGAGAAATAGCTCCTGGAACGGATTAATTTCGTTAACCGGGGGTCCACTGTATATTAAGGTAAGTAATGCGTGTACAGTGGAACCCCAAGTTTCGGCCATAATTCGATCCAAGACTCTGTTCAAGTGCCGTTACCGAACGAATTTGTTCCCATAAGGAATAACGTAAATTAGATTAGTCCGTTTCAGACCCCCAAAAATACACTTATAAAAGCACTTACAATAATACACCTACATAACTGTTCGAGTTGGGAGGTGGCCGAAACTCGGGGTACCACTGTACTGTATACGTATGCATTTTTTTAGACCTAGCTCTATTGCTCACTTAATATATGATAGAGTGAATACATTATCAGGCTTTTATATGCATTTGAAAGCAGCTCAGAACCAAATCCTCTAAAGACTGAGTAAGCAAATGAAAGTGCTCAGGCATTTCTGTTCTATATAATTTTACTATTATATTTTTTCTTATAATTAACTTGATAATGTTGTGACCAATTCACTCTCAGTACATAAAATATCATGAAGCAATTAAAACTTCAAAATACAGTATTTTTCACATTCTGTAATCCCTATTCATTATTTGTTTTGTATCACTGACTGTCAGAAAAATTAGACAAAAAGGAAAAATATCACCTGATTTAAGCAGAGATTGGCACTGCTATCAGATAAAAGGCCAACTACTCCTAGGCACAAACCACTCAAAGCTCACCACCACATTAAGGTGACCCAGCAGGGAATAATGGAAATGGTAAACCCGACCTGAGAATGTTGATCATCTAAAAGGGTGAAAAAAAAAAAAATACCATTCAACCAGGTTTGGTTTGCAACTAAACCAAAGGAGCAATGATCCCTGAAAGCATCACCATTATGGGAAGCAATACCAACAAAAGAAATTAAGTTTAGTAAAACCAACAATGTGTAATTATGGGAAGTAATACCAACAACAGTTAAGATAAACCAACACACAAGCAACTTAATGAAACATTAAGAAAACATTTTCCTCCCCACCAAGGACTTTGTCAAGCCAATATACTGCACCTGTGACACATTACAGTGGTGCAGAGAGTGTACTACAGTGGACCCCCGGTGTTCGTCCTGCTTCAAACTCGCCCTTTTATGTAAGTGTAATGTTTTTAAATGCTTTTGTAAGTGTATTTTTGGGGTCTAAAAGGACTAGTGTACTTTACATTATTCCTTATGGGAATAAATTCGTTTGGTAATGGCACTTGAACAGCATTCTGGAACGAAAAAAATCACAAAAACCAGGGGTCCACTGTATATAGGTGAAGAGGGTGGGGTAATAATAGTGGCAGCAGCAGATGAGCGTCTTAAGTGATGGAGGTATCTTGTGTGGTTGAGGCAGGAGAGAATAAGGCTCCTCCATGCACTCGCTTGTGTAGGGTCCTGGAATAACAATATGGACATTCTTCCACTTGCTACTACTGTTGCAATTTTTCCCTCCCTCCTCCACAATATATATTTAGTACAGTAATACCCCAATTTTCTTCCTTAATCCGTTCCAGAAGGCCAGCCGAAATCCAAAATGGACGAAAACTGAAGTATGTAATATTTCCCATAAGAAATACTGCAAATCCAATTAATCCGTTCCAGACACCCAAAAATATTAACAAAAATACATTTTAGAGAGAATAACTATATGTAGTTTTACATACAGAAAACAATAAGAAATAAATATACGTGCAGTGGACCCCCGCCTAACGAGCAAAATTCATTCCAGAAGCCTGCTCAAGTGCCATTACCGAACGAATTTACTTCCTTAAGAAATAATGTCACGTAGGTTAGTCTATTTCAGACCCCCAAAAATACACTTCCACAAGCACTCAGAATATTATACTTACATAATTGTACAATTTCCGGGGTGCTCGTTATGCGGGGTTCCACTGTAAATGACTAATTTTAATGATAAATGAACATTACATACCTTTATTGAAGACTCTCGTTGGCATATGGAAGAAGGCGAGGAGGGAAGAAGGAGCTAAGGTTATTGTTTGGAAGGGGAATCCCCTTCCATAAGGACTTCAGGTATCAAGTCTCTATCCAGGGTTACTTCTCTTTTGTCTTTTTCTGGCACTAGGACCAGCTTGAGAGTCACTGTACCCGTCGCACAAAAAAAATCTGTCCAGAGAGCTCTGTTTCTGGCGTCTCTAAGATTTGTCTAAATTGGCATTTTCTTCCAAAAGAGGCCTGTTTCGTCACAATTGAACACTTGTTGGGGGAGGAATCCTTCAGCCTCTACGTACCCCTTGAATTCATCAATGAATTCTTCAGCCGCACGTTTGTCAGAACTTGCAGCCTAGCCATGCTTTACCACACTGTGTATGCCACTTCGCTTCTTGAATCTGTCGAACCAGCCTTTGATGGCCTTATATTCACTAAAAGCAGCACTCGTTCCAGGCATTTTCTTTACGAGATCCGCATGCATTTGCATGCACCATTGTCCTCCCACACTACTACCACTACCACTGTCCTCCCACACTACTACTACCACCACCACCACTGTCCTCCCACACTACCACCACTGTTCTCCCACAACCACCACTGTCCTCCGACACTACCACCACCACCACTGTCCTCCCACACTACCACCACCACTGTCCTCCCACACTACCACCACCCCCACTGTCCTCCCCCACTACCACCACCACCACTGTCCTCCCACACTACCACCACCACCACTGTCCTCCCACACTACCATCACCACCACTGTCCTCCCACACTACCATCACCACCACTGTCCTCCCACACTACCATCACCACCACTGTCCTCCCACACTACCATCACCACTGTCCTCCCATACTACCACCACCACTGTCCTCCCACACTACCACCACCACCACTGTCCTCCCACACTACCACCACCACCACTGTCTTTCCACACTACCACCACCACCACCACCACCACTGTCTTTCCACACTACCATTGCCACTGTTTTCCATACTACCACCACCACTGTCCTCCCACACTACCACCACCACTGTCTTTCCACACTACCACCACCACTGTCCTCACACTGTACCACCATCACTGTCCTACTACACCATCACTACTGTCTTCCCACTACCACTGTTCTCCCACACCACCAACAATACTGTTGGAACGTTACATCTCACTTAAGAAACAAGAGTACTGTTTGGAAGTATTCAAGTTCTGGGTACAATGTATATAATATAGTATATATATCTCTCTATCACACACACACCTTCCTTCCATCTTTCCTGCCCCCATCGCTCTGGGATTATGTAGACATGTTTATATCTTCTAGTGTGTAATGCATAAGGTATCCTCTGAGATGGTAATTCACCAGTAATAGTAACTTCATTAATGCTGGAAAGAAACCTTTGAAGCTACCGTAGCTGATAACACCTTACTGAAATACTACTTGACGATATCCTCAATGTCCTCTACCAAAGTCTCCCAGCTCAGACTGACAGATTTCAACACTATGAACCTCCGCCTGCGTGATGGTACATAACATGGAAATAATAGCTTTTGTTCACACTGTATTATTAAAAAAGTTAGCAGTACACTGCTGATGTACCCGAGATCGTTAAATAAGAAGTATGCTCTTGAAGTGCAGTAGCAGGCCACGCCTACCACGGGTTGCAACAGGCTGCCACTTGCCCTGCCGCTGTTTATGCTGCACACTTGTATGCAATTTCAAGGATTCTTCTACCCTGAGACTTAACTTCTCTAAAGACTGCCTGATCAACTAAGTTGTTGTTGGCAGCTGCCTCGTCACAACCTAGATGAGCTGGCACTTGTTGTGGCTAGCGACCAGTTGGTTCTTGTGACTAAACCAAGGCGGTCTGGGCTCTAGGCCCAGGCCCAGGGCCGGAGCCTGGCCCCTAGGGCCAGAGCCGGCCTGGCCTTAGCATCCTAGGAAGGCCCAGTCTTTACACCCAGGGGATGCCTGGCCTTAACATCCTGGGAGGGCCTGGCCTCTACACCCAGGGGCTGCCCTGCCGTAACCTGTACACTTAAGGAAAGAAGAAGTAGGGAAAAGGGGGGGGGGAGAACTAGTAAGGGAGAGGAGGAAGAATTAAAGAGGGGATTGAAGAATTAGAGGGAAGGGGGAAATTGGAAGAGTAAAAGGAATTGGCGTAAAGGTGTTGCAAAGAGGGTACTTAGGGGTAATTGGGAATGAAAGGGAAGAAATTGAAGGGAAACTTCGAAGGGAAGGGAGGAGCTGAGAAGAGAGGGCAAAAGTGGAAGGATAGAGAGGGGAAAGTAGAAGGATAGAGAGGGGAAAGTAGAAGGATAGAGAGGGGAAAGTAGAAGGATAGAGAGGGGAAGTAGGATAGAGAGGGGAAAGTAGAAAGATAGAGAGGGGAAAGTAGAAAGATAGAGAGGGGAAAGTAGAAAGATAGAGAGGGGAAAGTAGAAAGATAGAGAGGGGAAAGTAGAAAGATAGAGAGGGGAAAGTAGAAAGATAGAGAGGGGAAAGTAGAAAGATAGAGAGGGGAAAGTAGAAAGATAGAGAGGGGAAAGTAGAAAGATAGAGAGGGGAAAGTAGAAAGATAGAGAGGGAAAGTAGAAAGATAGAGAGGGAAAGTAGAAAGATAGAGAGGGAAAGTAGAAAGATAGAGAGGGGAAAGTAGAAAGATAGAGAGGGGAAAGTAGAAAGATAGAGAGGGGAAAGTAGAAAGATAGAGAGGGGAAAGTAGAAAGATAGAGAGGGGAAAGTAGAAGGATAGAGGGGGGAATTGAAAGAAGGCTTGGGAATAAGAAAGCCAGGGTGGGTGGGAAGAATTTGGAGGGATTTGGGAGAGGAGAATTGGATGGAAAAAAAACTTGAATTAGAAGGTTTGGGAAGAGGGGTAACCTGGATGAGAGGGCGGGGTGCAAGAAGGGAAGATAGGAAATTTGGATGGTAGTGGAAAGAAGAATAGGAAATATAATTAGGTTGGAAGAGGAAAGGAAGAGAATGATCAAGAATAGGGAAACAGGAGTTGAGGGGAATGAAGGACAGCACACTAGTGAGGGGAGAGAATAAAACTAGATAAAAACTTATACCGGGAAACACACACACACACACAGTTAATAAAATGCTAGTGGGCGAGCCGCTGCAGGAAATGAGCTTTGTTAATGAAGTGAGTTAACTGTGTGAAGGTGGTCCTTGTGGCATAGTGTTATTGCATTATAATTACGGTTAATACCAATAATCCAGACCCTCATTCTCACATTAAGAACGTTAATACGTTATACGGTATCGAGTGAATACATAATACGGTATAGTGAAAATATACATTTGTGTTTATTAACGCATATGTTTACAAGGTGGTAGTGAAAGCTGACCTAGTCTAACACAGTCAAAGCTGACCTAGCCTAACACAGTCAAAGCTGGCCTAGTCTAACACAGTCAAAGCTGACCTAGCCTAACACAGTCAAAGCTGACCTAGCCTAACACAGTCAAAGCTGACCTAGCCTAACACAGTCAAAGCTGGCCTAGCCTAACACAGTCAAAGCTGGCCTAGCCTAACACAGTCAAAGCTGACCTAGCCTAACACAGTCAAAGCTGACCTAGCCTAACACAGTCAAAGCTGACCTAGCCTAACAAAGTCAAAGCTGACCTAGCCTAACACAGTCAAAGTGGCCTAGCTAACAGTCAATGACTACTAACAGTCAAAGCGACTAGCTACACATCAAGTACTGTACGTAAAGCTGTAGCCCAGAATGGTAATTTTACAGTAGAGATCACTTCCTTAGTATTGTACGAAACGTCAAATGGTGAAATAGTTTTTTTAAAACGTTTCGCTGTGTGTGTAGCTTGATAAAAGCTCTACATAGAGCGAAACATTGTCCCAATAAAACCTTGTTGAGTAACGTGTCTCTTCACTACTATGAGAGTACGCCATGTTGACACACCTGAGATGTATATATACCACCATCACCAAATTGGCATGCCATGCAAGGACACTTTTAGAAGCGGTCATTAGCTATACCAACACTGGTACAGCTGTAACTGCATATGCTTCGATCCCATGAAGACAATGGAGGATCTCGCCTGTCAACAATGTTAGCGTGTAGGCTGGCACGCTAAAAGCTACGTCGCGTTCTCTCTAATTCACGTACCAGCTAACCACATTTGTTTCCACTTAAAAATAAAAATAAAGAATTTTAGAACACGCTACAAGAGCGCACATTACAACACACAGTAACATATAATTCACCAAGCTCCATGGTTGATCGTAATGACCAACTGGGCACTGTCTTAGCTTGATAACACTACGACCGCCACGACTACCACCACCACCACGACTACGATCACCACGACGACTATACCACCACCACCTACACCTCGCTCTTCTTTCAAGACATGAAATTAATTTTTTCAATGACTATTTAGAGTGTATTAGTTCAACCTTCAACAGAGTCTTAGATATGTTCTCATTTAAATCTTTCCTGGTTTACATGTTTTCTCTAAGCAAATAAATATTATTTTATGGCAGTACAATAGTTTACAAATTTCACTCAGGACTTTGTAAAAACTGACTGCCTACCCAGATTCCAATTTTTATGAACAAAAGTTGTATTTTCTTCCTAAATTCAGCATTAAGTGGCTAGTGTTAAATTTTGTATTTAGTTTGAAAATGTATATCAACATTATTTTGGTATACCAGGATAAACACTCACTGCTACACCAGTTGTGTCTTCAGCATGTTCACACATGCTGTCATAAAACACTTAACATGATGTGCATAACTAAGCTGACATCTCACTTTAAATCTACGACATCTGAATCATACACCCCCCCCCAAAAAAAAAAAAAAAGTAATTAAAGTAAACTTTAAGTGTAAGTGTAAATTGTGTGTCATGCTTCCCGCAGTGTTACTAAGTTGTGTGTCATGCTTCCCGCAGTGTTACTAAGTTGTGTGTCATGCTTCCCGCAGTGTTACTAAGTTGTGTGTCATGCTTCCCGCAGTGTTACTAAGTTGTGTGTCATGCTTCCCGCAGTGTTACTAAGTTGTGTGTCATGCTTCCCGCAGTGTTACTAAGTTGTGTGTCATGCTTCCCGCAGTGTTACTAAGTTGTGTGTCATGCTTCCCGCAGTGTTACTAAGTTGTGTGTCATGCTTCCCGCAGTGTTATAAGTTGTGTCATGCTTCCAGTGTTACTGTTGTGTGTCATGCTTCCCGCAGTGTTACTAAGTTGTGTGTCATGCTTCCCGCAGTGTTACTAAGTTGTGTCATGCTTCCCCAGTTACTGTTGTGTGTCATGCTTCCGCAGTGTTACTAAGTTGTGTGTCATGCTTCCCGCAGTGTTACTAAGTTGTGTGTCATGCTTCCCGCAGTGTTACTAAGTTGTGTGTCATGCTTCCCGCAGTGTTACTAAGTTGTGTGTCATGCTTCCCGCAGTGTTACTAAGTTGTGTGTCATGCTTCCGCAGTGTTACTAAGTTGTGTGTCATGCTCCCGCAGTGTTACTAAGTTGTGTGTCATGCTTCCCGCAGTGTTACTAAGTTGTGTGTCATGCTTCCCGCAGTGTTACTAAGTTGTGTGTCATGCTTCCCGCAGTGTTACTAAGTTGTGTGTCATGCTTCCCGCAGTGTTACTAAGTTGTGTGTCATGCTTCCCGCAGTGTTACTAAGTTGTGTGTCATGCTTCCCGCAGTGTTACTAAGTTGTGTGTCATGCTTCCCGCAGTGTTACTAAGTTGTGTGTCATGCTTCCTGCAGTGTTACTAAGTTGTGTGTCATGCTTCCTGCAGTGTTACTAAGTTGTGTGTCATGCTTCCTGCAGTGTTACTAAGTTGTGTGTCATGCTTCCTGCAGTGTTACTAAGTTGTGTGTCATGCTTCCCGCAGTGTTGGTAAGTTGTGTGTCATGCTTCCTGCAGTGTTACTAAGTTGTGTGTCATGCTTCCTGCAGTGTTACTAAGTTGTGTGTCATGCTTCCTGCAGTGTTACTAAGTTGTGTGTCATGCTTCCTGCAGTGTTACTAAGTTGTGTGTCATGCTTCCTGCAGTGTTACTAAGTTGTGTGTCATGCTTCCTGCAGTGTTACTAAGTTGTGTGTCATGCTTCCCGCAGTGTTAGTAAGTTGTGTGTCATGCTTCCCGCAGTGTTAGTAAGTTGTGTCATGCTTCCTGCAGTGTTAGTAAGTTGTGTGTCATGCTTCCCGCAGTGTTAGTAAGTTGTGTCATGCTTCCTGCAGTGTTGGTAAGTTGTGTCATGCTTCCTGCAGTGTTAGTAAGTTGTGTCATGCTTCCTGCAGTGTTAGTAAGTTGTGTCATGCTTCCTGCAGTGTTGGTAAGTTGTGTCATGCTTCCTGCAGTGTTAGTAAGTTGTGTCATGCTTCCTACAGTGTTGGTAAGTTGTGTCATGCTTCTGCAGTGTTGGTAAGTTGTCATGCTTCCGCATGCATGTTGTGTCATGCTTCCTACAGTGTTGGTAAGTTTGTCATGCTTCCTGCAGTGTTAGTAAGTTGTGTCATGCTTCCTGCAGTGTTAGTAAGTTGTGTCATGCTTCCTGCAGTGTTAGTAAGTTGTGTCATGCTTCCTGCAGTGTTGGTAAGTTGTGTCATGCTTCCTACAGTGTTGGTAAGTTGTGTCATGCTTCCTGCAGTGTTAGTAAGTTGTGTCATGCTTCCTGCAGTGTTAGTAAGTTGTGTCATGCTTCCACAGGTTGGTAAGTGTGTCATGCTTCCTGCAGTGTTGGTAAGTTGTGTCATGCTTCCTGCAGTGTTGGTAAGTTGTGTCATGCTTCCTGCAGTGTTAGTAAGTTGTGTCATGCTTCCTGCAGTGTTAGTAAGTTGTGTCATGCTTCCTACAGTGTTAGTAAGTTGTGTCATGCTTCCTACAGTGTTGGTAAGTTGTGTCATGCTTCCTGCAGTGTTGGTAAGTTGTGTCATGCTTCCTGCAGTGTTAGTAAGTTGTGTGTCATGCTTCCTGCAGTGTTACTAAGTTGTGTGTCATGCTTCCTGCAGTGTTGGTAAGTTGTGTCATGCTTCCTGCAGTGTTACTAAGTTGTGTGTCATGCTTCCTGCAGTGTTAGTAAGTTGTGTGTCATGCTTCCTACAGTGTTGGTAAGTTGTGTCATGCTTCCTACAGTGTTGGTAAGTTGTGTCATGCTTCCTGCAGTGTTAGTAAGTTGTGTCATGCTTCCTACAGTGTTGGTAAGTTGTGTCATGCTTCCTGCAGTGTTAGTAAGTTCATTAAACATCATCACAGCCTTCTCAACTCTATCATAATGTACTTTATTGTGATTTATTGACTTCTTGTAAATATATATTTTATTTGATTAATATATTTTCATTAAGCCTTCTTTTTATAAATTATATTTGCGAGTATTTTAAAATGTTTATTTTTTGTTTGAATATATGAGTTAATATTTTTATTGTATAAACCTTGGTAATATATACGGACAAATTGGTTAAAGACACGTGAGCAAACACTAAGACATTTATTAAAAAACGTTTTGGTCCTTGGACCTTGACCACTTCTAACACAGAGGTTAAAAAGACAGTATATATAGGCGGAGAGTGAGGTGTGAGTGACGCTGGTGACCTGAAGAATGCCATGTTGGGATGAGGACGGGTAGACAATGGGGTCTTGTGACTCCTGTGTTGCTGGGTTGGTGCTGCTTTGCCTGATTCACTATTATTTTGTAGTTTCCAAAATAGTTATATGGTGTGGGCGATTAGCGAGGCTTCCAGACATCATCAGCGTCTAAGAACTTGTTAGGTGAGGACCAGCTATAAAATTTTGAAAATATAAGCATATATGATAGTCAACCAGGCAAAGCAGCACATACCTAACACAGGAGTCACATGATCCCATTGTTTACCTGTCTTCAATCCCAATATGTCATTCTTCAGGTCAACATGCGTCACTCACACCTCACTCTCCGCCTATATATACTGTCTGTGTTAGAAGTCATCAAAGTCCCAAGACCCAGAGTTTGCTCGCGCGTCTGTTTAAACTAGTAGTTTTATATTTGCATACGATGAGATTTAGAATAAATTTCGAAACCTTGCAAATTTTTTTATAGCATGGCTTGTTCGTTGAGGACATTGTTATATTGTGTACATACATTGTTACATTGTGTACATACATTGTTACATTGTGTACATACATTGTTACATTGTGTACATACATTGTTACATTGCGTACATACATTGTTACATTGTGTACATACATTGTTATATTGTGTACATACATTGTTACATTGTGTACATACATTGTCACATTGTGTACATTGTTTTAGAGAAACTGTGCAAGCAGCATATGTACATTTTCTCTGATATCTCGCCTCCCCTTGACAAGAACATCGAGGACAGATAAGTACACAAACCAAGAGCTCAGTGGTCTTTAATGAGGACCACTGTTGGTTGTAGAGATTCACACATTTTCCTGACCGTTCCAGAATCCTTGTAAGCCACATCAATAGTTTTTTTTCTCTTTCAATGTTCTTGTGGTATTTTTGCAGTAGACTAACAGGTGAAAAGGACGATCTTTCTATTATAAAGGCCACGTTGATCTATCTTCAGGATATAATGTACTTTCATCAAGCCGTCAAGCTGACCTCTTATCACCTTGCCAAGATTCTTACTTGATGTACTACTGGTCTAAGTTTTCTTAGTCATCACTCAGCTGCCTCCTTTGTGAAGTGGAGCTGACAGGAATCTTGGCTCATTCTCAAAAGTACAAACAAGTGGCTGTCCAGGTAACAATTTGCATTTCCGCATAAATACAGCACTCCAAGAATAAGGCTAACTTGTTGAGCAGAAGGTCATGGTGTAAAATTATTTCCCAAAGTCTGTCGGATTAGTGCTAAAATCAGATACCTTATTCGTAGGGTGGGAAGACGTTATTAAAACAACTTCAGGGGTCTTCAGAATTCTCTGCGCGTGTTGACTGGGATCTTGAACATGAATTCATACTGTTCTTTTATGATCTCACTAATTTCTTTAGTCATCGTTTATGAACTTACTCTAATGGGGGCTAATACTATAAGAGGATTTTGTTTATTTTGCATTTCTTCAGCCTTGAGGGGGTATTATAGTATCTATTATTTTGTAATTATGTTGACTTTTTTCTTTGTGATATTTTAATGTCCTCAAGCAGGTCAACAACCTATTTTCTTCAGTCTTTTTTGCATTTTTTTGTTTACCTGTTATATGCTTATGTGTTCAGTTTATGCAATGTTTGAGTATAAAGTGCAAAGGATTATTTCCCATGTTGAGTCTCAGTCAACGTCAAGATTTGGATATTCCTGGGTTCATCGGGCTACTATACGCTTGTTTGTATTTAAAAGAGTGGGAATGTATGCGATTTTAAAAAAATATATATATATATATATATATATATATATATATATATATATATATATATATATATATATATATATATATATATATATATATATATATATGCATAGTTCCTATATCATAGTTCCTTGATAATGTGAGTAGTCACGAAAGCGCTTGGAATTCTTCTATTTTTTCATAGTGGTTGTTTTGCATATTTTTATATCACTTGTTTACTGTGATCTTTTTGCATACACACACAATATATATATATATATATATATATATATATATATATATATATATATATATATATATTATATATATACAAGTTTCGTCACTGTTCAATCAAGTTCAGTTCTAGCTCATTTTAACCTTTAATATACTTTAGCTCAATACAAACTTGTTACCGCCTTAAGAGTTGTTTGTTATGTCTGTTAGTATGGCTTATTTCTAAGTAGTTTTTGCAGGTAATATAGTTTATCATCTTCAACATTAAATGTGGCTTAATAATATGACATGATTTTCCAGGACTACCATGCAGTTTCCTATGTTGCTTACCTGCTCAGTGAATCCCTTCTGATGCCTATTGCAAAAAAAGTACATCAATAAAAAAAAAAAAAAAAAAAAAAATATGCAGCAACAAAGCAACTCGGCTAAATATTTACACAACTCTGGACATTGTTTTCAAGCAGGACGTCTCTGTCTCGCAACTGACACGCCACTATGTAGTATCGAGTTTACAAAAGCCTTAGACCTGTGACCGTGTTTTACCTGTGACTGGTTTTAAGGGTTCTTCTACCCCCTTCCCCGGCAGCTCAGCCTGAAGTCAGGCTTCCCTGTTATATTCCTCAAACACCTGATCCCCAAGCCACTCTGACCAGAGGCGCTAGTATAATCATTCACATAAGTTGACTTGAGGTTTCCGTGGTGGTCGCCTGTTCCGTGGTGGTCGCCTGTTCCGTGGTGGTCGCCTGGTAAACCAAGTTGTACTAGAGGTCAGCAGGCCCTCACTCACAAGTGTGTAACTAGAGGTCAGCAGGCCCTCACTCACAAGTGTGTAAATTGTAATAAAACACAAAATATATGTCAAAAGAAAACTTTACAAGTGGGAAGATGAGTATTTTAACCTAAACAGAAATAGTCTATAAAGTAAAATTAGAGGGAGACACAAATAAACTATTACTCACGACACGGTATTCTCCCCAGTTGTCTCTGGTATCTAAGAGTGAGAAATCACAACACTAGCACCACTGACAGACCTTGTATGAGTGGGACATCCACTGACAGACCTTGTATGAGTGGGACATCCACTGACAGACCTTGTATGAGTGGGACATCCACTGACAGACCTTGTATGAGTGGGACATCCACTTACAGACCTTGTATGAGTGGGACATCCACTGACAGACCTTGTATGAGTGGGACATCCACTGACAGACCTTGTATGAGTGGGACATCCACTTACAGACCTTGTATGAGTGGGACATCCACTGAGGGCACAGCATATATTTAAGCCAAAGTAAACATAGATTGTGGGCAACAGAAAATCAATACAATGTTCAACGAGGACAAAGCTTATATACAATGGATAAGGACACGCAGTTTGACACGTAAGGCACAGGAGCCAGGAGAGGTGTGATAACTTTGAACGCTGATGATCTGTAGGAAGGATAATCACTTTTACAGTCTTAAGACGTCAGTTAACTTACTTGCTGAAGACGTTGAGACAAACTATACACAGTTTTAAGAGTAGGTATGGCCGAGTCCTGAAACTCAATTAGTAAAACCGCTTGATAAAGGTTAATGCATGGGGCCAGGAGCTAAGACTCAACCCTTGAAAGCATTATTAGGCGACTAACTTTTCCTGAATGATAGATCATATATTACATCCAAGTTATTGTTATACAGAGCTTTACTGAACCAAGGTGCAACACCGCAACACCGCCGCAACACCGCGACACCGCCGCAACACCGCAACACCGCCGCAACACCGCGACACAGCCGCAACACCGCGACACAGCCGCAACACCGCGACACAGCCGCAACACCGCCGCAACACCGCGACACCGCCGCAACACCGCGACACCGAAGCAACACCGCGACACCGCCGCAACACCGCGACACAGCCGCAACACCGCGACACAGCCGCAACACCGCGACACAGCCGCAACACCGCGACACAGCCGAAACACCGCCGCAACACCGCGACACAGCCGCAACACCGCGACACAGCCGCAACACCGCCGCACCACAACGACACAGCCGCAACACAACGACACAGCTGCAACACAACGACACAGCTGCAACACCGCGACACAGCCGCAACACCGCGACACAGCCGCAACACCGCGACACAGCCGCTTGAGAAATACTATGATATTCGTAATACAAGGTGACTGTGACCTCAAGCAAGGTCGAGGAGGTATCTAGGTCAGGTTAAAGTGCCTGGTCTACCTGGTGGCAGGGTATCGTAAATTTTTGCTCTCTTCCCTTCCTGCCGTGAAATTAGCTGTCTGTATTGTTCTATTATACTGTCGCCTCTCTGGAATTCAGTTTTTTTCCTGTTAACATCTCACAGATGAAGACTCTATTAAAGTGTGAGTTCCAGCGGTCGTTCCTCTTGTTGATAATTTGCATTTCCTTGTAAATCATAATGACACCAATACTTTATTTAAAGAGAATGATCATTGTAACTTGGGTAGTGAAGAAACCAAGACTGATCATTGTAACTTGGGTAGTGAAGGAACCATGACTGATCATTGTAACTAGGGTAGTGAAGGAACCATGACTGATCATTGTAACTTGGGTAGTGAAGGAACCATGACTGATCATTGTAACTAGGGTAGTGAAGGAACCATGACTGATCATTGTAACTAGGGTAGTGAAGAAACCATGACTGATCATTGTAACTAGGGTAGTGAAGGAACCATGACTGATCATTGTAACTTGGGTAGGGTAGAAACCATGACTGATCATTGTAACTAGGGTAGTGAAGGAACCATGACTGATCATTGTAACTAGAGTAGTGAAGGAACCATGACTGATCATTGTAACTAGGGTAGTGAAGGAACCATGACTGATCATTGTAACTTGGGTAGTGTAGAAATCATGACTGATCATTGTAACTAGGGTAGTGAAGGAACCATGACTGATCATTGTAACTAGGGTAGTGTAGAAACCATGACTGATCATTGTAACTAGGGTAGTGAAGGAACCATGACTGATCATTGTAACTTGGGTAGTGAAGAAACCATGACTGATCATTGTAACTTGGGTAGTGTAGAAACCATGACTGATCATTGTAACTAGGGTAGTGTAGAAACCATGACTGATCATTGTAACTAGGGTAGTGAAGAAACTGAGACTGATCATTGTAACTAGGGTAGTGAAGAAACCATGACTGATCATTGTAACTAGGGTAGTGTAGAAATCATGACTGATCATTGTAACTAGGGTAGTGTAGAAACCATGACTGATCATTGTAACTAGGGTAGTGTAGAAATCATGACTGATCATTGTAACTAGGGTAGTGAAGAAACCATGACTGATCATTGTAACTTGGATAGTGTAGAAACCATGACTGATCATTGTAACTAGGGTAGTGTAGAAACCATGACTGATCATTGTAACTAGGGTAGTGTAGAAACCATGACTGATCATTGTAACTAGGGTAGTGAAGGAACCATGACTGATCATTGTAACTAGGGTAGTGAAGAAACCAAGACTGATCATTGTAACTTGGGTAGTGAAGAAACCATGACTGATCATTGTAACTAGGGTAGTGAAGGAACCATGACTGATCATTGTAACTAGGGTAGTGAAGGAACCATGACTGATCATTGTAACTAGGGTAGTGAAGGAACCATGACTGATCATTGTAACTAGGGTAGTGTAGAAACCATGACTGATCATTGTAACTAGGGTAGTGAAGAAACCAAGACTGATCATTGTAACTAGGGTAGTGAAGGAACCATGACTGATCATTGTAACTAGGGTAGTGAAGGAACCATGACTGATCATTGTAACTAGAGTAGTGTAGAAACCATGACTGATCATTGTAACTTGGGTAGTGAAGAAACCATGACTGATCATTGTAACTAGGGTAGTGAAGGAACCATGACTGATCATTGTAACTAGAGTAGTGAAGGAACCATGACTGATCATTGTAACTAGGGTAGTGAAGAAACCATGACTGATCATTGTAACTAGAGTAGTGAAGGAACCATGACTGATCATTGTAATTAGGGTAGTGTAGAAACCATGACTGATCATTGTAACTAGGGTAGTGTAGAAACCATGACTGATCATTGTAACTAGGGTAGTGAAGGAACCATGACTGATCATTGTAACTAGGGTAGTGAAGAAACCAAGACTGATCATTGTAACTTGGGTAGTGAAGAAACCATGACTGATCATTGTAACTAGGGTAGTGAAGGAACCATGACTGATCATTGTAACTTGGGTAGTGAAGAAACCATGACTGATCATTGTAACTAGAGTAGTGAAGGAACCATGACTGATCATTGTAACTAGGGTAGTGTAGAAACCATGACTGATCATTGTAACTAGGGTAGTGGAGAAACCATGACTGATCATTGTAACTAGGGTAGTGAAGAAACCATGACTGATCATTGTAACTAGGGTAGTGAAGGAACCATGACTGATCATTGTAACTTGGGTAGTGAAGAAACCATGACTGATCATTGTAACTAGAGTAGTGAAGGAACCATGACTGATCATTGTAACTAGGGTAGTGTAGAAACCATGACTGATCATTTTAACTAGGGTAGTGGAGAAACCATGACTGATCATTATAACTTGGGTAGTGGAGAAACCATGACTGATCATTCTAACTAGGGTAGTGAAGAAACCATGACTGATCATTGTAACTTGGGTAGTGAAGAAACCATGACTGATCATTGTAACTTGGGTAGTGGAGAAACCATGACTGATCATTGTAACTAGGGTAGTGAAGAAACCATGACTGATCATTGTAACTAGGGTAGTGAAGAAACCATGACTGATCATTGTAACTAGGGTAGTGAAGAAACCATGACTGATCATTGTAACTAGGGTAGTGAAGAAACCATGACTGATCATTGTAACTAGAGTAGTGAAGGAACTATTTTGGGTTTATGTAAATAACATTACAGATGTATTCCTGTTAACTAATGATATAAAACTGCTGAGAATAAAAACAGTTGAGGGCAAGGAATATCTCCAAAGTTATTTGGACAAAATACAAGCGTGGTCAGATAAGTGGTTGCTTGAATTAAACCCCAGTAATTGCAAGATCACAAAGACCGAGGAAGAAGCAAGAAGATAAGAAACGGGGTATACTAGTCGGGATGGGAAGGGGATGGAGACAGAGCTTGCAGACTTCAATCAAAGAGAGCGCCCCAGGAATGAGCATAGTGCCCAGTATATCGCCAGAGGATTACATCAGCTGAATAACCTCTGCAGTCAATGCTCGTCTGGCAAATCTAAGAGTAGCCTTCAGGAATCATAACCGAGTCATCCCGGGTCTTTTATATAACATACGTGAGGCTCATCTTTGAGTATGTAGCACCAATATGGAACCAGCATCTGAAAAAGTATGTTAAGAAACTGGAGAAAGTGCAGAAGTATGCAACAATGGTTGTTTCTGAGCTAAGGGGCGTGAGGTACGAGGAAATTAAATCCAACGACATCTGAGGAGAGAAGAGCTAGGGAGACATGATAACATACAAAATACTCTGGGAACTGATAAAGCTGATAGGGCTAGGAGGCTACCTGAGAGGCAAGAAACGGGCCCATGGCCGGGCTCAGAGAGTAGATACTCTCGAAACTCTTCAAAGGCAAAGGTATATATTGAGGACACAGCTGGAAGTTAAAGACATGGGTGAGCCATAGGAACGTTACAAGTATTTATAGTCTTAGAGTGGTCGGATAAATAGAATAATCTTTATGAGGAAGTGTGGAGCCAGTCTCCATGCATAGTTTCAAGAGCAGATACGATAGGGCTCACGAGGGAGTGAATCTGGAGAGTGAGAAGTTAAGAGGTGGGGCCACGATCCGAGAATTGACCCCTGCAACCACAAATAGGCACGTGCAAATAGGTTACACCCCCAACACTAAACAACACACACGTACGTTTCTTGGACTGTAAGAAGGCTTTTGACACAGTTCCACACAAGAGATTAGTGCAAAAGCTGGAGGACCAGGCAGGGATAACAGGGATGGCACTACAATGGATCAGGGAATACCTGTCAGGAAGACAACAGCGAGTCATGGTGTTGTAACGAGCGGGGTTCCACAGGGGTCAGTCTTAGGATCGGTGCTGTTTCTGGTATTTGTGAATGACATGACGGAAGGAATAGCCTACGAAGTGTCCCTTCTTTGCAGATGATGTGAAGTTGATGAGAAGAATTCAATCGGACGAGGACCAGGCAGAACTACAAATGGATCTGGACAGGCTGCAAGCCTGGTCCAGCAACTGGCTCCTGTAGTTTCAATCCCACCAAATGCAGTCATGAAGATTGGGGAAGGGCAAAGAAGACTGCAGACGGAGTACAGTCTAGGGGGCTAGAGACTACAAACCTCACTCAAGGAAAAGGATCTTGGGGTGAGTATAACACCAGGCACATCTCCTGAGGCGCACATCAACCAAATAACTGCTGCATCATACGGGCGCCTAGCAAACCTAAGAACAGCATTCCGACATCTTAATAAGGAATAGTTCAGGACCCTGTACACTGTGTACGTTACGCCCATATTGGAGTATGCAGCACCAGTTTGGAACCCACACTTAGCCAAGCATGTAAGGAAGCTAGAGAAAGTGCAAAGGTTTGCAACAAGACTAGTCCCGGAGCTAAGGGGTATGTTCTACGAGGAGAGGTTAAGGGAAATCGACCTGACGACACTGGAAGACAAGAGAGATAGGGGGGGGATATGATAACGACATATAAAATACTGAGAGGAATCAACAAGGTGGACAGAGACAGGATGTTCCATAGATGGGACACAGTAACAAGGGGTCACAGTTGGAAGTTGAAGACTCAGATGAATCACAGAGATGTTAGGAAGTATTTTTTTTCAGTCACAGAGTTGTCAGGAAGTGGAATAGTCTGGGAAGTGATGTAGTAGAGGCAGGATCCATACATAGCTTAAAGAAGAGGTATGATAAAGCTCATGGAGCAGGAAGAGACCTAGTAGCGGCCAGTGAAGAGGCGGGGCCAGGAGCTGTGACTCGACCCCTGCAACCACAACTTTGTGAGCACACACACACAGGTGTTGGACTGGGATCATTGATCCTGGCCTCGCGTGAAGTACCCAGCTATTTTGGTGTCTATATTTACCTTCTCCGTCCTTGAATTACTCAGCTATTTTTTCCCCTCTCTGTTCATCCTTATTTTCTTAACACTTTCTGGAGGTAACATCTGAGTAAACACTAATCGTTATGCCTTCACTGATAACTGTAATCACTTTTATGAAATGGTGATTATAAAGTGTCACTATATTTTATGATGTTTACTGAGGATAAGTTTCATTAGCTTCGCTCTGGAAGAATGAAGGAAATAAAGACTAATGGAGTACAGGAGAAACTTAAATAATTCAGTTTAGTGAAGGTTGCATATTCGAGACTTGTCAGTGATGATGTCAGAAGATTTTGCATTCCAAGATCTCGGAGATCTTGCTACCTCAAGAAAAATGATGATAGGCTTGATAAGTAGAACTTTGCAGAAAAGCAATACTGAACCAATGATGACACTCATGAAGTCACTTCTCTAGAGACTAGAATATTGTTGTATACTAACAGCTTCCTTCAAGGCAGGCCAGAGTGCCCAGCTAGAATGGTACAGTGAAATTTCACTGCCCGGATAGACTCAGGCATCTAAACTGCTTTCCTTGGAACGTTGGTGAGAAACATACATAATTTACAACTGGAAAAAATCTTCGAACCACTACATGTGAGAGCAGGAGACTTAGCAAACAGTGCAGAGTACCAATAAAAAGTTGGGGGGGTGAATACACTAAGAGAAAACTCAAGTGTCAGAGGTCCCCGACTCTTCAACGTCCTCCCTCCGTGTATAAGGGAATTATAAATAAACCTATGACTGCCCTCCAGAGGGAACAACACAATTTTCTCAAATCAGTGCCTGACTAGCCACACTGTTTTGTAAACAGGACTACATGTGGCCAGCACTAACAGCCTGGTTGATCAGGCCTTGATCCAGCAGGACTGGTCTGGGAGAGACTGATCCACGGAAGCATCCTTCAGTTGACTATCAGCTGTTATTTGTAATGATGATATTGTTTCCTCCTCGCAATATTTGTTTGTCAACCAGGCTGTGATGGACATGTAAGCCGTGTTTGTCAACCAGGCTGTGATGGATATGTAAGCCGTGTTTGTCAACCAGGCTGTGATGGACATGTAAGCCGTGTTTGTCAACCAGGCTGTGATGGATATGTAAGCCGTGTTTGTCAACCAGGCTGTGATGGACATGTAAGCCGTGTTTGTCAACCAGGCTGTGATGGATATGTAAGCCGTGTTTGTCAACCAGGCTGTGATGGATATGTAAGCCGTGTTTGTCAACCAGGCTGTGATGGACATGTAAGCCGTGTTTGTCAACCAGGCTGTGATGGACATGTAAGCCGTGTTTGTCAACCAGGCTGTGATGGACATGTAAGCCGTGTTTGTCAACCAGGCTGTGATGGACATGTAAGCCGTGTTTGTCAACCAGGCTGTGATGCTTCAAGGAAGGTTACAGTGATGCTTCAAGGCAGGTTACAGTGATGCTTCAAGGCAGGTTACAGTGATGCTTCAAGGCAGGTTACAGTGATGCTTCAAGGCAGGTTACAGTGATGCTTCAAGGCAGGTTACAGTGATGCTTCAAGGCAGGTTACAGTGATGCTTCAAGGCAGGTTACAGTGATGCTTCAAGGCAGGTTACAGTGATGCTTCAAGGCAGGTTACAGTGATGCTTCAAGGAAGGTTACAGTGACGCTTCAAGGAAGGTTACAGTGACGCTTCAAGGAAGGTTACAGTGACGCTTCAAGGAAGGTTACAGTGACGCTTCAAGGAAGGTTACAGTGACGCTTCAAGGAAGGTTACAGTGACGCTTCAAGGCAGGTTACAGTGACGCTTCAAGGCAGGTTACAGTGACGCTTCAAGGCAGGTTACAGTGATGCTTCAAGGCAGGTTACAGTGATGCTTCAAGGCAGGTTACAGTGATGCTTCAAGGCAGGTTACAGTGATGCTTCAAGGCAGGTTACAGTGATGCTTCAAGGCAGGTTACAGTGATGCTTCAAGGAAGGTTACAGTGACGCTTCAAGGAAGGTTACAGTGACGCTTCAAGGAAGGTTACAGTGACGCTTCAAGGAGGTTACAGTGACGCTTCAAGGAGGTTACAGTGACGCTTCAAGGAGGTTACAGTGACGCTTCAAGGCAGGTTACAGTGATGCTTCAAGGCAGGTTACAGTGATGCTTCAAGGCAGGTTACAGTGATGCTTCAAGGCAGGTTACAGTGACGCTTCAAGGCAGGTTACAGTGACGCTTCAAGGCAGGTTACAGTGACGCTTCAAGGCAGGTTACAGTGATGCTTCAAGGAAAGGTTACAGTGATGCTTCAAGGCAGGTTACAGTGAGCTTCAAGGCAGGTTACAGTGATGCTTCAAGGCAGGTTACAGTGATGCTTCAAGGACAGGTTACAGTGACGCTTCAAGGCAAGGTTACAGTGATGCTTCAAGGCAGGTTACAGTGATGCTTCAAGGAAGGTTACAGTGAGCTTCAAGGCAGGTTACAGTGATGCTTCAAGGCAGGTTACAGTGATGCTTCAAGGAAGGTTACAGTGATGCTTCAAGGAGGTTACAGTGATGCTTCAAGGCAGGTTACAGTGATGCTTCAAGGAAGGTTACAGTGATGCTTCAAGGAAGGTTACAGTGATGCTTCAAGGAAGGTTACAGTGATGCTTCAAGGAAGGTTACAGTGATGCTTCAAGGAAGGTTACAGTGATGCTTCAAGGAAGGTTACAGTGATGCTTCAAGGAAGGTTACAGGGAAGCTTCAAGGAAGGTTACAGTGAAGCTTCAAGGAAGGTTACAGTGACGCTTCAAGTAAGGTTACAGTGACGCTTCAAGGAAGGTTACAGTGACGCTTCAAGGAAGGTTACAGTGACGCTTCAAGGAAGGTTACAGTGACGCTTCAAGGAAGGTTACAGTGACGCTTCAAGGAAGGTTACAGTGACGCTTCAAGGCAGGTTACAGTGATGCTTCAAGGCAGGTTACAGTGATGCTTCAAGGCAGGTTACAGTGATGCTTCAAGGCAGGTTACAGTGATGCTTCAAGGCAGGTTACAGTGATGCTTCAAGGCAGGTTACAGTGATGCTTCAAGGAAGGTTACAGTGATGCTTCAAGGAAGGTTACAGTGACGCTTCAAGGAAGGTTACAGTGACGCTTCAAGGAAGGTTACAGTGACGCTTCAAGGAAGGTTACAGTGACGCTTCAAGGAAGGTTACAGTGATGCTTCAAGGAAGGTTACAGTGACGCTTCAAGGCAGGTTACAGTGATGCTTCAAGGCAGGTTACAGTGATGCTTCAAGGAAGGTTACAGTGACGCTTCAAGGCAGTTTACAGTGACGCTTCAAGGAAGGTTACAGTGACGCTTCAAGGAAGGTTACAGGGAAGCTTCAAGGAAGGTTACAGTGAAGCTTCAGGAAGGTTACAGTGACGCTTCAAGGAAGGTTACGACGCTACAAGGTTACAGTGACGCTAGAAGGTTACAGTGACGCTTCAAGGAAGGTTACAGTGACGCTTCAAGGAAGGTTACAGTGACGCTTCAAGGAAGGTTATACGTAAGGTTACGTGCCTTCAAGGAAGGTTACAGTGACGCTTCAAGGAAGGTTACAGTGACGCTTCAAGGAAGGTTACAGTGACGCTTCAAGGAAGGTTACAGTGACGCTTCAAGGAAGGTTACAGTGACGCTTCAAGGAAGGTTACAGTGACGCTTCAAGGAAGGTTACAGTGACGCTTCAAGGAAGGTTACAGTGACGCTTCAAGACAATATAAGAAAGCTACAGACCTCTGGTTCAACAGTCTTGTAAGGAAAGATAAACAGTTGTTGATAAAAAAGTGACAAGTTTTTGCTCTGGCTTATCAATTCAGTTTTGCGAGTAATAAAAGTCAAAACATTGTTGAAGTGGGAAACTGGAGGAGTCAGGCTAACAAGTAGGGAGTGTTAACTGTGTTAACTTGCACCCACTGGTGGGCTTTTGCAAATACACGTCCTTGAAAAACCCCACTTGCTGGTGAAACGTTGTACCAATAAAGTATTCCACTCAACCTTGTGTAGTGCTTACCCCTATTAATGTTACTACCATTTTATTGTCTCTGGCAACCACTTACTGTACTATTAGATATGTTAGTAACTCCGTTGTTTAAGCAACGAAAACTTATGCCAGTTACTAATCTTCCAGTATCAACTGAACACTAATTCTTGACACTTCGTTCCCGCAGAAAACAAAAACGAATCCAATTACAACATGAACTGATAATAACCTTTGCCAAAGATAATTAGTGAAGTTTTAATGATAAGAGAGGTTAGAAGATCACTGATTTCAACAGTTGTGTGCAAGTTGTCCTTTCTTGCGTCTTTCCTCCACGGGTTTGCAGATATATAAATATTGAGAGAATAGCACCGTCAATATTCTCGGAGCACACAGCCAATTATGAACATGAAAAACTATCAGTCTTCAAAAGTGATATTAAACTTTGTATGAATAACATCTCTCCAAGGAATGGCAGACTTGCATGTATAGTAAATAGTCTTCCAGCGGCCAAATAAAAAATATACGATGAGAGTACATGGGAAGGTAGACAACAGGAGACTCCACTGTTAATACTGAGGTTATTGCTAAGAAGCCCAAGCTATATGCAAGCTGACTCCACTGTTAATACTGAGGCTATCTGCTAAGAAGCTCAAGCTATATGCAAGATGACTCCACTGTTAACACTGAGGCTATTTGCTAAGAAGCCCATCTATATGCAAGTTAACTCCAATTTTGCACGGATATTTAAAATAAGGATATTGTAGCAAAATGCCCTTCCCCCACTCTTCGACTAACTTGCTAGCTGGAAAAAAGATGGGTAAAATATTCCATGACATAAAAAAGTGCTTCTATATGTATATTAAATGTGAAAGTATAGTTTAGCTTCTTATGCTAGGACTACCACTATTATTGTGTCCAGGGTGGCTTATATTCAGCTGATAGTCCTGAACTAGTGTCAGGATCCACTCGCCTTCACTTCAATACCAAAAACTTGATAACCATAAAATTATATACATTTGATCAAAAATTTCTCACCATGTACAAGATAAATTATCGACACACTCTTAAGCGAGTTTAAAACAAACAAACCATTCAATATTGCGGACTATTAATAAAAGGGACTTAAGAGTGATAATATCAGAATATCTTATATTTAAGGATCTTCACAACACAACGTGACGGAAATGATAGGCTGGTTAACTAGAACCTTCAAAACAAAGAGATGCCAAACTAGTAATAATCCTCTTAAGTCGCTTATTTTCTTTAAACTTTCACTGCTCATATAAATTCAGACACCTAAATTAATGTAGGCGAGAAAGATGCATCAAATTTTACACCTAGAAAATTCTGGACGGATTGGTTCCTAACATACACACTGAAATTATTCCCTACAAAAATAAGAGCTTGGCAGTGAAAAGCAGGGATGCAATGTGTACACTAGGAGACAACTCAAGTGTAAAGAGACCAAGACTTTTCAACACACTTCCCTCATACACAAGGGGAAAGAACTAACGGGCCCGAGTCTTCACGAAGGAACTGGTTAAGTTCAAATTAGTTCCTGATCAACCATGCTGTCGTACAAATGTTGACCTGCGTGTGGGTAGGAGCATCCTGGTTGATCAGAGTGGGGGTCACGGGGCGGTTACTCTCACCCCTGCGTGTGGGTAGGAACATCCTGGTTGATCAGAGTGTGGGTCACGGGGGCGGTTACTCTCACCCCTGCGTGTGGGTAGGAACATCCTGGTTGATCAGTGTGGGGGTCGCGGGGGCGGTTACTCTCACCCCTGCGTGTGGGTAGGAACATCCTGGTTGATCAGAGTGTGGGTCACGGGGGCGGTTACTCTCACCCTGCGTGTGGGTAGGAACATCCTGGTTGATCAGTGTGGGGGTCGCGGGGGCGGTTACTCTCACCCCTGCGTGTGGGTAGGAACATCCTGGTTGATCAGTGTGGGGTCGCGGGGGCGGTTACTCTCACCCCTGCGTGTGGGTAGGAACATCCTGGTTGATCAGTGTGGGGGTCACGGGGGCGGTTACTCTCACCCCTGCGTGTGGGTAGGAACATCCTGGTTGATCAGTGTGGGGGTCGCGGGGGCGGTTACTCTCACCCCTGCGTGTGGGTAGGAACATCCTGGTTGATCAGTGTGGGTCGCGGGGGCGGTTACTCTCACCCCTGCGTGTGGGTAGGAACATCCTGGTTGATCAGTGTGGGGTCGCGGGGGCGGTTACTCTCACCCCTGCGTGTGGGTAGGAACATCCTGGTTGATCAGTGTGGGGTCGCGGGGGCGGTTACTCTCACCCCTGCGTGTGGGTAGGAACATCCTGGTTGATCAGTGTGGGTCGCGGGGGCGGTTCTTCACCTGCGTGTGGGTAGGAACATCCTGGTTGATCAGAGTGTGGGTCGCGGGGGCGGTTACTCTCACCCCTGCGTGTGGGTAGGAACATCCTGGTTGATCAGTGTGGGGGTCGCGGGGGCGGTTACTCTCACCCCTGCGTGTGGGTAGGAACATCCTGGTTGATCAGTGTGGGTCGCGGGGGCGGTTGCTCTCACCCCTGCGTGTGGGTAGGAACATCCTGGTTGATCAGGTGGGGTCGCGGGGCGGTTGCTCTCACCCCTGCGTGTGGGTAGGAACATCCTGGTTGATCGAGTGTGGGTCGCGGGGGCGGTTGCTCTCACCCTGCGTGTGGGTAGGAACATCCTGGTTGATCAGAGTGTGGGTCGCGGGGCGGTTGCTCTCACCCCTGCGTGTGGGTAGGAACATCCTGGTTGATCAGAGTGTGGGTCGCGGGGGCGGTTGCTCTCACCCCTGCGTGTGGGTAGGAACATCCTGGTTGATCAGAGTGTGGGTCGCGGGGGCGGTTGCTCTCACCCCTGCGTGTGGGTAGGAACATCCTGGTTGATCAGTGTGGGTCGCGGGGGCGGTTGCTCTCACCCCTGCGTGTGGGTAGGAACATCCTGGTTGATCAGAGTGTGGGTCGCGGGGGCGGTTGCTCTCACCCCTGCGTGTGGGTAGGAACATCCTGGTTGATCAGAGTGTGGGTCGCGGGGGCGGTTGCTCTCACCCCTGCGTGTGGGTAGGAACATCCTGGTTGATCAGGTGTGGGTCGCGGGGGCGGTTGCTCTCACCCCTGCGTTGGTAGGAACATCTGGTTGATAACAGAGTGTGGTCACGGGCGGTTGCTCACCCCTGCGTGTGGGTAGGAACATCCTGGTGATCAGTGTGGTCGGGGGTGCCACCCAGAGTATGAAGAGGAAACAAAGTCTGGAGGAGCACCAAGAGTGTGGAGGAGCACCAAGAGTGTGAGAGCACCCGGGCAAGTGAGAGGCTACCTCAGAGCCACGACGACCTCAGAGCCACGCGACCTCAGAGCCGACACCTCAGA
The DNA here is from genome assembly GCA_009830355.1 of Cherax destructor. NCBI lineage: Eukaryota > Metazoa > Arthropoda > Malacostraca > Decapoda > Parastacidae > Cherax > Cherax destructor. The sequence continues at coordinate 155,856 of WNWK01001945.1, read as the reverse complement.
GCCACGACACGACCTCAGAGCCACGACACGACCTCAGAGCCACGACACGACCTCAGAGCCACGACACGACCTCAGAGCCACGACACGACCTCAGAGCCACGACATGAGGTGTTTACCAAAAACAATTTATGTATCGAATGATGGTATTGGAAAAATTATGAACACACTTGAAGCAGGTGAGAGGTTTGTGTGTAGACAGTGTGGTGTAGACTGTGTGGTGTACACTGTGTGGTGTAGACTGTGTGGTGTAGACTGTGTGATGTACACAGTGTGGGGTGTAGACAGTAGTGTGGTGTAGACTGTGTGGTGTAGACTGTGTGATGTACACAGTGTGGAGTGTAGACAGTAGTGTGGTGTAGACTGTGGGATGTACACAGTGTGGGGTGTAGACAGTAGTGTGGTGTAGACTGTGGATGTACACAGTGTGGGGTGCAGACAGTAGTGTGGTGTAGACTGTGGGATGTACACAGTGTGGGGTGAAGACAGTAGTGTGGTGTAGACTGTGTGATGTACACAGTGTGGGGTGTAGACAGTAGTGTGGTGTAGACTGTGGGATGTACACAGTGTGGGGTGTAGACAGTAGTGTGGTGTAGACTGTGTGATGTACACAGTATGGGGTGCAGACAGTAGTGTGGTGTAGACTGTGTGGGGTGTAGACAGCGTGGGGTGCAGACAGTAGTGTGGTGTAGACTGTGAGATGTACACAGTGTGGGGTGCAGACAGTAGTGTGGTGTAGACTGTGGGATGTACACAGTGTGGGGTGTAGACAGTAGTGTGGTGTAGACTGTGGGATGTACACAGTGTGGGGTGCAGACAGTAGTGTGGTGTAGACTGTGGGATGTACACAGTGTGGGGTGTAGACAGTAGTGTGGTGTAGACTGTGGGATGTACACAGTGTGGGGTGCAGACAGTGTGGTGTAGACTGTGGGATGTACACAGTGTGGGGTGTAGACAGTAGTGTGGTGTAGACTGTGGGATGTACACAGTGTGGGGTGTAGACAGTAGTGTGGTGTAGACTGTGGTATGTACACAGTGTGGGGTGCAGACAGTAGTGTGGTGTAGACTGTGGGATGTACACAGTGTGGGGTGCAGACAGTAGTGTAGTGTAGACTTGTGGGATGTACACAGTGTGGGGTGCAGACAGTAGTGTGGTGTAGACTGTGGGATGTACAGTGTGGTGTGCAGACAGTAGTGTGGGGTAGACAGTAGTGTGGTGTGTAGACAGTAGTATGAGGTGGTATAGACAGCAGTATGGTGCGTAGAATGTGCAGATTGTGGGGCGTAGTGTGGTGAAGACAGTGTGTAGGTGGTGCAGACGGTACGTGTAGACAGTAGTGTAAGGTGGTGGAGACAGTACCTGTAGACAGTAGTGTAAGGTGGTGCAGACAGTACCTGTAGACAGTAGTGTAAGGTGGTGCAGAGAGTACGTGTAGACAGTGTAAGTTGGTGTAGACAGTAGTGTAAGGTGGTGCAGACAGTACATGTAGACAGTAGTGTAAGGTTGTGCAGACAGTACGTGTAGACAGTAGTGTAAGGTGGTGCAGACAGTACGTGTAGACACTAGTGTAAGGTGGTGCAGACAGTACGTGTAGACAGTAGTGTAAGGTGGTGCAGACAGTACGTGTATACAGCAGTGTAAGGTGGTGCAGACAGTACGTGTAGACACTAGTGTAAGGTGGTGCAGACAGTACGTGTAGACACTAGTGTAAGGTGGTGCAGACAGTACGTGTAGACACTAGTGTAAGGTGGTGCAGACAGTACGTGTAGACACTAGTGTAAGGTGGTGCAGACAGTACGTGTAGACACTAGTGTAGGTGGTGCAGACAGTAGTGTAGAACTAGTTAGGTGGTGCAGACGTAGTGGCACTAGTGAGGTGGTGCAGACAGTAGTGTAGACAGTAGTGTAGGTGGTGAGACAGTAAGAGAGGAAGAAGTGAGGAGGAGAGTAAGGAGGGGAACAGTAAGGAGGGAACAGTAAGGAGAGGGAACAGTAAGGAGAGGGAACAGTAAGGAGAGGGAACAGTAGGAGGGGGGAACAGTAAGAGAGGGAACAGTAAGGAGAGGGGAACAGTAAGAGAGGGACAGTAGGAGGGGGAACAGTAAGAGAGGAACAGTAAGGAGGGGAACAGTAAGGAGAGGGAACAGTAAGGAGAGGGAACAGTAAGGGAGGAACAGTAGAGAGGGAACAGAGGAGGAACAGTAAGGAGAGGGAACAGTAAGGAGAGAACAGTAAGGAACAGTGAGGGGAGACAGTAAGGAGGGAACAGTAAGGAGAGGGGAACAGTAAGGTGAGGGGAACAGTAAGGAGAGGGGAACAGTAAGGAGAGGGGAACAGTAAGGAGAGGGGAACAGTAAGGAGAGGGGAACAGTAAGGAGAGGGGAACAGTAAGGAGAGGGGAACAGTAAGGAGAGGGGAACAGTAAGGAGAGGGGAACAGTAAGGAGAGGGGAACAGTAAGGAGAGGGGAACAGTAAGGAGAGGGGAACAGTAAGGAGAGGGGAACAGTAAGGAGAGGGGAACAGTAAGGAGAGGGGAACAGTAAGGAGAGGGGAACAGTAAGGAGAGGGGAACAGTAAGGAGAGGGGAAGAGGAGCAAGGAGAGGGGAAGATGAGTAAGGAGAGGGGAACAGTAAGGAGAGGGGAACAATAAGGAGAGGGGAAGAGGAGCAAGGAGAGGGAAGAGAGTAAGAGAGGGAACAGTAAGGAGAGGGAACAGAGAGAGGCAAGAGGGAACAGTAAGGAGAGGGGAACAGTAAGGAGAGGGGAACAGTAAGGAGAGGGGAAGAAGAGCAAGGAGAGGGGAAGATGAGTAAGGAGGGGAACAGGTAAGGAGAGGGAACAGTAAGGAGAGGGGAAAGGGAAGGAGAGGAGAAGAGGAAGTAGAGGAGAGGGAAGTAAGGAGAGGGAAAGGTAAGGAGAGGGGAAGAGGAGCAAGGAGAGGGGAAGAGGAGTAAGGAGGGGAAGAGGAGCAAGAAGAGGGGAACAGGGTGTCAGGAGAAGGGGAGGAGTAAGGAGAGGGGAAGAGGAGTAAGGAGATGGGAAGATGAGTAAGGAGAGGGGAAGAGGAGTAAAGAGAGGGGAAGATGTAATGCTAGCACTGACGGCTAACTCCGAGAGTGTTAATCTACCTAGCACTGAGAGGGGAAGAGGAGTCAGGAGAGGGGAAGAGTAAGGAGAGGGAAGAGGAGCAAGAGAGGGAAGAGATGCAGGAGAGGGGAAGGAGTAAGGAGAGGGGAAGAGGATGTCAGGAGAGGGGAAGGAGTAAGGGAGGATTAAACAGAGAAGGTGGTACCAGGGCCTTACACTCCGAATGTAATGCTGGCACAGCATAAGAGAGTGAACGCAGGAAGCTAAGAGACTGCAGACCTCCCGCAGCTGCAGACACTTGGAGTTCTGAGACACTGACGCGGGTAACCGCAGTGGTAATGGTGAGCCTAATGGGAGATGCCTTGATGATAACTCACTGCGCTAGTGTTCTGCTAGAGAACTGCAGGCTTATCACAGAAGCAGTGTTAATCTTGCCTAGCACTGCCCAGGGCCTACACTCCTGCAGTGTTAATCTTGCCCTAAGCACTGCCAGGGCGTACACTCCTGCAGTGTTAATCTGCCCTAGCACTGCCCCGGCTACACTATTGTAGTGTTAATCTTGCCCGCACGAGGGCACACTGCAGGTAACTTGCCAGCACTGCCCAGGGCCTACACTCCTGCAGTGTTAATCTTGCCCTAGCACTGCCCGGGCCTACACTCTGCAGTGTTAATCTTGCCCTAGCACTGCCCCGGTCTACACTCAGCAGTGTTAATCTTCCCTAGCACTGCCAAGGGCTACACTCCTGCAGTGTTAATCTTGCCCTAGACTGCCCAGGGCTACACTCTGCAGTGTTAATCTTGCCCTAGCACTGCCCAGGGCTACACTCCTGCAGTGTTAATCTTGCCCTAGCACTGCCCAGGGCCTACACTCCTGCAGTGTTAATCTTGCCCTAGCACTGCCCAGGCCTACACTCCTGCAGTGTTAATCTTGCCCTAGCACTGCCCAGGGCCTACACTCCTGCAGTGTTAATCTTGCCCTAGCACTGCCCGGGCCTACACTCCTGCAGTGTTAATCTTGCCCTAGCACTGCCCAGGGCCTACACTCCTGCAGTGTTAATCTTGCCCTAGCACTGCCCAGGGCCTACACTCCTGCAGTGTTAATCTTGCCCTAGCACTGCCCAGGGCCTACACTCCTGCAGTGTTAATCTTGCCCTAGCACTGCCCCGGGCCTACACTCCTGCAGTGTTAATCTTGCCCTAGCACTGCCCAGGGCCTACACTCCTGCAGTGTTAATCTTGCCCTAGCACTGCCCCGGGACTACACTCCTGCAGTGTTAATCTTGCCCTAGCATTGCCCCGGGCCTACACTCCTGCAGTGTTAATCTTGCCCTAGCACTGCCCAGGGCCTACACTCCTGCAGTGTTAATCTTGCCCTACCACTGCCCAGGGCCTACACTCCAGCAGTGTTAATATTGCCCTAGCACTGCCCCGGGCTCTACACTCCAGCAGTGTTAATCTTGCCCTAGCACTGCCCCGGGCCTACACTCCTGCAGTGTTAATCTTGCCCTAGCACTGCCCCGGGCCTACACTCCTGCAGTGTTAATCTTGCCCTAGCACTGCCCAGGGCCTACACTATTGTAGTGTTAATCTTGCCCTAGCACTGCCCAGGCCTACACTCCTGGAGTGTTAATCTTGCCCTAGCACTGCCCCGGGTCTACACTCCAGCAGTGTTAATCTTGCCCTAGCACTGCCCAGGGTCTACACTCCTGCAGTGTTAATCTTGCCCTAGCACTGCCCAGGGTCTACACTCCTGCAGTGTTAATCTTGCCCTAGCACTGCCCAGCGCCTACACTCCTGCAGTGTTAATCTTGCCCTACCACTGCCCGGGCCTACACTCCTGCAGTGTTAATATTGCCCTAGCACTGCCCCGGGCCTACACTCCTGCAGTGTTAATTTGCCCTAGCACTGCCCCGGGTCTACACTCCAGCAGTGTTAATCTTGCCCTAGCACTGCCCCGGGTCTACACTCCAGCAGTGTTAATCTTGCCCTAGCACTGCCCGGGTCTACACTCCTGCAGTGTTAATCTTGCCCTAGCACTGCCCCGGGTCTACACTCCTGCAGTGTTAATCTTGCCCTAGCACTGCCCCGGACCTACACTCCTGCAGTGTTAATCTTGCCCTAGCACTGCCCCGGGTCTACACTCCAGCAGTGTTAATCTTGCCCTAGCACTGCCCAGGGCCTACACTCCTGCAGTGTTAATCTTGCCCTAGCACTGCCCAGGGCCTACACTCCTGCAGTGTTAATCTTGCCCTAGCACTGCCCCAGGCTACACTCCTGCAGTGTTAATCTTGCCCTAGCACTGCCCCGGGTCTACACTCCAGCAGTGTTAATCTTGCCCTAGCACTGCTCAGGGCCTACACTCCAGCAGTGTTAATCTTGCCCTAGCACTGCCAAGGGCCTACACTCCTGTAGTGTTAATCTTGTCCTAGCACTGCCCAGGGCCTACACTCTGCAGTGATAATCTTGCCCTAGCACTGCCCAGGCCTACACTCCTGCAGTGTTAATCTTGCCCTAGCACTGCCCAGGGCCTACACTCCTGCAGTGTTAATCTTGCCCTAGCACTGCCCCGGGCGTACACTCCTGCAGTGTTAATCTTGCATTAGCACTGCCCAGGGTCTACACTCCTGCAGTGTTAATCTTGCCCTAGCACTGCCCAAGCCTACACTCCTGTAGTGTTAATCTTGCCCTAGCACTGCCAAGGGCCTACACTTCTGCAGTGTTAATCTTGCCCTAGCACTGCCAAGGGCCTACACTCCTGTAGTGTTAATCTTGCCCTAGCACTGCCAAGGGCCTACACTTCTGCAGTGTTAATCTTGCCCTAGCACTGCCCAGGGCCTACACTCCTGCACTGTTAATCTTGCCCTAGCACTGCCCAGGGCCTACACTCCTGCAGTGTTAATCTTGCCCTAGCACTGCCCCGGGCCTACACTATTGTAGTGTTAATCTTGCCCTAGCACTGTCCAGGGCCTACACTCCTGCAGTGTTAATCTTGCCCTAGCACTGCCCCGGGCCTACACTCCTGCAGTGTTAATCTTGCCCTAGCACTGCCCAGGGCCTACACTCCTGCAGTGTTAATCTTGCCCTAGCACTGCCCAGGGCCTACACTCCTGCAGTGTTAATCTTGCCCTAGCACTGCCCAGGGCCTACACTCCTGCAGTGTTAATCTTGCCCTAGCACTGCCCCGGGACTACACTCCTGCAGTGTTAATCTTGCCCTAGCATTGCCCCGGGCCTACACTCCTGCAGTGTTAATCTTGCCCTAGCACTGCCCAGGGCCTACACTCCTGCAGTGTTAATCTTGCCCTACCACTGCCCCGGGCCTACACTCCAGCAGTGTTAATATTGCCCTAGCACTGCCCCGGGTCTACACTCCAGCAGTGTTAATCTTGCCCTAGCACTGCCCCGGGTCTACACTCCAGCAGTGTTAATCTTGCCCTAGCACTGCCCCGGGTCTACACTCCAGCAGTGTTAATCTTGCCCTAGCACTGCCCAGGGCCTACACTATTGTAGTGTTAATCTTGCCCTAGCACTGCCCAGCGCCTACACTCCTGCAGTGTTAATCTTGCCCTAGCACTGCCCAGGGTCTACACTCCTGCAGTGTTAATCTTGCCCTAGCACTGCCCAGGGTCTACACTCCTGCAGTGTTAATCTTGCCCTAGCACTGCCCAGGGTCTACACTCCTGCAGTGTTAATCTTGCCCTAGCACTGCCCAGCGCCTACACTCCTGCAGTGTTAATCTTGCCCTACCACTGCCCCGGGCCTACACTCCTGCAGTGTTAATATTGCCCTAGCACTGCCCCGGGCCTACACTCCTGCAGTGTTAATATTGCCCTAGCACTGCCCCGGGTCTACACTCCAGCAGTGTTAATCTTGCCCTAGCACTGCCCCGGGTCTACACTCCAGCAGTGTTAATCTTGCCCTAGCACTGCCCCGGGTCTACACTCCTGCAGTGTTAATCTTGCCCTAGCACTGCCCCGGGTCTACACTCCAGCAGTGTTAATCTTGCCCTAGCACTGCCCCGGACCTACACTCCTGCAGTGTTAATCTTGCCCTAGCACTGCCCCGGGTCTACACTCCAGCAGTGATAATCTTGCCCTAGCACTGCCCAGGGCCTACACTCCTGCAGTGTTAATCTTGCCCTAGCACTGCCCAGGGCCTACACTCCTGCAGTGTTAATCTTGCCCTAGCACTGCCCCGGGTCTACACTCCTGCAGTGTTAATCTTGCCCTAGCACTGCCCCGGGTCTACACTCCAGCAGTGTTAATCTTGCCCTAGCACTGCCCCGGGTCTACACTCCAGCAGTGTTAATCTTGCCCTAGCACTGCCCAGGGCCTACACTCCTGCAGTGATAATCTTGCCCTAGCACTGCCCAGGGCCTACACTCCTGCAGTGATAATCTTGCCCTAGCACTGCCCAGGGCCTACACTCCTGCAGTGTTAATCTTGCCCTAGCACTGCCCAGGGCCTACACTCCTGCAGTGTTAATCTTGCCCTAGCACTGCCCAGGGCCTACACTCCTGCAGTGTTAATCTTGCATTAGCACTGCCCAGGGTCTACACTCCTGCAGTGTTAATCTTGCCATAGCACTGCCCCAAGCCTACACTCCTGCAGTGTTAATCTTGCCCTAGCACTGCCAAGGGCCTACACTCCTGTAGTGTTAATCTTGCCCTAGCACTGCCAAGGGCCTACACTCCTGCAGTGTTAATCTTGCCCTAGCACTGCCCCGGGCCTACACTCCTGCAGTGTTAATCTTGCCCTAGCACTGCCCCAATTCTACACTCCTGCAGTGTTAATCGTGCCCTAGCACTCTGCCCCGAGCCTACACTCCTGCAGTGTTAATTTTGCCCTAGCACTGCCCCGCGCCTACACTCTTGCAGTGTTAATCTTGTCCTAGGACTGCCCCGCGACCACACTCCAGCAGTGCAAGTCTTGTCCTAGCACTCTGCCCCAGGCCTACACTCCAGCAGTGCAAGTCTTGTCCTAGCACTGCCCCGGGCCTACACTCCAGCAGTGCAAGTCTTGTCCTAGCACTCTGCCCCAGGCCTACACTCCAGCAGTGCAAGTCTTGTCCTAGCACTCTGCCCCAGGCCTACACTCCAGCAGTGCAAGTCTTGTCCTAGCACTGCCCCAGGCCTACACTCCAGCAGTGAAAGTCTTGTCCTAGCACTCTGCCCCAGGCCTACACTCCAGCAACTCTACATTCATCTGAACCTTCAAGTTATTATCGCGTGTAAAAGCCCCACTGCACAAAGGTGGAAGTGAAATACAAAACACTACAGACCGATAACATCGACGTCCCATATTACCAAAATCTGTGAAGGAGTTAAGAATCAAGCTTACTAATTACATGAACTCTAAACAAGGTAGGGCAGCATGACATCAGAGCAGGTCCCTCCTACCTCTGCAAACTGCTGGACCAATATGTCATGGTCTTTGATACACTGCAAGCATCAAAATGCACATGTAGTGTACACAGACTCGGTAAAAGCCTTTGACCAGTGAAGCGCTCAAAATCACAAGGAATAACTGGAGTTGAGCAGATAGATATTTAACCTCCTAACAAACAGAACCCAGAGTAATGGTGAAGGTGAACTAGACGCTGCCACAGTACTTGTCCCTATTCTTATATTCAACATTAATAATGATCAAATTTCACTTACTTCACTGTGAAAAAACTGGGGAAATAAAAACAAATGGAAGGGAACACACAAATTCCAATCACTCAAGTGAGTGGAAGTTTAATACGAGAGATCTAGGAGTGATAATGTATTAAGATATCACATTCAAGGATCACAACAATTATCGTGATGGGTTTGCGGAGATAAAGGTAGCCAATGGAAACACTAGGATGGTTGGTAACTGGTATATTAACGGGTCTGTGAGGAGAGATACCAATGCCACTTCTGTACTCGTCTAGGTCTAGGAGTGAGAGGGAGGCCTGTCTCTGAGCGCACACATGCACAAGCCTCTGACTTCACAAGTAACAAAGGGGCCAGACGTATAACATAGCTAGAATTACTTATAATATACTACACAAGTATAACAATATGCTTCAGTACATATTACTGACACAATGTTATCACAACCTTAACTAAAACGATAGGCTAGATAACAAGAAACTACAAATCAAGAGATGCCAATTCAATGATTTTACTCATTTAAGTCACTTTTCTCTGGGCTGGAGTACTGCTGTGTACTAACAGTTCATTTCAATGAAGGCTAAATTTTAGAGCTAAAGTGCATGTTACCTTCACTACATGTATGAACTCGTGTCAACCACCTAAATTACTGGGAATGATTAAAGGCCCTTCAAGTATACTTTCTTCAACGTAGGTGAGAAAGTTGCATCAAGCACCAGACGAGCCTGACCCAAGGCCACAACCACAAAGGTCTATCATAATTAACACTAACAAAATTCAGCAGCTATTCGTCCCAAATATGCACACTGAAATGACCACCTACGAAAGCCAGAGGCTTGGTAGATAGTGTAAAATTAACTCGAATGGGTACCATGAGTACATTAAGAGAACTCAATAAGGATAAAGGCAAGAAGACTTCCACAAACTCCCTTAACAAATAAAGAAGTTACCACTAGACCCGTATCTGTCAACAGCAAACTTAATTAACTTTAGTTAGTTTCTGACCCACCAGGCTATGATGGATACGTTGGTCTGCATGCAGTTAGCAAAACAGCCTGGTTGATCAGGCCTGCACCTTGGAGGTCTCGTCATCTATGACCCCAGAAACCATATATGACCACAGAAACCATCCACGACCACAAAAACCATCCATGACCACAGAAACCATCCATGACCCCAGAAACCATCCATGACCCCAGAAACCATCTATGTCATCAGAAACTATGTCATCAGAAACCATCTATGACCCCAGAAACTATCCATGACCCCAGAAGCCATCTATGGCATCAGAAACCATCTATGACCCCAGAAACCATCTATGGCCCCAGAAACCATCTATGACCCCAACAATCATCCATGACCCCAGAAATCATCCATGACCCCAGAAATCATCCATGACCCCAGAAATCATCCATGACCCCAGAAATCATCCATGACCCCAGAAATCATCTATGGCATCAGAAACCATCTATGACCCCAGAAACCATCTATGGCATCAGAAACCATCTATGACCCCAGAAACCATCTATGACCACAGAAACCATCCACGACCACAAAAACCATCCATGACCACAGAAACCATCCATGACCCCAGAAACCATATATGTCATCAAAAACTATGTCATCAGAAACCATCTATGACCCCAGAAACTATCCATGACCCCAGAAGCCATCTATGGCATCAGAAACCATCTATGACCCCATAAACCATCTATGACCCCAGAAACCATCTATGGCATCAGAAACCATCTATGGCATCAGAAACCATCTATGGCATCAGAAACCATCTATGGCATCAGAAACCATCTATGGCATCAGAAACCATCTATGGCATCAGAAACCATCTATGGCATCAGAAACCATCTATGGCATCAGAAACCATCTATGGCATCAGAAACCATCTATGGCATCAGAAACCATCTATGGCATCAGAAACCATCTATGGCATCAGAAACCATCTATGGCATCAGAAACCATCTATGGCATCAGAAACCATCTATGGCATCAGAAACCATCTATGGCATCAGAAACCATCTATAGCATCAGAAACCATCTATGACCACAGAAACCAGAGATTGGAGGAGGAAAGGGAGGATGAGGAACAAGGGGATAAAGGGAAGGAGGATGAAATAAAGGATGAAGGAGGATGGAGGAGGAAGGAAAAGGATGAAGGGGAGGATGAAGCGGAAGGAAGGGGAAGGAAGGTATATGAAGAATGGGAGGAATATGAAGGACGAGAAGAAAGTGGGAAGAAGGGGAAGGATGATGAGGAAGGAAGGTGTATGAAGAATGGGAGGAATATGAAAGACAAGAAGAGTGGGAAGAAGGGAAGGATGAAGGGGAAGGAGGTGAAGCAGGGGAGAAGGAGAGGAGGGGAAGAGAGAAGAGGGAGGGAGAAGAGGGAGGAGGAGAAGAGGGAGAGGAGGAGAGGGGAGGAGAAGAGGGAGGGAGAAGGAGAGGAGAGAGGGAGGGAGAAGAGGAGGAGGGAAGAAGAGAGGAGAGGGAGAAGGAGAAGGAGAGGGGAGGGAGAAGGAGAAGAGAGGGAGGGGAGAAGGAGAGAGAGAGGGAGGGGAGAGGAGAAGAGAGGGAGGGGAAAGGAGAAGAGAGGGAGGGAAGGAGAAGAGAGGGAGGGAGGAAAGAAGAGAGGGAGGGAGGAGAAGAGAGGGAGGGGAGGAGAAGAGAGGGAGGGGAGGAGAAGAGAGGGAGGGAGGAGAAGAGAGGGAGGGAGAAGGAGAGAGAGAGGGAGAGGGAGGGAGAAGAGAGGGAGGGAGGAGAAGAGAGGGAGGGGAGGAGAAAGAGAGGGAGGGGGAGAAGAGAAGAGGGGAGAAGAGAGGGAGGGAGAAGAGAGGGAGGGAGAAGAGAGGAGGGGAGAAGGAGAAGATATGGAAGGGGAGAGGAGGGGAGAAAAGAGGGAGGGAGTAGGAGAGGGTAGGTGAGTAGGGGAAAGGAGGGAGTAGGGGAGAGGGAGGGGAGTAAAGGAAAGGAGGGAGTAGGGAAGGGGACGGCAGGTGGGGAGAAGGGGGTGAGGATAGCGAGAATGTGGGGGAGTATAGAGGAGGGGAAGGATGGGGATGAGGATAGTGGACAAGGGGAGGGAGTATGGAGGCGGCGAAGGATGGGGAGGATGACAGCCCCCTCGAGGTAGGGAAGAATGCCGAGGTGGAAGGTAGAGAGAACTTTCAACCTTCATATATACACAAACAAGCACCTCAACTCCTGGGAATGACTGAAGTTCAGTTAATTGTATTCACTGAAACGTAGGCGAGAAAGATACATCATAATTTACACCCTGAAAATCCTGAAGGGACTGGTCCCAAACCTGAAAACCAAAATCGCTCCGTGAAACAAGAGAAGGTGCAAAATACTTCCACTTAAAGCAAGAGCGTGACGAGTATACTAAGAGAACTGGAGGAGTGTCAGAGGTGCCCGACTCTTCAACGCCTTCCCTCCGTGCATCTACCTGGAGGGCATACGGGGAATTACCAACAAATCTCTGGCTGTCTTCATTAAGGAACCCAACAAGTTCCTCAAATCAGCGTCTGACCAACCACGCTGTAGTTTGTAAGATGGACTGCATGCAACCAGCAGACACAGTTTGCTTGATCAAACCTTCATCTTCCAAGAGGCCGAGTCTGGGACCGTGCCACGGGGGCGTTGACCCCCAGAAATGTCCTTCGGGTATCCATCCTTCTGCAGGGAGGGGGAGGGGAGGGCGGCAGAGCTGAAGGATGGCAGAGCGGGAGGATGGTACAGCGGGAAGATGGCAAAGTGGAAGATGGCAGAGAGGGAGGACGGCAGAGTGGGAGGACGGCAGAGAGGATGGCAAAAAAGGACGATGGCAAAAAGGGAGGATGGCAGAGTGGGAGGACGGCAGAGAGGAAGGATGGCAGAGAGGAAGGATGGCAGAGAGGGAGGATGGCAGAGAGGGAGGATGGCAGAGAGGGAGGATGGCAGAGTGGGAGGATGGCAGAGTGGGAGGACGGCAGAGAGGGAGGATGGCAGAGAGGGAGGACGGCAGAGAGGAAGGATGGCAGAGTGGGAGGACGGCAGAGAGGGAGGATGGCAGAGAGGGAGGACGGCAGAGAGGAAGGATGGCAGAGTGGGAGGACGGCAGAGAGGGAGGATGGCAGAGAGGGAGGATGGCAGAGAGGGAGGATGGCAGAGAGGGAGGACGGCAGAGAGGAAGGATGGCAGAGTGGGAGGACGGCAGAGAGGGAGGACGGCAGAGAGGGAGGATGGCAGAGAGGGAGGACGGCAGAGAGGAAGGATGGCAGAGTGGGAGGACGGCAGAAAAGGGAGTATGGTAGAGCGGAAGGATAGCTGAGGATGGAGGACGGCAGATGTAGAAGATTAGTGGATTGTAGAGGAGTTAAGAGGATGGAGGATGAAAGAGGGGAGGACGAAGGGAGAGGAGAAAAATGGGAAGGAGTAGGGAGTAAAAATGGGAAGGAGTAACGAGTAAAAATGGGAGAGGAGAAAGTAAGGGAGGGGGGAAAGAATAGTAGTAGGGTGGGATAAGGAGGAACGAGGGAAAGAATAGTGGAGAATATTGAAGGAGTTAAGGGGAATGGAGGGAGAGAGATTAGAAAGGAAGAAGAAGCAGAAGCAGGAGCAGCAGCAGCTATTGATCTGGTGGGCGGGTGGGGTGGGTGAGTGCAATTCGATCTAGTGTCGGGGGAGTGAGCGGCGGGTGTGTGTCCTGTCACCTGCATCACTTGTCCTGCCTCGCCACCACATTATCATCACTAGTGTACACTTCCTCGCCACACATCCGTAGCTAAAGAAAACTTCAGATGCGAAATTACGCAAAACGGTTGTTGCCATCATATGGAGAGTAGTTCACACCACTGGAGGTATCGAAGCCCCACTGCCTGAGCTAGAGGTGCTGGAGGCGAGGCAGTGTAAGAGAAGTGCTCACACATGGAAGACCTCCATGATGCCTGGTGGTGGTGAGGTACAGGAGGAGAGGTACTCACACATCGGAGACCTTGTCCATGATGGCTGGTGGCGGTGGTAGCGGCGGAGCTGGTGTAGTAATAGTAGAAGGCGCGTCAGGCGCTACTGAAGGAGTAGGCAACACTGAAGCTACACCAGCGCCGACCCGCGCCGCCCCTCTCCTGTCACGCATGCACGCTCCCTCCTTCCCACTCACCCTCCCTCATCACCACCGTCGACACTACTACCCCTTTGTACCCTTAGCCTACAAACTACCTCTTATCTACCACCAAAACTGTGTTACTCTTATATAGTAACTCTAATAACTACGGTTCAATCCACTCCGCAACGTAAAACTGAAGACATGAAAGTAGCAATGCAAATTGAAATTAAACCATTTGATCTAGCGAAAGAATGACGTAAAGGACCCAGGAGCCACAATGTTGGAAGCTGTTACGTTATTATTACAATTACACGCTAGATGATACTGGATAATAACCATTAAAAGAAGGGATAATATGCTGATAACTCAAGTTTCTTGTACTCTTTAGTCTGGAATACTGCGGTAAACTAACAGCCCCTCTTGAGACTGACCAAACTACAAGCCTGGAGTATGTAGACAGAAATTTTACTGGCCTTGTAGATCCAAATATTAATTTTGGGGAGAATACTTAGAGTAGCGTATATAGGCAAGAATATGGATATGGTCCCAAATCTAGGCAAATCTGGCCTCGCGAGGATAGGAGGCACGGTAGACGGTGCATAATTTCCCCAAATGAAAATCAGACGTACAATAACTGGTAACTAAATAAGCATAAAAGTTTACGTTATCTTTTTTACCTACTTCCTTCATATAAAAGTTAACAAGAGCCCTGTCGTTAGGAGGAAATGTTAAGTTCCTCCAGGTAGTTTTTGATAAGCCTGGCTGTTGCGCTTACGTCTGACTGCATGACACGAGCACCAATAACCTGACTGCCAGGCAGGCGATGGGTGATAGGGCGGGGGAACTATGATTCCCGTTGTCAACGAAGGGTAAACTCTCTGTAACACAGACTACGACAACACACTCCATTGAAAGGTGTGAATATAACAATGTGAAGCAGCAACCCAGGGAAGTAGTGTTGAGACTGAAGAGCACATTGACCTGCATGATCATTCTCTTGCCAATAAAAACAAAACAAAAACATCCAAGGTAAAATTAGCAAACAATAAAAAACTTTTAGAACGAGTAAAACAAATAACATAATATCACACCAAGTAAATGTTTACATTTAGCTACATTGAAGGCAGGAGCACCTGCAAATAGGTCGCTGTGTGTGTACTCACCTAGTTGTGGTTGCAGGGGTAGAGTCATAGCTCCTGGCCCCGCCTCTTCACTGGCCGCTACTGGGTCACTCTCCCTGCGTCATGAGCTTTATCATACCTCTTCTTAAAGCTATGTATGGAACCTGCCTCCATTACATCGCTTCCCAAACTATTCCACTTTGTGTGTGTGTGTGTGTGTGTGTGTGTGTGTGTGTGTGTGTGTGTGTGTGTGTGTGTGTGTGTGTGTGCGTGTGTGCGTGTGTGCGTGCGTGCGTGCGCGTGTGCAGTTGACAGATTTGTCTCAAAGTGAGGATTGTTGTTGCAAAAGGACCAAACACCCACGTCCTGCCAAACCCTTCATAACATACTTCTGGTCTGTAGAACCCTCCTGGCCTGCCACTTCCCTAGGATGTACGCACGTGTGCATACATGCGTACGTACGTAGGGATCTCATCTATTTGTACGTACTTGCCTATTTGTGGTTCCAGAGGTCGATTCACAGCTCCTGGCCCCTTATCTTCGCTGGTAGCTACTAGGTCCACTCCCTCCCTGCTCTAAGGGCCATGTCATCTCTCTCCTTAAAGCTATGTATGGTTCCTGCCCCCACGACATCGCTCTCCAGATTGTTCCTCTTCCTGACGACTCTAGTGCTGAAGAAATACTTCCAAACTTCCCTGTGACTCGTCTGAGTTTTCAGCTTCCGGTTGTGGCCCTTTGTTCCTGTGTCCCATCTCTGACACATTCTGTCTTTGTCCACTTTGTCAATTCCTCTCAGTATTTTATACGTCGTTATCATGTCCCCCCTCTCTCTCATTTCCTCCAGTGCCGTCAGGCTGAGTTCCCTTAGCCTCTCCCTCGTAGGACTAATCTTGTTGTAAACCTCTGCACTTTCTAATTTCACCTGGTATTTCTCCTGCTTTGAACGGGGCCGTCAGCACTGAGCAATATTCTAAATGAGGGAACACTAGCGATTTGAAGTGTAACCATCGGCATTATTTCTCTTGTTTTGAAAGTTCTCAATACCCACCTCGTCATCTTCCTGGCTGTGGTGATCTTTGTCTTGTTATGGTCCTTGAAAGAAAGGTCAGCTGATATAATTATTCCCAGGTCTTTTACGTGTTACTTTCGTTCAATTTGGTGACCTTCTTGAGTTTTGTATATAGTGTTCCTTTTGAGTTCTTCATTCTTTCCATACCTAAGCAGCTGAAACTTATCACCACTGAACATCATGTTCTCCACTGCCCACTGGAAAACCCTGCTTATGTCTTCCTGTAATACACAAATAACCAGCACATAGAAGAGAAGAGATTACGACGACGTTTCGGTCCGACATGGACCATTTACAAAGTCACACTAGTTATTCTTCCTGTAATTTTTCAGTGTCCTCTACCGTAGTGACTTTCATGCTTATTTTAGTGTCATCTGCAAATGATGATGCAAAAGTGTGACGGGTGTTTTTATCTATGTCTGCTATGAGGATGACAAACAGCAGAGGTGCCTTGGGGCACAGCTTTTGACATCGCTAATGCTGGATCTTGCTCTGTTTACTACTATTTTTTGTGTTCTTTGTGTTAGGAACCCTAAAGTCCATCTGCCTACCTTCCCCGTAATGCCCATGGCCCTCATTTTGTGAGCTATCACTCCATGATCGCATTTGTCAAACGCCTTTGCAAAATCTGTATAAATCACATTGCGTTTTGGTCGTCTTCCATTGCCTCCGTAATTCTATCATAATGGTTCAGCAGCTGTGACAGGCATGATCGTAGTGGTGTCGTGAATGCCTCCTTACTTAGATGTCGAGACGTTATTTTTAGGTTTGCCAAGCGCCCACGTGCTGCAGCAGTTACTTGGTTGATGTGCATCTTAGGGGATGTGTTCGGTGTGATGCTCACCCAAAGATCCTTTTCCCTGAGTGAGGCTTGCAGTCTTTGACCCCCGAGCATGCAATCCATGTGTGGTCTTTGTCCTTTTCCAAGCTTCATGATTTTGAACTTGACGGGGTTAAACCCCAGAAGCCATTTGTCAGACCAGGATTGAACCCTGTCCAGATCCCTTTGTAGTCTTACCTGATCCTCGTCTGCTTTAATTCTCTATATTAGCTTCACGTCGTCTGCAAACAGGGAGACCTCTGAATCTATCCCTTCTGTCATGTCATTCACATATACCAGAAACAGCACCGGCCCCAGGACTGGCCCTCGTGGAACCCCTGCTAGACATATACGCCCACTCTTGACACCTCGTTATTTCCTTCCTGTCAGTTATTCCCAGATCCACTGCAGTGCTTTTCCTGCTGTATCTGCCTGCTCCTATAGCTTTTGTACCAATTTATTGTGAAGTACTGTGTCAAAAGCTTTTTACAATCTAAGAAAATGCAGTCTACTCACATCTCTCGTCTTACTTCTGTTACTTTGTCGTATAATTCCAGTAGGTTTGTGACGCAGGATTTCACATTTCTTAAACCATGCTAGTTATCATTTATGACCCCGTTTCCTTTAGGTACTCCACCACTCTTCCGATAATCCTCTCCATGACTTAGATACTATACATGTCAGTGACGCTGGCATGTAGTTTAATGCTGCCTGTGTGTCACTTCTTAAAAATTGGGACTACATTTGCTGTCTTCCAAACTTCTTGCAGTCGTCCTGTTTTAATAAGCACTTGTTCTCTACCACCTCGGTTTGCTGGATGCCCCTCTGTCTCCACTGAGAATACCTCCCTAAATCTCTTACTGAGCCCTTCACATACTTCCTGTCATTTCTTGTGAGCTCCCCTCCTTCTTTCCTCAGCCTGATTACCTGGTCCTTGACTGTTTTTTTTCCTACTGATATGGCTGCACAACAGCTTTGGGTTGGATTTGGCTTTCGATGCGTCATCCTCAGTCACGCATATTCGTTTCTGGCTCTTCGGGTCAGTTCCTTATTTTTTTGGGTCCTTTGTCTTCTATACTTTTTCCATGTTCTATCGCACTTGGCTTTTGCTTCTGCCCCTTCGGGTGAACCAAGGGTTCGTTCTGGTCTTCCCACCGTTTCTGTTGCCCTTGAGTACGAACTTCTCCTCTGCCTCCCTGCACTTTGTGGTCACGTGTTCCATCATTTAATTTACTGTTTTTTTTCCTCCAGTTCTCTTCCCCACTACACCTCATGCAGGAATTGCCTCATACCTGTGTAGTCCCCTCTTTTGTAGTTTAGCTTCTCCCGTTTTACTGATGTTGATTCACTCTCCACTTTTAACTCTACAATGTATTCAAAGCTCAGGACCACGTGATCACTAGCTCCGAGGGGCCTTTCATATGTCCTCAATGTCAGAACTACTCAAGGTGAATATGAGGTCCAGCCTTACTGGTTCATCCTATCTCCCTCCCCCCTCTCTCTCTCTCTCTCTCTCGTACTGTCCCTGACACGTTGATGCACGAGGTTTACCAGCAGCACCTCCACCATTTTAACTCTCCATGTTTTTGGTCCCCCATGTGGCTCCAGAGAGTTGGGGGGATGGGGGGTGGAGGCACGCGCGAGACAGAGAGAGACAAAGTCACAAAGACAAAAGGTTGTTACAGCGAACTCGTTACAGTAACCGTTCCTCAGCAGCGGCCTGTTTATTTTCCGGGAGCAGGGCACTAACGAGACCGCATCTGGAGAGGGAGCTAACCACTTTCAGATGCGTTGAACAGGGTGGACAGAAACATACTGGGCTAGGTTAAAACAGCATTTTGGCACTCTCAGTGGAAAGTAACCCGAGAAGAAGCACTGTGACCTTAAGAAAGCCTTTGATACAGTTGACCACAGCATCCTTCTCCTCAAGCTTGATTATTACGATATAAAAGGCCGTGCACTTGCATTTATCAAGTCTTACCTTACTAATAGAAAGCAATACGTCTCTAGTCTCTATTACAGGGAAGCGTTTTTGCCCCCCCCTCCTTTTCCTTTTATACATCAACGATTCTTCCAAGTGTATCACAACACCTTACGCCTATTCTCTTTGTCGACGACACGACTTTTGCCATCTCCCACTCTAATCTAGCCTCACTCAGCACTATTGTTAATAAGAAGTTGGCAAAAACAGCAACCTGGATAACTGTCAAACTTACACTTAATATAGACAAAACCTTCTACATTATGTTTGGGAGTAGAGCAAGTGAGGTCCAACTAAACATCATGCGTTAAGCATAATCCCTATTGCTAAACATGAGGGAAAATTCCTGGGTCTGCACCTTAACAACCTGAAATTCAACATCCACATCTAACACACAACAAAAAAGTACCTAAAACAGTTGGCATCCTCTCAAAGTTACTATGTACCACAAATATCACTACTTACACTATACTATTCACTTATCTACCCCTACCTCACCTATGTTATTTGTGCCTGGGGTTCCACAACGACAAATCACCTAAAGCCAATAATAACTTAAAACGTTGCAGTGAAAATGATCCACTGCTAGAAAACACCCCCCCCCCTATTGCTCACTATACAAAACATTCATTCGTACTACTGTGCAACCTACATTTACAGAACAATCAATTCTAATATAACTCTCGACCTGAAGCGTTTTCTTGACAGTTGCAATAGGACTCATAGACATAAAACTAGGCACAAAAATCACTATGACATTCCCCGTGTCAGGCGAAATCTTTTCAATACCTAAAAACATAAAAGGGCCCAAAATCTGGAACTCTGCCAGAAATCTCCAGAACCAATGACTCAGCATTTTTAAAACTTAACGTTTTATGGCATTGTTACCCCTTGAGCTAGCCAATAAATCCATAATTATCCTCTCTACTTATAGATTATAATAATAGGGAAAATGAATACATGAAATATTATCAATATTTTCTCTTAATTTGCAGGAAATATTTAGTTACAGTGGCTAATAAAAAAATCCACTTAGAAAAAATGAAGTTGAATAATTCAAATATGTCTTTGCATCACAAGTCCTACATTAATAATTAGACATGACATGCCATACGTTAAAGATGAAATTATCAATATGATGACTGATACAACTGCTGCTTTATCAACTTTGAGATGTCCGGCCATGTCACTGCACTGACATGACCGGACATCTCAGATAATGAGTAAGTTTAAATTTATTTCTTGCCTTGATTTTAATGTTAATCACCGTAGAAAAGCCAGTCTCACAACTATACGTTGTGGCAAATGGGATGTGAACTGAGAACTGTCAGACAAAACTGGATATCTACCACCAGCAGGTTAAGGAAATCTTTCCTGTCGCCGTGACATCTTCGCCTTTAATTCCTTTCTCCACTGAAAAAAGTCTCAACCAATGCATTCATTTCACAATGATCCAGGTCATAAAGTATCCACTAATGGATTCGTGAAAATTACGCGTAAAATGATATCAGTAAATGAAGACACTCTTTGGTCAGCTCATATAGCAGTGTCAGTTCTGAGAACATGGCTACATCACAAGACCTTGCTCAATCAGGAGCTTGCCAAGGAAGCTGGTAACCCTGTCTTGAACTGTGAGAATATTCACAATATTCCATTGCATTGAAATGTTCAGCTGATTTGTCTGAAAACATCTGCGAGGTAGTTCAGCTTTAGAATGAATGTATGGGACATTATTTTCACATTAAATTCTCAAATAACATTTTTTTCCCTTGACAACAACATGACGGTTTCTTTACTGGGTCTAACACGGTGATAAGATTTCTTCGGATTTTTAACCCCGGAATAATTTTCCGGTGATAATTAGCGAACTCCTGTATGAAACATGAATATAATGAATTTGGCTCCAACCTCTTCACACAATACTTTGTAAATTCTGGATTTTGTGGCACTGCCTCGCATATGAATGTCTTTACTGTCAAAGCATATCAAAGTATGCAGTGGATGAATGTATCATGGGGGAATGGGGAGGAAGCGACCTGCTTCACGAACGCTTGGAATAAATACCACCATCGACACTCTCCCATCAAGCACATGAAAACTAGCTTCTCCGCCCCAGCTCCTGGTCGGAGGTAAAATTCTGCAATGTACTGAACATTTTTTCCACGGGCAGTCGTACGCAGCTAGTGCGAGAAATATTCGTCTTCCACAGTTCTTTCAGGCACCCAGCATACAGCAGTAATTATGCACAAGACACAACATCCGTTGATTCTTCCAACTGAAGCGCCAAGTACAGGCTTGCTTTCATGGCCGCAAATACTTCATCCAAAATGCCCTCGCTCGTCTCAAGAGTGTGTGTTGCTCAGTGTTATCTGAGTCATCTTTCATGTTTGTTGCTTCCCAAGGACAAGCATGACATGTACTAGACATGGCTGGGTGAGATCCTCTCAGATTGTATGAGACTTCTGACATTCACCAATATGGAAAGCAAAGTGACCAGTTAAATGAGACAATGAGTTTCCAAACTGGTACAAATTTGGGGGAAAATTAAAGGATTTCTGAAAGGAAAAACTGGAATAAAAATAGTGGAAAGGTTTGGCTACAAGTCGGTGTAAGACATTTGTTAACTGGACATGTCTAATTTTACATGTAATTTAGTTTTTGTTTTGATGACGTCAATCCCGAGTGCCAGGTAATATATTAATTTATATATTTATCAAAAGCGGATTTTTTTAAATTAAAGTTATATATTATTTACTAAAGCCATATTTTTTGACAGACAGGATCGGTGAGGAGGAGGTGCACACAAGCGAGGTGGAGGGAGGTGCACAGAGCAGGTGTACAGAGGTGTGGGAGGTGCACACAGCGAGGTGAGGGGGAGGTGCACACAGAGCGAGGTGTAGGGGGAGGTGACACAGCGAGGTGTGGGGAGGTGCAACGCGAGGTGTAAGGGGGAGGTGCACACAGCGAGGTGTAAGGGGAGGTGCACACAGCGAGGTGTAAGGGGGAGGTGCACACAGCGAGGTGTAGGGGAGGTGCACACAGCGAGGTGTAAGGGGAGGTGCACACAGCGAGGTGTAAGGGGGAGGTGCACACAGCGAGGTGTAAGGGGGAGGTGCATACAGCGAGGTGTAAGGGGAGGTGCACACAGCGAGGTGTAAGGGGGAGGTGCACACAGCGAGGTGTAAGGGGAGGTGCACACAGCGAGGTGTAAGGGGGAGGTGCACACAGCGAGGTGTAAGGGGGAGGTGCACACAGCGAGGTGTAAGGGGAGGTGCACACAGCGAGGTGTAAGGGGAGGTGCACACAGCGAGGTGTAAGGGGGAGGTGCACACAGCGAGGTGTAAGGGGGAGGTGCACACAGCGAGGTGTAAGGAGGGGGGAGGTGCACAGAGCGAGGTGTAAGGGGGGGAGGTGCACACAGCGAGGTGTGAGTAAGGGGGGGAGGTGCACACAGAGCGAGAAGGTGGGGATCATCGTTCCTGTGTGACCGACATTAATTATATATCGAAATCTTTCAATTGGTGTGTAGAGAGTAGAGATGTGCACAGACAGCTGCTCTATAAGAAGTGCACCAGCACTGTCTATAAGAATGCTGACCCCAGACACTGCGTCTATAAGAATGTGACCGACACTTACTCTATAAATCGAAATCTTTTAAGTATGTGAATAGAATGCTCTTAAGAATGCTGACACCAGACACTGCTCTATAAGAATGCTGACACCAGACACTGCTCTATAAGAATGCTGACACCAGACACTGCTCTATAAGAATGCTGACACCAGACACTGCTCTATAAGAATGCTGACACCAGACACTGCTCTATAAGAATGCTGACACCAGACACTGCTCTATAAGAATGCTGACACCAGACACTGCTCTATAAGAATGCTGACACCAGACACTGCTCTATAAGAATGCTGACACCAGACACTGCTCTATAAGAATGCTGACACCAGACACTGCTCTATAAGAATGCTGACACCAGACACTGCTCTATAAGAATGCTGACACCAGACACTGCTCTATAAGAATGCTGACACCAGACACTGCTCTATAAGAATGCTGACACCAGACACTGCTCTATAAGAATGCTGACACCAGACACTGCTCTATAAGAATGCTGACACCAGACACTGCTCTATAAGAATGCTGACACCAGACACTGCTCTATAAGAATGCTGACACCAGACACTGCTCTATAAGAATGCTGACACCAGACACTGCTCTATAAGAATGCTGACACCAGACACTGCTCTATAAGAATGCTGACACCAGACACTGCTCTATAAGAATGCTGACACCAGACACTGCTCTATAAGAATGCTGACACCAGACACTGCTCTATAAGAATGCTGACACCAGACACTGCTCTATAAGAATGCTGACACCAGACACTGCTCTATAAGAATGCTGACACCAGACACTGCTCTATAAGAATGCTGACACCAGACACTGCTCTATAAGAATGCTGACACCAGATACTGCTCTATAAGAATGCTGACACCAGACACTGCTCTATAAGAATGCTGACACCAGAGATTGCTCTAAATCCTTACAGGTTTTTGATGTAAGACTTTAAAAAGCAAAATTATGCAATATTTCCACTATTTTAGTATTATTTTGATGAAATCGACTCAATTTAATATTATTCTGTAATGATTTCATCACGTGTGTATTCTACACCTGGAGGATACCTAGTGTGTTTAAGAGATCAACAGCCTATTCCCAGCGACCTGCTCTCCGGTGGATAGCCTTATCGACCAGGTTGTTGGTGCTAGCACCTGCACCACATCCCGCTTATCAGGAACTTCTTAAGTCCGACACAACTTGAAATATTAATAAATAGTAAAACTAATAAATCTGCCTTTTTAGTCACTTGAAGTTAAAAATTTTGTTGCTTGTAACAATTTGTATGTCAATTTTTTTTTAAATTTAGTTCTAATCTTTCAGATATACCCTTCTGTTATGGAAGGAAAAAAACAGTGGAGAGTGATTGTCGTCTGGTTAATGAAGACTGGGGAGTAAGGTGGTACTTAGTACAAGCAGGTGATGAAGCCTATTGTGTCGTATACCACGAAACTGTTGCAGTTTTGAAGGAGTACAATGTACGTCTGCACTATGAGACCAAACATAAACCAAGTGGAATAAAGTGCAATGCGTGACAAGTGATGGAGGAAACAACATGTCTAGGGTGAAGAAAGGTTTGGTTGGACAAGTCACAAAAGCTTGTGAGGATGGTGGATTCTGGAAGCCCAAGTTTCTGTATAGTGTTATCCATCAACAAGCATTGTGCAGGAAATATGTGGATATGTCTTGTGTTCCCAAACTTGTTCTTTCAACAACAAATTTCATTCCATCTCGCTGGCTTAATCATCGACACTTTCGTGATTTTCTGAAAGAAAATTATGCAGCAGTTCGATGACTTGTCTTATTATGCAGCAGTTCGATGACTTGTCTTATTATGCAGCAGTTCGATGACTTGTCTTATTATGCAGCAGTTCGATGACTTGTCTTATTATGCAGCAGTTCGATGACTTGTCTTATTATGCAGCAGTTCGATGACTTGTCTTATTATGCAGCAGTTCGATGACTTGTCTTATTATGCAGCAGTTCGATGACTTGTCTTATTATGCAGCAGTTCGATGACTTGTCTTATTATGCAGCAGTTCGATGACTTGTCTTATTATGCAGCAGTTCGATGACTTGTCTTATTATGCAGCAGTTCGATGGTTTAGTTGGGGAAGCTTTTATCCAGGTTCCTTCCGCTCAGAAAGGAAATTAATTCACTTCTCACAGAGAAGAATCAACCTGAACCACTTTTATCAAACGTTGACTGCCTTTGGAAATTGACATTTTTTTGCAGACGTGACAAACCATATAAATGAACTGAATCTGAAGCTGCAAATTGAAACAAATTTGACTTATGAGTATTCACGCATGTCAAGGCAAAATTGATGCTATTTGAAGGACAGGTGAAAGTTTCTAACTTGGTTAATTTCTTATCTTGTGAAAAATTTCATGAAGAAATTGAAGCAGAATTCCCTTCATTTGCAACAGAAATCATTAATGACTTGCAAAAAGAAATTTAGAAACGATTTTCTGATCTTGATAGAAAAAAACATGAAATAGGGCCCGTTTCAAAATCCATTGACTGCAGTTCTGAAACACTCCGAAGTCAGTTTCAAATGGAAATTATTGATCTCCAATAAATGACATGCTGTAAGAAAAGTATAAAGAAAGAAATCTGATCCACTTCTATAAATCTTTACAGCCTGAACAGTTTTCAAATTTGACGCGATTTGCTTGTGAATTTGTATCAGTTTACGTACCTGTGTGAACAAACATTTAAAAAATTGAAGTATATCAAGTCCAAATATCGCACAAATTTATCTGATGAGTATTTGAAGTCCATTCTAATAATTGGCTCAAGCTTGAAACTTCTGTTCAGAAATATTTGTAAAATAAAAAAACCAGTTCCATTATTCCCATTAATCTTGTGTCAGGGTTTCTCATCTGCAGTTAAGTAATTGATTATAGTGTCAGAGCATTAGCTTATGTTTAACATTTTCACTCGTATATAATTTCTCAGTGTAAACACGGTATTGTTTCTTCGTAACTGTCACATTTCTCAGTGTAAACACAATATTGTTTCTTCGTAATTGTCACATTTCTCAGTGTAAACACAGTATTGTTTCTTCGTAACTGTCACATTTCTCAGTGTAAACACAGTATTGTTTCTTCGTAACTGTCACATTTCTCAGTGTAAACACAATATTGTTTCTTCGTAATTGTCACATTTCTCAGTGTAAACACAGTATTGTTTCTTCGTAACTGTCACATTTCTCAGTGTAAACACAGTATTGTTTCTTCGTAACTGTCACATTTCTCAGTGTAAACACAGTATTGTTTCTTCGTAACTGTCACATTTCTCAGTGTAAACACAGTATTGTTTCTTCGTAATTGTCACATTTCTCAGTGTAAACACAATATTGTTTCTTCGTAACTGTCACATTTCTCAGTGTAAACACGGTATTGTTTCTTCGTAATTGTCATATTTCTCAGTGTAAACACGGTATTGTTTCTTCGTAACTGTCACATTTCTCAGTGTAAACACGGTATTGTTTCATCGTAATTGTCATATTTCTCAGTGTAAACACGGTATTGTTTCTTCGTAATTGTCACATTTATAGTGTAAACACAGTATTGTTTCTTCATTGTAATTGTCACATTTATAGTGTAAACACAGTATTGTTTCTTCGTAATTGTCACATTTCTCTTTTGTTCTGAATCACATCATACTGATTACAAAAAGGATCCAAATAAAATTTATTCATTCCAATAATATTCTTTCATTTATAAAGCTGATTTTCCATTTGGCTCGCGAAAATGAGCAAAATATTCGACGTGGCCCTCATAGTGAGAAGTTTGGAGACCCTTGATTATAAATGACGTGACAATGTGAAAAAAAATCTCTAAGTATAGACAATTAGAAAAAAGTGGGTTCAAGGTGGTCTAATGAACCTGAATCCACAGGACAAGTTTCAGAGTGCTCTTCCTCCTTTTAATGAACTTCACGTCTGTGTGTTCCTGAGAGCTCTGCATGACTTGAACTACATGTCTGTGTGTTCCTGAGAGTTCTGCATGACTTGAACTACATGTCTGTGTGTTCCTGAGAGTTCTGCATGACTTGAACTACATGTCTGTGTGTTCCTGAGAGTTCTGCATGACTTGAACTACATGTCTGTGTGTTCCTGAGAGCTCTGCATGACTTGAACTACATGTCTGTGTTCCTGAGAGTTCTGCATGACTTGAATTACATGTCTGTGTGTTCCTGAGAGTTCTGCATGACTTGAACTACATGTCTGTGTGTTCCTGAGAGTTCTGCATGACTTGAACTACACTTCTAGTCTGATGACTGATTACCTGTGTCAGAGTTCTGCATGACTTGAACTACATGTCTGTGTGTTCCTGAGAGTTCTGCATGACTTGAACTACATGTCTGTGTGTTCCTGAGAGCTCTGCATGACTTTTTATGAACTACATGTCTGTCTGATCTTGAGAAGTCTGCATGACTTATAAATGGTCCTTCAATATGATGAGTATCAAGTTCTCCACACTAAAGACTTCAAGGAAAAGAATGCACCGAGGCTTTTCAATTGACTTGTCAAGAATGATAGTGAAGGCCTATTGTCAAAATGATTCTTTGTATGATTTGCCTGAGGTTGTGATTCACAAATCTGAGGTCAAAAATGTGATTCATTATAGAAAATGAACACTTTAATAAATATACAGAACTGTAAACAAGTGTCCTTTTCCACAGCTGATCGCAATCACAATGTTGCTTACAATTAAAGTCATTCATTATTTACTAATATCAAAAGTCTTGAAGAACATTTTAAAAACGTGCAAGTTTCACTGATTACAACTTCATAAAAGCAAAAATTACTTTTGGAAAGAGAGACAATCAGATGACTATATATGTAAACTCAAATGGGAGTAAGCTTATGAAGGTGAAAATTGAACAAAACGCTATTATGTGGAGCTTACACTGCCAACACCAGTGGTGTCATGAGGAGTGCGTGGTAACAGCAATCATCATTGCTCAACTCAAGTCTCCCAGCTCAGGCTAACACATTTCATCTTTTAAGAGCTCCATCCTGCGTGATAGAATGTGACAGAGCAACACAGCTGTGTCCTGCGTGATAGAATGTGACAGAGCAACATAGCTGTGTCCTGCGTGATAGAATGTGACAGAGCAACACAGCTGTGTCCTGCGTGATAGAATGTGACAGAGCAACACAGCTGTGTTCCCACTATGTAACTATAATTCAGAAAAGGGTAGCAGCACAATGCTGATAAGAACATAACATAAGAAAGAAGGAACACTGCAGCAGGCCTACTGGCCCATGCGAGGCAGGTCCAAATCTCCAACGGCTTAAGCCAATGCCCCGACCCAGCCAGGTCAGGTTACATTCACTTAAGGAAGGAGCACGGCATCTGACCTAGTAGCACAACCTAGTCAGGACCAATTCACACCCAACCGCACCCACTCATATAATTGTCCAGCCGACCACCTGGTCAGGTCACTTCCACTTAAGGAATTAGTACAGGTCAGGTTACATTCACTTAAGGAAGGAGCATTGCATCTGACCTAGTACAAGCTCACACCCATCCACACCCACTCATGTATTTATCTAACCTATTTTTAAAACTACACAACGTCTTAGCATCTATGACGGTACTCGGGAGTTTGTTCCACTCATCCACAACTCTATTACCAAACCAGTGCTTTCCTATATCCTTCCTGAATCTGAACTTTTCCAACTTGAAACCATTGCTGCGAGTCCTGTCTTGGTTGGATATTTTCAGCACGCTATTTACATCCCCTTTGTTTATTCCTGTTTTCCATTTGTACACCTCAATCATATCCCCCTAATTCTACGCCTTTCTAGAGAGTGCAGATTCAGGGCCCTCAGTCTATCCTCATAGGGAAGATTTCTGATACATGGGATCAACTTTGTCATCCTCCTCTGTACGTTTTCCAGTGCATTTATATCCATTCTGTAATACGGTGACCAGAACTGTGCAGCATAATCTAAATGAGGCCTAACCAAAGATATATAGAGTTGAAGAACAACCTGAGGACTTCTGTTATTTATACTTCTTGATATGAAGCCAAGGATTCTGTTAGCTTTATTGCGAACACTTATGCACTGTTGTCTAGGCTTCAGATTACTACTAACCAGAACTCCTAAATCCTTCTCGCAATTACAAGTAATAAGATCTATATTATTCAGCTTATATGTGGCATGGTTATTGTCCTGCCCAACATTTAGAACTTTGCATTTGTTTACATTAAACTGCATCTGCCACTTCTCCGACCACTGCATCAGTCTATTCAAATCATCCTGGAGTGCTCTAATGTCCTCGTTTGAATGAATTGGACGGCCTATTTTGGTGTCATCAGCAAATTTACTTATGCTACTATTTATTCCCTCATCTATGTCGTTTATGTAAATTGTAAACAACAGGGGCCCAAAACTGACCCCTGTGGAACACCGCTTGAGACACGCCCCCATTCTGATTTCTCTCCATTTATGCAAACTCTCTGCCGCCTATTAGTCAACCATGCCTCTACCCAGGAAAAATTTCTCCTCCTATTCCGTGTGCCTTAAGTTTCCTCAGTAGCCTCTGATGTGGAACTTTATCGAAAGCCTTACTGAAGTCCATATACACAATATCATATTCATTACCATGATCTACTTCCTCAAACACCTTAGTGAAAAAGTTAGTAAATTCGTAAGACATGAACGCCCCTTTGTAAAACCGTGTTGAGATTCATTAATCAATTTATGCTTTTCAAGATGACTACGAATTGCCTCGGCAATTATTGATTCCATAAATTTACCAACTATGGAGGTAAGGCTTATTGGTCTATAGTTCGAAGCTAAGGACCTGTCACCTGCCTTGTAAATAGGTATTACATTTGCCCTTTTCCACTTGTCTGGCACTATGCCAGTTTGTAGTGATATATTGAAAAGATTTGCCAAAGGTTTGCTAAGTTCCTCTTTACATTCCTTTAAAACTCTTGCAAACAGTTCATCAGGGCCTGGGGATTTGTTAGGTTTTAATTTCTCTATTTGTCTGAGGACCATGTCACTAGTTACCCCAATCGAGCATAGTCTGTTATCTTCCAGTTCTACATAATTAATTATTTCTGGAATTCTGCTAGTATCTTCCTGAGTAAAAACTGAGAGGAAGTAAGTATTGAAAATTTCACACATATCCTTATCACTGTCCGTGATCTGTCCTGAGTTACTCTTAAGTGGGCCTATCTTGTCCCTAATCTTACTTCTGTATACCTGAAAGAACCCTTTTGGGTTAGTCTTCGAATCCCTTGCGACCTTAGCCTCATAATCCCTTTTTGCTTTTCTTATTCCTTTTTTTATTTCTCTCTTTAATTGAAAATATTGATTTCTTATCTGTCCATCCCTCTTTTGATACGCCTATATATCTCTTTTGACCAATGAGATGTTTTAATCTATTGTTCATCCATTTAGGATCATTTTTGTTAGATCTAATTTCCCTACTTGGAACAAAAGTTGTCTGGGCAGCTAGAACTATGCTCTGAAAAACGTCATATTGGCAACCAAAACCACCTATGTAATGTAATTAAAACTATGGATGTAATTAAAACATCTCTCCAGATTCAGGCTAGATATTGCTTTGTTGCAAGTTGAAACATCAGCACAGCAATTCAGTAAGCGTCTGTCACATTGTGAGCATCTCTGCAGAGCTTACAGAAAAAAAATAATAAAATTGATCTCCCGACTAAGTGCTGTCCCAGCCAACCTCTATTAAAAACATCTAGAAAGAGACTATTGCAATCATCAACCATCGCCACATACATGGTTGATTTACGTCTCCGATATCCTAGTTATTGTTCCAAGAAGACTTAACCATAATTTCAAGAATCGACTCAGAACTGAGCCTTCAGTTCAGTTTACTCTGGAGCAAAACAATACACAAATAACTCGTACATAAAAGAATGAAACTTATGACGACGTTTCGGTCCGACTTGGAGCATTATCTAGCAAGAAGCGAGAAGGACAGGGAGCCAGTATATACACGAGGACAGGGAGCCAGTATATACACGAGGACAGGGAGCCAGTATATACACGAGAAGGACAGGGAGCCAGTATATACACGAGGACAGGGAGCCAGTATATACACGAGAAGGACAGGGAGCCAGTATATACACGAGAAGGACAGGGAGCCAGTATATACACGAGAAGGACAGGGAGCCAGTATATACACGAGAAGGATAGGGAGCCAGTATATACACGAGAAGGATAGGGAGCCAGTATATACACGAGAAGGATAGGGAGCCAGTATATACACGAGAAGGACAGGGAGCCAGTATATACACGAGAAGGACAGGGAGCCAGTATATACACGAGAAGGATAGGGAGCCAGTATATACACGAGGACAGGGAGCCAGTATATACACGAGAAGGACAGGGAGCCAGTATATACACGAGAAGGACAGGGAGCCAGTATATACACGAGAAGGACAGGGAGCCAGTATATACACTAGAAGGATAGGGAGCCAGTATATACACGAGAAGGACAGGGAGCCAGTATATACACGAGAAGGATAGGGAGCCAGTATATACACGAGAAGGATAGGGAGCCAGTATATACACGAGAAGGATGTTCTCATAAAAGACGACGACAACCGTAAATACAAAGTTTACAGGAAGCCTACCATCAACGATGACTATCAACTACCTGTTCAGAAACTCCATTAAAATAAAAGGCCACGAAATATGAACCCACTGCCTGAAAATAACACAAGTTCCCTATCTGCCAACAGCTTTAATTATAGTTAGAAAAACACACATTAAATATTATAAGTGGTGTATAACTGAGTGTAAATACTCAGGCCTTGTAGTCACCATTTTAATTCAACCTCTACATAACATGCACATCATAAATCTGAGACAAATAATTTACATGGAATAGAAATTGTCTAACTCAGCGTTTGTAAAGTGTCTCACCATACTCAGATCTGGAATGAATTACTCACACTGTACTGATACACAATATTACTCACATTGTACTGATACACAATATTACTCACGTTGTACTGATACACAATATTACTCACATTGTACTGATACACAATATTACTCACGTTGAACTGATACACTATTACTCACGTTGTACTGATACACAATATTACTCACATTGTACTGATACACAATATTACTCACGTTGTACTGATACACAATATTACTCACGTTGTACTGATACACAATATTACTCACGTTGTACTGATACACAATATTACTCACATTGTACTGATACACTATTACTCACGTTGTACTGATACACAATATTACTCACGTTGTACTGATACACTATTACTCAAGTTGTACTGATACACTATTACTCAAGTTGTACTGATACACTATTACTCAAGTTGTACTGATACACAATGTTACTCACGTTGTACTGATACACAATATTACTCACGTTGTACTGATACACAATATTACTCACGTTGTACTGATACACAATATTACTCACGTTGTACTGATACACAATATTACTCACGTTGTACTGATACACAATATTACTCACGTTGTACTGATACACAATATTACTCACGTTGTACTGATACACTATTACTCACGTTGTACTGATACACAATATTACTCACGTTGTACTGATACACTATTACTCAGTTGTACTGATCACATATTACTCACTTGTACTGATACACAATATTACTCACGTTGTACTGATACACTATTACTCACGTTGTACTGATACACATATTACTCACAGATATTTTACTATGTACTGATACAAATATTACTCACGTTGAACTGATACATATTACTCAGTTGTACTGATACACAATATTACTCACTTGTACTGATACACAATATTACTCACGTTGTACTGATAACAATATTACTCACGTTGTACTGATACACAATATTACTCACAGTTGTACTGATACACATAATGTATGTATACACTGTATACAATTTTGTACTGATACACTGTATTACTCACTGTACTGATACATGACACACTATTACTCAGTGTACTGATACACATGATTACTCAGTGTACTGATACACTATTACTCAATGTACTGATACACTATTACTCAATGTACTGATACAATGTATTACTCATGTGACTGATACACAGTGTATTACTCATGTTACTGATACATATTACTCATGTCTGATCACATGTATTACTCATGTACTGATACATGATTACTCATGTACTGATACACAGTGTATTACTCATGTACTGATACTACAGTGTTATTATTTACTGATACATGATTACTTGACTATACAAATGTATGTACACATGTGTATTACTCATGTACTGATACACAGTGTATTACTTCATGTGTACTGATACACAGTGTATTACTCATATGTACTGATACACAGTGTATTACTCATGTACTGATACACAGTGTATTACTCATGATGTACTGATACATATTACTCATGATGTACTATACAAGTGTATTACTCATGTCTGATAATGTATTACCATGTCTGATACACAGTGTATTACTCATGTACTGATACACGTGTATTACTCATGTACTGATACACAGTGTATTACTCATGTACTGATACACAGTGTATTACTCGTACTGATACACGTGTATACATGCTGATACACAGTGTATTACTCATGTACTGATACACAGTGTATTACTCATGTACTGATACACAGTGTATTACTCATGTACTGATACACGTGTATGTACTTCACTATGTACTGATACACAGTGTATTACTCATGTACTGATCACAGTGTATTACTCATGTACTGATACACAGTGTATTACTCATGTACTGATACACAGTGTATTACTCTATGTACTGATACACAGTGTATTATGATGTACTGATACACAGTGTATTACTCATGATGTACTGATACACAGTGTATTACTCATGATGTACTGATACAGTGTATTACTCATGTACTGATACACAGTGTATTACTCATGTACTGATACACAGTGTATTACTCATGTACTGATACACAGTGTATTACTCATGTCTACTGACATTGATACACAGTGTATTACTCATGTACTGATACACAGTGTATTACTCATGTACTGATACACAGTGTATTACTCATGTACTGATACACAGTGTATTACTCATGTACTGATACACAGTGTATTACTCATGTACTGATACACAGTGTATTACTCATGTACTGATACACAGTGTATTACTCATGTACTGATACACAGTGTATTACTCATGTACTGATACACAGTGTATTACTCATGTACTGATACACAGTGTATTACTCATGTTGTACTGACACATAATGCCTAAAATTATATGTTAGTAGTAGAATTAAGTAGTAGGTAAGTTTTAGGATTGGTTTGTCTGGTTTACTTTGCATAACAAGTTGGTCTGTACTCAACAAGCATCTGTATTAAATTTTGTTTTAAATTGATTTAAAACCGTAAGCAAATGACAAGTAAATCAAACTACTGTAACTTCTATGAATTATCAATAGTAATAAACATTTGTTTTTATATGCTTTTATATGCTAATAATTATATGCTTTTTATTTCTACGTTTTCTTAAGATTTGCGTAAGTAAATTTCTTTCATATGAACAAATTTACATAGAAAATACTTTCTCTGCCTTAAAATTTCCTTGACATCTATTACTGTAGGACAGACATATTTATTCCAGCAAGAACAAAGTTCTAAGTACACACTTCACCTGTAGAGAGAGATCCACCACCGACAGCTAGCTGATCATTCCTACTGGACCCAAGGCATCACTCATTATCGCTAATCTCCAGGAAACCAATATCAGTATTGCAGTACTCTCTTACCAATCCCGGTATTGACCAAAACGCCTCACACTAACACTAAGCGGATGTGATCGTTTATGTAGGTAAGACAAGCAGGTATTTCAACACCTGACTACAGGAACACAAGTATGCTTACAAAGTTGACGACACATGCAACCCATGTGTGATACACTACAACACAGCACAGCTTCACACCATCAATTGGAATTAGACAAATATTATTTTTTCAATAAAGTAACAAGTCCTGGTTGCGGTGCCTGGAGGCTGCCATACACACCTTACCAACACAATACATCTAAACAGAGGGATACCTCTGATATATCTTTGAAGGCTTTTGAGATTTTTTCTACTTCGCGGACAGGTCTTGGGCCAGAATTGTCTGGTGCTTGCTTGATCAACCAGCTTAGTGTTTATTGCCAGCTGAAACACATCCATCACAGCCTAGTTAGTCTGGAACTTGGGAAGTACATGTCCAATTTCCTTTTGAAAACCTCAGCTGTTCAGGCAATGTTTCTGATACTTTGTGGTAGTGTTAAGCACTCAGTCACAGATGTTGATACGATGTTCTTTTATTGTGACCACAGCACTCCTCTTTTTTCACTGAGTATAATTTACTCATTCTCCCTTATTTCGTACTCTTAAGTAAGAGAACACAAGTGATATGAATGTCTCCTATTTCCCTTGTTTTTAAAGCTCTCATTATCCACTTTGTCATTTTTATGGCTTTTGTGATATGTATTTACCTTAGTGTTTTACGAATGATCTTTTACATGTTCTTTTCATTCTTTTTGGTGATGATCTTGCATTTTGTAGTTTCTCTTTTGATTTCTTCATTATTTCCATATCTAAGCAGTTGGAACTTGTCACTGTTAAATGTCATGTTATTGTCCACTGCTCACTGGAAGACTTTATTTATATCTTCTTACATTTTTTCTTGTTCCTTATCGAGGTGATTTTCATGCCTATTTTGGTATCATCTATAAATGATAATAACTGTTGCAAGTGTTTTTATTTATGAATTTAAGAAACAGTAAAGATGCCAGAATTGTGCCTGGGAATACTGAGCTTTTTATTTTGCTCTTCTGTTAACTACTACTCTTTGCAGTCAATAAATTTAAAATATTTTTTGCCTACGTTCCCCATTAGACCTAACACCCTTGATTTATGTTTAATCACTCCACACTCACATTTATCAAATATTTTTACGAAATTCCACATCTGATATTTTGGTTTCCTTACAATGCCTCTGTGTGTCAGTGTGGTTTAGTAGCTGTGACAAACATGATCTTCCTGCTCGTACAACACTTCCCGAGAACACTGCTGCAAATCTGACACTGTCACAGGATTTAGAACAGGTTGGCGAACTTTTTTGGGTATTACCAAAACAAATTTGCGTACAGCGAAATTACCCACTAGACTTGAAAATACACAGAATCCAGAAAAACACAAGAAGCATTCAAATTCAAAAGTAGACCCCCGGTTTACGTTATTAATTAGTTCCATGCTGGTTTAAATGATTGTAGATTATGTTGCTCCATAAAGCTGGTAATTTGATGTCTCATCACCCTTTCAGAGAATTCTGTGTGTGAGGTTAGGGACACTGATCTGCAATTTTTGACCAGTATTTTCTATGTAAATGAGTTATGTCTACACTCTAAGGCCTCTGGGATTTCCTCTGCATGTAAACCTATTCTTCCAAAGAATACTGAGTGCTCGTGTCAGCAGTTTCTTGCACTTCTTAATGAGTAAGGAATTCCACAAATCTGGTTCAGGTGTTGAATGAATGGGCATGTTTTCTATTTCTCTCTTAAATTCTTCAGGATTTGTACTTGGGTCAGTTATTTGATCAGTGTGGCCATGCCATTGTTTAACAGATTGCTGAACACGAATTCATTCTGGTGTTTTAGAATTTAGCTTATTTTTTTTATCATTGTGTGAACCTTCTGTGATTAATGGTCCAATTCTATAAGTAATTCTTAAGTTAGAGTTTGCATGTGTAGAAATATTTGGAGCCTCCAGCAATATCCAGGACAACTTTTTGTTTCATTTGTGCTTCTTCCAGTCAATTCTCTGATTACTGAAAATCGCTTCTCGTATTCTATTTCTTGAGTTTTCCATGTCTGCATTTATGCGTGTTTGTACTTCTATAATGCTGTAATTTTTATATTTTTGATTAGTTCTTCGATCATTATGAAAATCAAATCAAATGCATTTTCATTTTTAGTATAGTCTGTAACCTGTTATCTTGGATCAACATAGAAAACATACATTGTCGTAACCTGTTCCCTTCACCCCCTAGGTCCAAGCCTCCACAGTAGCATCTAACCTCTAAATCTGGAACACCTTCGACCAGTGTTCACCTGACCGGCACATCTATGCTATACATGGTATTACTTATTATGTTCTAGCAACTGACAAAGCCCCAGAAGGTAAAAAGTCGTAATTTTTGTTTTGCTACATGTGCCTTCTCGTGTAGTACTTATCACCTTGGTGCTAATTTGCATTTGTGGTGTAATTGTTGTCCCCCTAACAACTTGTAAGGCAGGAAACATACTCGAGCAACACTAGTCTTCACCACAACCGACACACACTCACAGTAAAAAGTATGGTTATTACTATACAAAACTTAAGTCATTATAAATGTTTCGGTCAAACCTGATTTCTGAAGTGCTAAACTTCAAAAAAGAATATTTTATATATTTTCTACAAAACTCAAACTTGTATTACATACTTTATCAGCAATTATTTCTATTGCAAATCATAAGAGTTCAAGCCTTAATACGTCCTCCGTCAAAATAATTATCAATTCTAAAAACTTCTACTGTCCAAGTGTCAACTTGACACCTACACCTGCTTAAACACACCAACGGTATAAACAAGTAGCGAGACTTGTACTCAACTTTAACACAAAAGAAGCAAAGAGAAAATGGTAGTTTTAAGGTTTACAAAGGTAATCCATTAAATCATTCAGTCCTTATAAGCTAACTTTAACTCTTTAAATAAAGAACAATTTTTCGAGCAAGCACATAAACAATAAACGTTGGGTTTAAGTATCCAGCATGGGAAAGAGTATAACTGGCAAGCAGATATTTTAGAAATGTCAACATACTAAGATGGCGTCACCTAATAACGTACACCTGCCACTCACTGATGCTATCTATCACACCGCTCACCACTGAAGAGCAACACTTAGACATAACACAACTGCAAGTTAACGTTCAGCTGAAGAATGTAAACAAAGAGGTAGACAAACCATGCTGAAGTGAGGTTATTTCAGTAGTAATGCCTAGCTATCTAACAACTTTCTCTGTGTTATAAAATATAGTACATTATAATATTGAAATGTTATATAAGGAAATAAACACATGAAGCAACACAAGAACGAATACTGGTAAAACTCTACGGTAGTCACGCGCAACATTTAACTACCACCCTTGCCGCAGAATACCCAATGAATTACACATTCATAAGAACATAAGAAAGAAGGAACACTGCAGCAGGCCTACTGGCCCATGCGAGGCAGGTTCAATTCTCCCACCGGCTTAAGCCAATAGCTTAACCTAGTCAGGTCAGTCACATTCATACATACTTAACATTTCAAATTTAAATTATCTTGCACTGTTTACGGTCTGCGTAGCTCTAAACTGACAACTACTTCACATCTCTTAACTATATCAGAAAGTAATAATGTAAACACCGTAACTGTGCACGCAGAATAGCATGCCAGGAGGTGCAACAGAGGCGTGCACAATGTGATCACAAACCAGGAGGTGCAACAGAGGCGTGCACAATGTGATCACAAACCAGGAGGTGCAACAGAGGCGTGCACAATGTGATCACAAACCAGGAGGTGCAACAGAGGCGTGCACAATGTGATCACAAACCAGGAGGTGCAACAGAGGCGTGCACAATGTGATCACAAACCAGGAGGTGCAACAGAGGCGTGCACAATGTGATCACAAACCAGGAGGTGCAACAGAGGCGTGCACAATGTGATCAAAAGCCAGTTGGTGCAACAGAGGCGTGCACAATGTGATCAAAAGCCAGTTGGTGCAACAGAGGCGTGCACAATGTGATCAAAAGCCAGTTGGTGCAACAGAGGCGTGCACAATGTGATCAAAAGCCAGTTGGTGCAAGTGTTCACAATGTGAACCAGTTAGTTAGTGCAGGCCACAACGTGACCACAAGTCACCTGGTGCAATCAATCCACAACGTGACCACAAGCCAGCTGGTGCAATCAATCCACAACGTGACCACAAGCCAGCTGGTGCAATCAATCCACATGACCACAAGTCAGCTGGTATCTTCGATGAGTTTCAAGAGACTTACTACTCTCGGAGCTCGGCCATGGGCCAGGTTCGCTTGGTGATTGCCTGGTCAACCAGGCTGTTGCTGCTGGAGGCTCACTGCCCCACATATTCATCACAGCCCGGTTGATCTGGTGCAATCAATGCACAACGTGACTACAAACCAGCTGACTGATAAATATACCAAGATAAACAAGATCCAAGTTATCTGGAAGTGGATTCCTAACACACACACACACACACACACACCCTGGGGGTGTAAACACACACTACACCCAGACAATATAACCAACACACAGGAAATAACAGCAAGGTACAAGGTTACCTATTATAAAACAATTGTACCTACCACAGCTATATAACCACAGTCTTTGGGATTGGGAAATTTCGTAAAATGGTTTAAAATTTACTTGACTATTTTAATGGTGCCCGTGTCCCAGTGAAAGAGGATTAAAAATTATTAATGGCAAAGCCATATTTCCCTTAAAGATGACGTATTCGTCCTCTGGGCCGCCATAAAGGATCAAAATTCATTAAGTATAAATCAACGTCTTCCACAGTTCCTTCAGAGCAGAATAAAGATTGTACCAACACATTATATATTATACAAGTGTACACGTGATGATGATGAGTGATGATGGTGATAAATAATGACAGCGTAGCAAGCAATAACGTTAGCATATAATACCGTGAAGTTAGCATATAATACCGTGAAGTTAGCATATAATACCGTGAAGTTAGCATATAATACCGTGAGGTTAGCATATAATACCGTGAAGTTAGCATATAATACCGTGAAGTTAGCATATAATACCGTGAAGTTAGCATATAATACCGTGAAGTTAGCATATAATACCGTGAGGTTAGCATATAATACCGTGAAGTTAGCATATTATACCGTGAAGTTAGCATATAATACCGTGAGGTTAGCATATAATACCGTGAAGTTAGCATATAATACCGTGAAGTTAGCATATAATACCGTGAAGTTAGCATATAATACCGTGAAGTTAGCATATAATACTCCGTTCTCAGCATATTACAAACATAGACACGTCATAGTTATGTCAACACTCAGCACATTACAACAATACACACATCACAGTTATGTCAACACTCAGCACATTACAACAACACACACATCACAGTTATGTCAACACTCAACACACTACAACACATCCCACACGTTATAAGTATAACAACTCTCAGTGCACTTCAATAAATCCAATATCAATTAACACAAATGTGTCAGAAGCCTCCTTCCATCAGTCATTCATGAGCCTTAAAAAAATTATGGACGTTACCCTAAGTGATACAGGTACTGCCTCTCCCCCAGTCACACAAGCGCTGCCTCTCCCCCAGTCATACAAGCGCTGCCTCACCCCCAGTCCTACAAGCGCTGCCTCACCCCCAGTCATACAAGCGCTGCCTCACCCCCCAGTCATACAAGCGCTGCCTCACCCCCCAGTCACACAAGCGCTGCTTCACCCCCAGTCACACAAGCGCTGCCTCACCCCCAGTCACACAAGCGCTGCCTCACCCCCAGTCACACAAGCGCTGCCTCTCCCACAGTCACACAAGCGCTGCCTCTCCCCAGTCACACAAGCGCTGCCTCACCACCAGTCACTAGCGCTGCCTCACCCCCAGTCACACAAGCGCTGCCTCACCCCTGCCTCACCCCCAGTCATACAAGTGCTGCCTCACCCCCAGTCATACAAGCTCTGCCTCACCCCAGTCATACAAGCGCTGCCTCACCCCCAGTCATACAAGCGCTGCCTCACCCCAGTCATACAAGCGCTGCCTCACCCCAGTCATACAAGCGATGCCTCACCCCAGTCATACAAGCGATGCCTCACCCACAGTCATACAAGAGCTGCCTCACCCACAGTCATACAAGCGCTGCCTCGCCCCCAGTCACACAAGAGCTGCCTCACCCCCAGTCATGCAAGCGCTGCCTCACCCCAGTCATGCAAGCGCTCTCACCCCTGCCTCACCCCCAGTCATACAATCGCTGCCTCACCCCCAGTCATACAAGCGCTGCCTCACCCCAGTCATACAAGCGCTGCCTCACCCCCAGTCATACAAGCGCTGCCTCACCCTCAGTCACACAAGCGCTGCCTCACCCCAGTCATACAAGCGCTGCCTCACCCCAGTCATACAAGCGCTGCCTCACCCCAGTCAACAAGCGCTGCCTCACCCCAGTCAACAAGCGCTGCCTCACCCCAGTCATACAAGCGCTGCCTCACCCCCAGTCATACAAGCGCTCCTCACCCCGTCATACAAGCGCTGCCTCACCCCCAGTCATACAAGCGCTGCCTCACCCCCAGTCATACAAGCGCTGCCTCACCCCCAGTCATACAAGCGCTGCCTCACCCCCAGTCATACAAGCGCTGCCTCACCCCCAGTCATACAAGCGCTGCCTCACCCCAGTCATACAAGCGCTGCCTCAACCCCAGTCATACAAGCGCTGCCTCACCCCCAGTCATACAAGCGCTGCCTCACCCCCAGTCATACAAGCGCTGCCTCACCCCAGTCATACAAGCGCTGCCTCACCCCAGTCATACAAGCGCTGCCTCACCCCAGTCATACAAGCGCTGCCTCACCCCCAGTCACACAAGCGCTGCCTCACTCCCAGTCACACAAGCGCTGCCTCACCCCCAGTCACACAAGCGCTGCCTCACCCCCAGTCATACAAGCGCTGCCTCACCCCCAGTCATACAAGCGCTGCCTCACCCCAGTCATACAAGCGCTCCTCACCCCCAGTCATAGAAGCGCTGCCTCACCCCAGTCATACAAGCGCTGCCTCACCCCAGTCATACAAGCGATGCCTCACCCTGCCTCACCCCCAGTCATACAAGTGCTGCCTCACCCCCAGTCATACAAGCGCTGCCTCACCCCCAGTCATAGAAGCGCTGCCTCACCCCAGTCATACAAGCGCTGCCCCCCACCCCCAGTCATACAAGCGCTGCCTCACCCCAGTCATACAAGCGCTGCCTCACCCCCAGTCATACAA
Organism: Cherax destructor; assembly: GCA_009830355.1. NCBI lineage: Eukaryota > Metazoa > Arthropoda > Malacostraca > Decapoda > Parastacidae > Cherax > Cherax destructor. The sequence goes on along the minus strand of WNWK01001945.1, from coordinate 114,328 downwards.
GCGCTGCCTCACCCCAGTCATACAAGCGCTGCCTCACCCCAGTCATACAAGCGCTGCCTCACCCCAGTCATACAAGCGCTGCCTCACCCCCAGTCATACAAGTGCTGCCTCACCCCCAGTCATACAAGCGCTGCCTCACCCCCAGTCATACAAGTGCTGCCTCACCCCCAGTCATACAAGTGCTGCCTTACCCCCAGTCATACAAGCGCTGACTAACCACCAGTCATACAAGCGCTGCCTCACCCCGTCATACAAGCGCTGCCTCTCCCCCAGTCATACAAGAGCTGCCTCACCCCCAGTCATACAAGTGCTGCCTCACCCCAGTCATACAAGAGCTGCCTCACCCCCAGTCATACAAGTGCTGCCATCCAAGTACTAAGTCTGTAATCACAGCCAACAGGTAATAGAATAGGTTACCTCTATAGGAAATGTGTATGTCATAGTGCGGAAGAACAGCTACTAAAGGTTTGAGCAACAAGATGTGATTTACACTTGAACAATGCGTGGTGTCGGCTCCATTGAGAACCCTAATACAGCTTGGCCAAAGTGGCTGCAGCTGAGGCCAAAGTAAAATAGAGGGTGTGTAAAAAATAATTACACATTTCACATCCTGGTAGAATATTTTATTTCCAAGTAAAACATAAGCAACTATGTAATATACGGTTAACACTGATTTTGTCGAATCTAAGCGTAGTACTGCAGACAATAGTAGGGAAAAGACACGTTGAAGAAGTAGCTTTTATGGGGACAAAGTTTCGCTGTGTACAGCACTTTACATGTTTCATGTAAGCTCATACCTTGAGGGCTGGTACAATCAATCAGGTGAATGTGTCAGAAAGAGTCCATATTTTAACCCCTATATATAAGTTATAGTCTATTCCAATACTCGCCAGTGTGAAGGCAGAAAGTTGCCCCGTCATGGTATAGCTTGGGAAGAGGGGCAGAAAGCAACCTGGGAAAGCAGAGTGCAAACACAGCATTCCCATCACGAATCCAATTCAAACGCACAATCAACACCACTCTAAGTTTTTACTTAAGCGCAACAACACAGTCTCTTCACATGCAAAACAGGAACAAAACCTCCATGTTTAGGTGACCCCAGGTACCTTAACCCTGTCACAACCATGACCATCCTCAACCATGACGAGGACACCACTACGACGCCACTATTATGACGAGGACACCACTACGACGCCACTACTATGACGAGGACACCACTACGACGCCACTACTATGACGAGGACACCACTACGACGCCACTACCATGACGAGGACACCACAACCATGAAGAGGACAAAACTACGATGCCATTACCATGACGAGAACACCACTACGACGTCACTACAATGACGAGGACAGCACTACCATAACGAGGACACCACTACCATGACGAGGACAGAACTACGACGCCACTACCATGACGAGGACATCACTAAGACGCCACTACAATGACGAGGACATCACTACGACGCCACTACCACGAGGACACCACTACCATAACTAAGACACCACAACCATGACAAGGCCATCACTACGACGCTACAACCATGATGAGGACACCACTACGACGCCACAACTATGACAAGGCCATTACTACGACGCCACAACCATGACAAGGCCATCACTACGACGCCACAACCATGATGAGGACACCACTACGACGCCACAACCATGATGAGGACACCACTACGATGCCACTACCATGACGAGGACACCACTATTACGCCACAACCATGAGGACACCACTACGACACCACAACCATGATGAGGACGCCACAACCATGACGAGGACACCATTACGACGCCACAACCAGACACCACCACACTC
>WNWK01001945.1:67500-107500 GCA_009830355.1 Cherax destructor | reverse complement strand
ATAAACAAACACAATGAAATATATATTTTTTCGTTAGGTTCAGAATGATTTTTGCCAAATTATTGCATACACAAATTTTGGCTTGCCTTATTCGGCAAGAAAAGCATTGCAGCAAGGCAGGGTGGCCCGAAAAAGAAAAACTTTCATCATTCACTCCATCACTGTCTTGCCAGAGGGGTGCTTTACACTACAGTTATAAAACTGCAACATTAACACCCCTCCTTCAGAGTGCAGACACTGTACTTCCCATCTCCAGGACTCAAGTCCGGCCTGCCGGTTTCCCTGAATCCCTTCATAAATGTTACTTTGCTTCCACTCCAACAGCACGTCAAGTATTAAAAACCATTTGTCTCCATTCACTCCTATCAAATACGCTCACACATGCTTGCTGAAAGTCCAAGCCCCTCGCACACAAAACCTCCTTTACCCCCTCCCGCCAAACCTTTCCTAGGCCGACCCCTATCCCGCCTCTCGTTCCATTCTCTCTACATGTCCGAACCACCTCAACAACCCCTCCTCAGCTCTCTGGATAATAGTTTTGATAATCCCGCACCTCCTCCTAATTTCCAAACTCCGAATTCTCTGCATTATATTCACACCACACACTGACCGCAGACATGACATCTCCACTGCCTCCAGCCTTCTCCTCGTTGCAACATTCATCACCCATGCTTCACACCCATATAAGAGTGTTGGTATAACTATACTCTCATACATTTATTTTATAGAAAGGGGGTTTAGTTATAGGTAATACATATTTCAAGAAAAAGAGGATAAATAAGTATACAAGATATAATGTAGGGCGTAATGACAGTAGTTTGTTGGACTACGTATTGGTAGATAAAAGACTCTTGAGTAGACTTCAGTATGTACATGTTTAAAGAGGGGCCACAGATATATCAGATCACTTTTTAGTTGTAGCTAAAGTGGGAGTAAAATGCAGATGGGATACAAGGAAAATAGAAGCAGTAAGAGAGAGGTGAAGGTTTATAAACTAAAAGAGGAGGCAGTTAGGGTAAGATATAAACAACTACTGGAGGATAGATGGGCTAGTGAGAGTGTAGGCAATGGGGACGACGATGTATGGGGTAGGTTAAAGAATGTAATGTTAATGTGTTCAGCAGAAGTTTGTGGTTACAGGAAAGTGGGTGCGGGAGGGAAGAAGAGCGATTGGTGGAATAATAATGTAAAGAGAATAGTAAGGGAGAAAAAGTTAGCATATGAGAGGTTTTTACAAAGTAGAAGTGATGCAAGGAGGGAAGAGTATATAGAGAGAAAAAGAGAGGTTAAGAGAGTAGTGTAGCAATGTAAAAAGAGAGCAAATGAGAGAGTGGGTAGATGTTATCAACAAATTGGAGTGAGATTAACAAGTTGAGGAAGTCTAGGGAACAAATGGATTTGACAGTTAAAAATAGGAGAGGAGAGTTATTAAATGGAGAGTTAGAGGTATCGGGAAGATGGAGGGAATATTTTGAGGAGCTGTTAAATGTTGATGAAGACAGGGAAACAGTGAGTTCGTGTATAGGGCAAGGAGGAATAACATCTTGTAGGAGTGTGGAAGAGCCAGTTGTGAGTGGGGGGAAAGTTCGTGAGGCAGTGGGTAGAATGAAAGGGGTAAGGCAGCTGGGATTGATGGGATAAAGATAGAAATGTTAAAAGCAGGTGGGGATATAGTTTTGGAGTTGTTGGTGCTATTATTTAATAAATGTATGGAAGAGGGTAAGCTACCTAGGGATTGGCAGAGAGCATCCATAGTCCCTTTGTATAAAGAAAAAATTAAGAGTAAGACGGAGAGCAGGATAGCATATGAACAAGGGTAGGGAGTGTGTAGGCCGTTTTTTTTTTTTTTGCAATGAAACATAGTTGAACAGTATTTAGATAAGGGTAAAGAGGTTTTTGTGGCATTTATGGATTTGGAAAAGGCGTATGATAGGGTGGATAGGGGATCAATGTGGCAGATGCTGCAAATGTATGGAATGGAAGGTAGGTTATTGAAAGCAGTGAAAAGTTTATACGAGGATAGTGAGACTCAGGTTAGAGAATGTAGGCGAGAGGGAGGTTATTTCGAAGTAAAAGTAGGCCTTAGACAGGGATGTGTGATGTCACCATGGTTGTTCAATATAAGTGAATGCTTGGGTGTTGGCAAGAGGTGTGGGGTTAAAAGATAAAGAATCGAACACAAAGTGGGAGTTGTCACAGTTGCTCTTTGCTGATGACACTGTGCTTTTGGGAGTTTCTGAAGAGAAGTTGCAGAGGTTGGTTGATGAGTTTGGTACGAAATGTAAAAGGAAATTAAATGTGAATATAGGAAAGAGTAAGGTGATGAGGATAACAAAAAAAATTAGGTAACGGAAGACTGGATATCAGATTTGAGGGAGAGAGTATGGAGGAGGTGAATGTATTCAGATATTTAGGAGTGGACATGTCAGCAGATGGGTCTATGAAAGATGAGGTAAATCATAGAATTGACGAGGGAAAAAAGGTGAGTGGTGCACTGAGGAGTCTGTGGTGACAAAGAACGTTATTCATGAAAGCAAAGAGGGGAATGTATGAGAGTATAGTTTTACCAATGCTCTTGTATGGGTGTGAGGCATGGGTTGTGAATGTTGCAACAAGGAGAAGGCTGGAGGCAGTGATGTCACGTCTGAGGGTAATGTGTGGTGTGAATATAATGCAGAGAATCCGTAGTTTGGAGATTAGGAGAAGGTGCAGGATTACCAAAACTATTATCCGGAGGACTGAGGAGGGGTTATTGTAGATAGGCTGGAACGAAATAGAATGACTTCGAGTGTATAAATCTGTAGTAGAGGGAAGGCGGGGTAGGGGTCGGCCTAAGAAAGATTGGAGGGGGTAAAGGATGTTTTGTATGCGAGGGGCTTGGACTTCCAGCAAGCGTGCGTGAGCTTGTTAGATGGGAGCAAATGGAGACAAATGGTGTTTAGGACTTGACTTTCTGTTGGAGTGTAAGCAAGGTAACATGAAGGGATTCAGCGAAACCGGCAGGCTGGACTTGATTCCTGTAGATGGGAAGTACAGTGCCGGCACTGTATAGTAAACACGCCTCTGGCAAGACAGTAATGGAGTGAATGATGAAAGTTTTCACTGAAGCAAGTTTATTCTTTTCTCTGAGGGTGAGGGACTCCAGTCAAGTTCAAAATGTGGTACATCCACGCGCACACACACTATATACTATATATATATATATATATATATATATATATATATATATATATATATATATATATATATATATATATATACACACAATTTCATACATATTTTCAGGTGGGCATGGTCTAGCGGTAAGTGTTGGCTAGTTAGTAATTTGGGGTTACCATGCCAGGGTTGAATCGTGTTAACTCTAAAGAGTTGTTTATAATGCTGCTATTAATAATATCGCGAGTCATCTACTTCACAGCTCGTCTAGTGAGAACAACACAAATCCTTGATATATCAAACTGGAACAAGCTTATCACAGTAGCAAGGATACAAATGAATTAAGGACCGACAGAAGAAGAATTAAGCATATTTAGTTGCAGTAACACTGCTCTAGTAAGACTACAATAAACAGGTACGGAGGAAAGGGATGTCCAAGAAGCTAGATGAGACCATTTATGAACTAATTTTGAAGTGTAAACTTGTGAGAGAGTTACTGCTGTGGGCTGACGGCGAGGGAATTCTTGATGATCTTCACCTCCATCTTTTGCGCGCGCTCGCGCCCTCGGCAGACACTTCATGTGAAGTCTACACTCCACACTATTATTAACCTTTCAGTTTTCCTATTATCATGAAACAATCACCAGTCACGTTAAAGAAGCTGGTGGGACCGGCAGATGGTGTATACTAACATGGGCGAATATTGGTAGTCTTTGACCCTTTGACAAAGGGCAGGGAGGTAACCTCCAACATCTGGTACAGCGGTAACAACCAACAGGTGGTACAGCGTAACAACCAACAGGTGGTACAGCGGTAACAACCAACAGGTGGTACAGCGGTAACAACCAACAGCTGGTATAGCGGTAACCAACCGCTGGTATAGCGGTAACAGCTGGTATTGCGGTAACAACAGCTGGTATTGCGGTAACAACCAACCGCTGGTACTACGGTAACAACCAACAGCTGGTACTACGGTACCAACCAACAGCTGGTACAGCGGTAACAACCAACAGCTAGTACAGAGGTAACAACCAACAGCTGTTACAGCGGTAACCAACCGCTGGTACAACGGTAACAACCAACATCTGGTACAGTGGTAACAACCAACAGCTGGTACAGCGGTAACAACCAACAGCTGGTATAGCGGTAACCAACCGCTGGTACAGCGGTAACAACCAACAGCTGGTACAGCGGTAACAACCAACAGCTGGTACAGCGGTAACAACCAACAGCTGGTATAGCGGTAACCAACCGCTGGTACAGCGGTAACCAACAGCAGGTACAACGGTAACAACCAACCGCTGGTACAGCAGTAACAACCAACAGCTGGTACAGCGGTAACAACCAACCGCTGGTACGGCGGTAACAACCAACAGCTGGAACAGCGGTAACAGCTGGTATTGCAGTAACCAACAGCTGGTATAGTGTTGTCAGTATCATATATACACTTGTTTAGTGTATCTTTATAAAGCTGGTCCCTTTGCGTGTGACGTCACGGTACCCGCTGACGTCAGAGGCTCAGCGCATGTGCACAGCCTATCATAGGCAGACTGCCTCACTAACGTTATACCTACAGGCGAGACAGACGGGTGGCTGGACTCTCTTTCACTTACTGTAAATATACCGTAACCATCCAACAAGGAGTATCTTTGACCTCCTATATATCTCTCCCAAGACCCACACGACAAGTGGTGGCAGCGGTGGGATATTGGAACACAAGATAACTTCAACAAAACTGTACTTACTGCATACTTAGTAACACAACGAAATTCACAGAAATTATAACGCAATAACTAACAAGAGACAATACTAGTGAAATCAAAAATTAAAGCAAATAATTAATTTAACACAGAACACTTCCTAGGATAACTCAAAATTTATGTAACTCGCAGAAATTGTCTCAACACACGAAATTGTCTATAGATTATCTGAAAAATAAAACAACACAATAAATGTCTCTAGGGTGTAAAACTTGACTGAAGCGTGGTGGTGGAGGCTGGTGGAGGCTGATGGAGGATGGTGGAGGATGGTGATCCACACGCGCAGATATCTAGGAGTAATGTGCATAAACGTTGAACTACGAACCGGGTGTTTTAGTACAGTTGGCACAACAGTTCAGAAGAAACACACTCAGGACGCTCGACCTGGTTCGTAGCCAATAAACTGCTTGCAGGACCCAGTTAAGGGTGAAATAATCCACACTTAATGCTTTGTGTGGGTGGATGCACGTGGTCAAGGCGTCCGTCTGCCTTAGCGTGGGTGGTGGGGGGGTGGTGGCTGTTAGGGTTAGCCCACACTGCTTCCCGCGTGCGCCTGTGGCTTACGCCGTTTACATGAACTTAACCCAGGGTGGCTTGAAAACCCAGGAATACCACGGGGGTGTTATTGTACACAGAACAGCAATACACTGGAGTACAAGGTGGTATAAATGCTTGGACTCACGTGGCTTACTTCTCAGACAGCAGAGTGGCTTGCTGGCTTAGTAGAATATTTTCACACAGATTGACTGGCTTGGAATCTTGTGACAAACTAGCACAGCAAGGTAGAAGCTGGCTTAAGCCTAGGCTGACGTAGCTGGTGGTGGCTTTACTGGCTTGAATGGGACTCTCCCCTCACTGGCTTACTCGTACAGAATTTGCAAAACCCGGGTCAACCCCTCGTAGGTTTTAGCAAAATAAACAAGTAAGGCACTTAGCTGACCAGGAGATACTGTAGATATGTAGACTTCTTTGATGTAGGAGCTGGTAACGTGGTCGGTCTGGAGGCTGTTTGCTTGCTTGAAGTCTATCTCTCTATAACATCGTAATCGATAAAAATTACGGCACACCGCTGTCACCACTTGTCGTGTGCGCAAGGAGTAACGACAATCAGGTTGTTCCTCTGACTCACTACTAGAAGTTGAAGGTACGGGGTCAGACGGATTATCATTGTCAGTCACAACAGTCTGGTTGTCAGGGGCATCTTCTTCGTCACATACTAACTTCATATGATCTAAATGTGCTTCTTTACACTTACCCGTACTAAGTTCTCTAACTTTATACTTATTGCCCTTGATATGTTCAACTACTCGATATGGGCCAACAAACCTTTGGTCTAATTTAGGCATTGCTGAAGTTTTGTTAAAGTTGAACAACATGACTCTGGACCCTACTTGAACTTTAGTCGGTTTGGCTTTAGTATTAGTTACTCTAGTAAATTCTGCTGTTGACTTATGAAGTGTTTCACGGATTCTTCTGAAAACACTCTGAGCTTGGCTGGTACGAGTTGCTATGAAATCATCAGGGTTATACGACGGTTTTGGATTAGAATATAACAACTCATAAGGCAAACGCTTGTCAACACCATACAAGGCGTAATGCGGCGTATCACCTATAGAAGCATTGAAAGCAGAATTTATAGCACATTGAACATCAGGTATAACTTCATCCCAGGTTGAACTATTGGGATTAACAGTGGCTCTCAAGACATCGAGTACTTTTTTATTAGTTCTTTCTGCTAAACCATTGCTGGCAGGATGGTGTGGAACAATGGTAGATTTAGTAATCTTATACAAGGCACATAGGTTTTCTAGAATCTCGTTGCAAAATTCACCTCCATTATCGGATACTAAGGATTTAGGAGTGGTGTGTCTACATATTATACGTCCAGCTTTATAAAGATACACTAAACAAGTGTATATATGATACTGACACGACAATAGCGGCAACAACCAACAGCTGGTACAGCGGTAACAAACAGCTGGTATAGCGGTAAAAACCAACAGCTGGTACAGCGGTAACAAACAGCTGGTATAGCGGTAAAAACCAACAGCTGGTACAGTGGTAACCAACCGCTGGTACAGCAGAAACAACCAACCGCTGGTATAGCGGTAACAGCTGGTATTGCGGTAACAGCTGGTATTGCGGTAACAACCAAGCGCTGGTATAGCGGTAACAACCAAGCGCTGGTATAGCGGTAACAACCAACAGGTGGTACAGCGGTAACAACCAACAGGTGGTACAGCGGTAACAATCAACAGCTGGTACAGCGGTAACAATCAACAGCTGGTACAGCAGTAACAACCAACCGCTGGTACAGCAGTAACAACCAACCGCTAGTACAGCAGTAACAACCAACCGCTGGTACAGCAGTAACAACCAACCGCTGGTACAGCAGTAACAACCAACAGGTGGTACAGCAGTAACAACCAAACGCTGGTACAGCAGTAACAACCAACCGCTGGTACAGCAGTAACAACCAACCGCTGGTACAGCAGTAACAATCAACCGCTGGTACAGCAGTAACAACCAACCGCTGGTACAGCAGTAACAACCAACCGCTGGTACAGCAGTAACAACCAACCGCTGGTACAGCAGTAACAACCAACCGCTGGTACAGCAGTAACAACCAACCGCTGGTACAGCAGTAACAACCAACCGCTGGTACAGCAGTAACAACCAACCGCTGGTACAGCAGTAACAACCAACCGCTGGTACGGCAGTAACAACCAACCGCTGGTACAGCGGTAACAACCAACCGCTGGTACGGCGGTAACAACCAACCGCTGGTACGGCGGTAACAACCAACCGCTGGTACGGCAGTAACAACCAACCGCTGGTACAGCAGTAACAACCAACCGCTGGTACGCCGGTAACAACCAACCGCTGGTACAGCAGTAACAACCAACCGCTGGTACAGCAGTAACAACCAACCGCTGGTACAGCAGTAACAACCAACCGCTGGTACAGCAGTAACAACCAACCGCTGGTACAGCAGTAACAACCAACCGCTGGTACAGCAGTAACAACCAACCGCTGGTACAGCAGTAACAACCAACCGCTGGTACAGCAGTAACAACCAACCGCTGGTACAGCAGTAACAACCAACCGCTGGTACAGCAGTAACAACCAACCGCTGGTACAGCAGTAACAACCAACCGCTGGTACAGCAGTAACAACCAACCGCTGGTACAGCAGTAACAACCAACAGCTGGTACAGCAGTAACAACCAACCGCTGGTACAGCAGTAACAACCGCTGGTACAGCAGTAACAACCGCTGGTATAGCGTTAAGTTCAACAGTGTACATGTCTTGTGAAAACGGAGTCAGCGTAATACAAAGTGTAGTGAGTGCGTTTGGCAGAACGTACGTGCCAGTGCGGCGCTTGAACGAGCAGTACGGCTTTACTTGAAACGGTGCGTCCTTAGCTTGAAACGGAGTGCCAGTGCGGTCTTAGCTTGAAACGGAGTGCCAGTGCGGTCTTAGCTTGAAACGGAGTGCCAGTGCGGTCTTAGCTTGAAACGGAGTGCCAGTGCGGTCTTAGCTTGAAACGGAGTGCCAGTGCGGTCTTAGCTTGAAACGGAGTGCCAGTGCGGTCTTAGCTTGAAACGGAGTGCCAGTGCGGTCTTAGCTTGAAACGGAGTGCCAGTGCGGTCTTAGCTTGAAACGGAGTGCCAGTGCGGTCTTAGCTTGAAACGGAGTGCCAGTGCGGTCTTAGCTTGAAACGGAGTGCCAGTGCGGTCTTAGCTTGAAACGGAGTGCCAGTGCGGTCTTAGCTTGAAACGGAGTGCCAGTGCGGTCTTAGCTTGAAACGGAGTGCCAGTGCGGTCTTAGCTTGAAACGGAGTGCCAGTGCGGTCTTAGCTTGAAACGGAGTGCCAGTGCGGTCTTAGCTTGAAACGGAGTGTCAGTGCGGTCTTAGCTTGAAACGGAGTGTCAGTGCGGTCTTAGCTTGAAACGGAGTGTCAGTGCGGTCTTAGCTTGAAACGGAGTGTCAGTGCGGTCTTAGCTTGAAACGGAGTGTCAGTGCGGTCTTAGCTTGAAACGGAGTGCCAGACTTCTCTGCTCATGTTAACACAACCACACAAATATTTGCTTTCTATTTCTTGGTTATGCTAGATACAAAATAATTAATACATGATCAACAATCTTCACTCTTGCAGCAGCGTCTATTACCATAGCTTATCACCAAGCTGAATGAGATAATCCTGTTTAAAAACTGATTTTAAAGGCGAGCTATACTGGAGCTGCGAGAAAATCCCCGCTAGGTGGCACAGTGTTGATGTAATAAGAGGTCAAAATATGCTTGTGTGAGGTATTCAAGGCCCAGAGCTGTATTACAACCACCAGTACATGACTGCCTCTTGTTTGCTACACACATTACAGCTATTCCAAGAAGCAACTTTTACAATGTCTCCCCCCTCACTTCTGTCTTCCTCTCTCTCTCCCCTCACTTCTGTCTTCCTCTCTCTCTCACCCCCTCACTTCTGTCTTCCTCTCTCTCTCTCCCCTCACTTCTGTCTTTCCTCCTCCCTCACGTCTTCCTCTCTCTCCTTCACTTGTCTTCCTCCTCTCTCTCCCCCCTCACTTCTGTCTTCCTCTCTCTCTCTCTCTCCCTCCTCTCTGTCTTCCTCTCTCTCTCTCCCCTCACTTGTCTTCTCTCTCCTCCTACTCTCCTCTCCCCCTCACTTGTCTTCCTTTCCTCACTTCTCTTCTCTCTCCCCTCACTTCTGTCTTCCTCTCTCTCTCTCCCCCTCACTTCTGTCTTCCTCTCTCTCTCTCCCCCTCACTTCTGTCTTCCTCTCTTCTTCCTCTCCCCCTCACTTCTGTCTTCCTCTCTTCTCCCCCTCACTTCTGTCTTCCTCTCTCTCTCTCTCCCCTCACTTCTGTCTTCCCTCTCTCTCCCCCTCACTTCTGTCTTCCTCTCTCTCTCTCTCTCCCCTCACTTCTGTCTTCCTCTCTCCTGTCTTTCCTCTCTCCCCTCACTTCTGTCTTCCTCTCCTCTCCCCTCACTTCGTCTCCTCTCTCTCCCCCTCACTTCTGTCTTCCCTCTCTCTCCCCCTCACTTCTGTCTTCCTCTCTCTCCCCCTCACTTCTGTCTTCCTCTCTCTCTCCCCTCACTTCTGTCTTCCTCTCTCTCCCCCTCACTTCTGTCTTCCTCTCTCTCCCCCTCACTTCTGTCTTCCTCTCTCTCCCCCTCACTTCTGTCTTCCTCTCTCTCTCCCCCTCACTTCTGTCTTCCTCTCTCTCTCTCCCCCTCACTTCTGTCTTCCCTCTGTCTTCTCTCCCCCTCACTTCTGTCTTCCTCTCTCTCTCCCCCTCACTTCTGTCTTCCTCTCTCTCCCCCTCACTTCTGTCTTCCTCTCTCTCCCCCTCACTCTGTCTTCCTCTCTCTCCCCCTCACTTCTGTCTTCCTCTCTCCCCCTCACTTCTGTCTTCTCTCTCCCCTCACTTCTGTCTTCTCTCTCTCCCCTCACTTCTGTCTTCCTCTCTCTCTCCCCCTCACTTCTGTCTTCCTCTCTCTCCCCCCTCACTTCTGTCTTCCTCTCTCTCTCCCCCTCACTTCTGTCTTCCTCCTCTCTCCCCCTCACTTCTGTCTTCCTCTCTCTCTCCCCCTCACTTCTGTCTTCCTCTCTCTCTCCCCCTCACTTCTGTCTTCCTCTCTCTCCCCCCTCACTTCTGTCTTCCTCTCTCTCCCACCCTCCTTCTGTCTTCCTCTCTCTCCCCCTCACTTCTGTCTTCCTCTCTCTCTCCCCTCACTTCTGTCTTCCTCTCTCTCCCCCTCACTTCTGTCTTCCTCTCTCTCTCCCCCTCACTTCTGTCTTCCTCTCTCTCTCCCCTCACTTCTGTCTTCCTCTCTCTCCCCTCACTTCTTCTTCTTCTCTCTCTCTCTCCCCCTCACTTCTGTCTTCCTCTCTCTCTCCCCCTCACTTCTGTCTTCCCTCTCTCTCTCTCCCCTCACTTCTGTCTTCCTCTCTCTCCCCTCACTTCTGTCTTCCTCTCTTCCCTCACTTCTGTCTTCCTCTCTCTCTCCCCCTCACTTCTGTCTTCCTCTCTCTCTCTCCCCTCACTTCTGTCTTCCTCCTCTCTCCCCCTCACTTCTGTCTTCCTCTCTCTCCCCCTCACTTTGTCTTCCTCTCTCTCTCCTCCTCACTTCTGTCTTCCTCTCTCTCCCCCTCACTTCTGTCTTCCTCTCTCTCCCTCCCTTGTCTTCCTCTCTCTCCCCCTCACTTGTCTTCCTCTCTCTCCCCTCACTTCTGTCTTCCTCTCTCTCCCCCTCACTTCTGTCTTCCTCTCTCTCCCCCTCACTTCTGCCCTCCTCTCCCCCTCTCATCTCTCCCTCCTTCCTTCATCCAGCTTAAGTTGACAGATTAACACCATACACTGCCAGATGTTACAAAGCTTAATATTATCGAAGCTTCCTCCATTATCATGTTCCCTGAGAAAACGATAAATTATTTTTAACCAAATCAGGTGTCAAACGATTTCCTAGAGGTAATTCAAGACAGATTTTTATAAGCAGTTTGTGACACAACCAACGAGGAGAACCTGGTTGATTTGGTTCTGGCAAACAAGGATACACTTGCTAATAATTTAGAGCAGGGCTACTCAACTGGCGGTCCGCGGTCCGAATCCGGACCTTCTGAGTGTTGTAGTTGGACCGCGGGCTTCAGGAGAAAGCTTAGTTAAATGACAGGTGTTACCACGTTCAGAATCAGGTGGTACACAAGAGCGGGGATTAATACATGATTATGTCTGAATGGAATGCATACACTGAATGGAAAACAGTATTCTAGCATACACTGCCCTATACTCAGATTTATTGTTTTTCCATGATTGCGTGTAAAAAAATGTATCCGGACCTTTGCATACATTGGTACTTGTCTAAGTGGACCTTTGCTCATAGTAGCTGAGTAGCTCTGCTCTAGAGATTACAGAGGAGCTTGGCACGAGCAACCACAATTCGATTACCTTTAACACTGAATGAAAGTAAGATTGTAGGGATAATTCAGTCACGTGTGAACTGAGGTAACGAAGAGAACTATCATTATGACAGCTTTCTAAACACTCAGGACTCATTCAGAGATTTTGATGGGTAAAGTTAGCACTGTTGGTCTATGGTGTTTCACGACTGTTTTACTGCCACCCATGTGAAGTGGGACAATAGCGCTGATTTTAATAACTGGGGGACGACACCTGTCTCCAGGATCCTTCTCCTGAAGGCCTGGGATACTGGTTCCTTGCATTTTTTGCATATAATTCACATATTTCGAGACTGATGTGTAGACTTCAGGATGTGCATGTTTATAGAAGAGCCACAAATATATCAGATCATTTTTTAGTTGTAGTTACAGTGAGAGTAAAAGGTAGATGGGGTACAAGGAGAATGGAATCAGCAAGAGAGAGATGAGGGTTTATAAACTGAAGGAGGGGTAGTTAGGGTGAGATATGAACAACTACTGGAAGAAAGATGGGCTAGTGAGAGAATAGGCAATGAGTAACAAAAAAGCACAATACAGTGACTGGAACAATACACAAGTAACCCGCACATAGGAGAGGGGAGCTTACCACGACGTTTCGCTCCCACTTTCACCATTTACAAAGTTACACTTAACAAAAACGATAGGTTAGGTAAGGTTTGTCAGGAAACAGGACAAGTGTTTCCTGACGCGGGTCTTAGTCACATGATGACCCGCCGTTGGAGTTTTTAGTCATCTGACCAAGGCCTTCCACAGGCTTACTGGTCCACCCCTTTAAAAATTATGGTCATACTTATAACCATTTAGTTCATAAAACAAAAAGGAGAGGAGGGAGAATACATAGGCCAGCAGACAGGGACGGGACAAGAGAGGTAGTAGGAAAGGAAGAAGAGAAGTAGTGGAGTCAGTCAAAGACTAAGAAAGAGGACCACTGCAAGGGCGCTAGGGGCCCTACAAAGGGAAGAAACAAGAACAGAGAGGGGGGGGGAAATAATAGACCAAACACCCAAGGCAGAAGAAAGAAAACACAAAGGAGAAAGAGGAAAGGGGAAGAGGGAGAAGGGGAAAAAAGAATCAGGTTAAGTCACGGGTGTTGTGAAGTGTGGAGCATTTTACAATGTAATGGGAAAGGAAGGCATTTACAGAGACAAAGCCACGACTAAGATTCATACAAGGAAAGTTGTGTATAAGGGAGGAATCAACCAGACGGTGACTGTGAAAGTTAGAAGTAGGGTAGACAGTTTTAGCAAAGACCTGTCAATAGGATGACTGTGATCTCTGACATGACAGAAAAGAGCATTGTTGGTGTCGGCCTAACACTACTTTTGTGCTCCCTGAGTCTGTCAGAAAGAGAGCGGCCAGTTTCTCCAAAGTACTGAAGAGGACAAGAGAAACAAGAAATAGAGTAGAAACCAGGAACATCTAGAGAAGGAGGAGAGGTATGAACCAGATTAGTGCGAAGAGTGTTAGTCTGGCGAAAAGTAAGTTTGATGTCTAAGGAATGGATAGAGTTGAGATTAGAAAGATTGGAAATATAAGGAAGGCAGAGGACAGGAGAGTTCCCAGGAGTAGAGAGTTTGGGAGAGAAAAAAGTCCGTTTAACAAGTGAAAAGGCAGAGTCTATGAAATGGGAAGGGTAGCCAAGACGGGAAAATGAATTATGAAGAGAGGAAATTTCTGATTCAAGGAACTGAAGATCACAAATGTGGAGAGTACTGAGAAAGAGGGAAATAAGAACACTTTTCTTGACAAAAGAAGCATGATAAGAAAAGTAGTGAATGTACATGCCACTGTGCATAGGCTTGTGGTACAGGAAAAAAGCAAAACCTGTAACTGAGCGGTGGACATAAACATCAAGGAAAGGAAACAAGGAATTAGATTCCCATTCAACTTTAAATTTAATGGAAGGGGAAAATTATTAAGGACATCAAGAAATGGTTGGAGGAGACTAGAGTCATGAGGCCAAAGAGCAAAGATGTCATCTACATAGCGGAGACAGAGTGAAGGACGTACATCAATAGTAGGAAGAAGAACAGTCTCGAAGTATTCCATGTAAAGATTAGCAAGAACAGGAGATAGAGGAGAGCCCATAGCGACCCCGAAGGTTGGAGAAGGAAAAGGAATTAGAGTCCACACAAAGGCGAATAAGATCAAGAAAGACATCAGTAGGTATAGGTATATGAAGTAACCTTTCATTGGCCTTCTCTCTGAGAAAATTAAGAACATCATCAAGAGGGACATTAGTGAGAGAGAGAACACGTTCGATGAAGTCTTGAGAGTGACGAAGGTGGGCAGGAGAAAAAGTAATAAGGGGGTGAGGGTTTTGGCCAGCCAAGAAGCAAGAGAATAAGAGACAGAACCTCTAGAGGATATACACAAATAACCCACATATAGAAGTGAGGAGCTTACGAAGACGTTTCGGTCCGTGGACCATTTACAAAGTCACACTAACAAAAAGAAGGGAGGCAGCCGACAGGGGCGGGAACAAGAGAAAGTGGTGGAGGAGTAATAGTGGTGGTAGTAGTAGTGGAGTCAGTCAAATACTAAGAAAGAGGAGCACTGCAAGGAAGCTAGTGGCCCACATAGGGTAGGGGCAAGAACACAGAGGGGGTAAAAGATAATAATGAACCACATAAACAAGGCAAAAGAAAGAAAACACAGAGGAGAAAGAAGAAAGAGGAAAGGGGAAGAGGGAGAAGGGAAAAAAAAAATCAGGTTAAGTCACGGGTGTTCTGAAGTTTGGAGCAATGATGGGACGCAGAAGAATATCAAGTTTATGAGTTTTGGGAAGGCCATAGAAATAGGGCAGAGAGGGACAGATGACACGAAAACGTTGAACAAGGTCAAAGTCAGGAGGACGAGTTCGAAGAGAGTCCTTAGTTTCTCATTGAAAGTTCTCTTGATGCGATCAAGAGGGTTAGAAACGAGAGGAGTGTAGATACGTGAGTCAGAGAGCAAGACATCGGCTTTACGGAGGTAATCCTCGCGATCAAGGATAACTACCGAATTACCTTTGTCAGAAGAGAGTATGACAATGTTAGTGTTAGATTTAAGAGAAGAAAGGAAAGGGCAAGTTGATAGCGGCGAGGAAGGTGATGGTGCTTAGTAAACAGACTATCAAGAGCAGGAAGGAGAGCGCCACGAAAAGTGGACAAGTCAGGAAGATTATTATTACGAGAGCGAGACTGACGAAAAGAATCAAAAGAGGTAATCAGGTTAATACCAGCGCGAGGGGCAGGTGAAGTGGCAAAGGAAAGACCAAAACCAAGCACTTCAAGCTCATGTTGACAGTGTGACAGAAGACAGATTAGTAACACAGTCGGTAAGGGAGAATTTTGACCAAGGTCTAAGATGAGATGAAGTTTATTCTGTAGTTTAGAAGAATGAATTTGTGAATTCAGGCGAGCAGTGTCAAAAGCAATGGTAGTGAGAAGGTTACAGAGATCTTGTGGAAGAGAAGCAAAGAGAACACGTTGACGTTGACGGAGAGTAAAGAAGGCATCTTCAACCTGAGATTTAGTAGAGAGAATGAGCTGTTGGAGTAGGAGACGGGCATGACCAGGAAAGGGAGTGCCCAGTAAGTTGGGTTTTAGGAAATGGGGGAAGGGGTCAAAACTTTTTCAGAAAGACAATCATGTAGACAGCGAAGATAAGTCTTACGACGCCTGGAATTGCAGCCTCATAAGAACGAAAGAGGGATTTAAAAGAAGGAAGAACATTAAAAAAAAGTTGGAAAGAATCAGATATTTACCAGCGGGGTTCACAAATTCATTCTTCTAAACTACAGAATAAACTTCGTCTCATCACCTTGGTCAAAATTCTCCCTTACCGGCTGTTACTAATCTGTCTTGTAACACTCTCCCAACACCAGCTTCAACTGCTTGGTTTTGGTCTTTCTTTTGCCACTTCACCTACCGCTCGCTAGCGCTGGTATTGACCTGATAAGCTCTGGAACTGAAAAGGGCATGAGGAGAATGCAGCATCAATCATATCCCTAAAGTTGCACATAAACCGTATAACGTCACTAGCACATAAAACATTAGCAACCCACATCTTTCACTTCAGCACATCATAATGGTAGTGTATAGGTTCGGACCAGAGATCCCCAAACTTTTCAGCTCATCGATCCCTTCATGAAGTTTCAGACTGTTCATCGACCCCCAAACATTTATATATGAAGGTAATTTAATAAATATTACTTTAACTAATAAATAACAATAACAATGACTCCATAAAAGTAGGTAATATTTAAATTATAAAAATATAAGATTTAACACACCCTTTTTTACTGCAAGTGTTGACAACATTGATAGGAATGATGCATGTGATCAACGTCAACAAGGACACTCATATTTGGGTGGAGATTGTTGAGTTTTAGTCCTAAGTCACCACGCTCTTCCAGGTTCAGTCTGTTCTTATGCTTAGTTACAATTACACTTGCATGGCTAAAACCAACTTCAGCCATATACAAACTTGGGAAAGCAAGTAAAAATGGCTTAACCACTACACAAAGCCGAAGGTATTTAGCAACATTATTTAAATTGCTCCAATAGTCACTTAAGCTCTTCAGAACAATGCTTTTGTTTCGAGATTCACAGTTATATCCACGAGTTGTTCTTGCAACTGAGAGTCAATGTCTGCATTTTGCATTTCCAAATCAAATGGTTTAAGAATGTAGTCAGGCACGTGCATTTTGTCCAGGTCATCAAAACATACTTCACAGTCTTCCCTTTTAATGTGTCAAGGTATGTTGTGTACATCCCCAGGTCACCATCTGAAACGTTTCCACTTTATTCCAACTGCCGTAAATATGAAAAATACTGAAAAGCTCTTCATGCCAGTGAAGCTTTAACAGGCCTATTTTGACTTGGAAGCCTACTAGAACTGTCCTGGCCTGAATAATGGTAACATCTTGACCCTGCAGGGGTTTCTGTACATCATTAATTAAGCTTTGAATATAGGCGTGCCGAATAGAACACAGAATTCTTACACTTTAATTCTTCACACAGTGATGGGTTTGCATGTGTTAAAACCGGCACACTTGAGGTGTACAAGTGTACAAATGTTTGCAAGCTATAACCCCTAGACAACCACATTACCTCAGTGTGCAAAAGTAATTGGTTCAGGGTTCATCATTCTTTTCACAGTATTGCAAACAATCGCGAGTCGAGTGGATGTGTTTTGATTTTATTAATTGATCTGATACACACTTGTAAGGCATCTTGCACTTCACCACTGAGTTTATTGGCAACAAGATAAACAATGACCAGTACGTACATCAGATACCTTTTCCATGATTAAAGTGGCAAATCCTCTGTAGTGGCTAACCATTGCAGGTGCACCATCAGTAACCACTGCAGTAATATTGCTAAGGGGTATATTGTGCTTCTGCAAATACTCCTCCAAACACTGAAAAATTTTCTCACTTTTTGCATCAGCTTTTAAATACTTGACAAACAAAAATTCACCAACAATGCACATTTGACTTCTACTTTAATACCTCTCACAGGACATGAGAATATTTCTCTCCCACTCGATGAGTTGAAGTGCTGAAGCTCAGCTACTGTCAGGATTTTTTTCATCATCGACCATCTCATCAATTCGTCGATGCACTCTACTGTCACTTAATTAAGAAAGACATTTTAGGATAGGTTGAGTCTTTCTTCAAACAGTTTTAATCACCTCTGTAAATTCTGGAATTATAATCTCTTTACCAATTGTATGTGATTTTCCTTTCTTTGCCTTGGTGAGATACATTGTATGATACCTTCAGTCCACCTTTATTATCAACATTGGCAGCTGCTTTGAAAAATGTTTTTAAATTTGGCTGATTTTTATTTTCTTCTTTCAGTGTCTTAAAATATTCAAAGTTTTTATTTTTCTTATCAGAGTGAACACTTTCAAGGTGGTCTTTCATCTTCGAAGATTTCATGGCACTACTGAAAGTCTTTTCATATAATAGGCACATAGGCATTGTTTCATTAGTAAACAAAATTATGAATCCAAATTTTAAATACTCTTGTGAATACTGTCGGTACTTCTTGGTATCAGCAGCTGCCATTGTGGGTGTTACAATGTTGAATTTATATTAAATGCATATCAACCACTCCTATCAGTATAGGTATTGAGAATGTACTGGCTCTCCAACAGAGTTTGAGGTGAGGGAGTACAAGAAGTGAACAGGAATACCACACGCAGCATATTCTTCCCGGGACAGGAGAGATGAGACACACAAGGGGGAGGGTTCGCAGGGTCACCATCTGGAAAAGACCGGGGCCGGGACAAGCCCGGAGAACCTACAATAACAAGGGGAAGGGTGGAAGGTCACAGATGCACAACGTTAAGCACATCCTCATTTACTGACCCCCTTTTGACACCCATCGACTTTGGTGAACGCTGGTTTGGGGCCAAGCTCTCCAGTAACCATATATAAATTATTATCCATCCTCCTCTGCTCAAGAGTACGTATTCATAACACTGAGGCATTCCCAGTAGTTTAAACTCTTTACTGACTCTTTGCAGGCTGTAAACGATCTCAGTATCTATTCCAGCTCTCATATATCTGTCTTGAATGGTGCAGTCAACATGAACACTACTCAGGTTGAGTGAGCACATGCGCTTTGAATAGCATCATCGCTGACAATGCAATTCTTGATCTGAACACTCATCATTCACCCTGTCATTTGTCTAGCTTTTACAGCATTTGGGATTTTTTTTTATTAACACATCGGCCATTTCCCACCAAGGCAGGGTGGCTCGAAAAAGAAAAACTTTCATCACTCACTCCATCACTGTCTTGCCAGAGGCGTGCTTACACTAGTTATAAAACTGCAACATTAACACCCCTCCTTCAGAGTGCGGGCACTGTACTTCCCATCTCCAGGAATCAAGTCCGGCCTGCCGGTTTCCCTGAAACCCTTCATAAATGTTACCTTGCCTACACTCCAACAGCACGTCAAGTCCTAAAAACCATTTGTCTCCATTTGCTCCTAACACGCTCACGCACGCTTGCTGGAAGTCCAAGCCCCTCGCACACAAAACCTCCTTTAACCCCTCCCTCCAACCTTTTCTACATCGACCCCTACCCCGCCTTCCCTCAACTACAGATTTATACACTCTCGAAGTCATTCTATTTCGTTCCATCCTCTCTACATGTCCAAACCATCTCAATAACCCCTCATCAGCTCCCGCACCTCCTCCTAATCTCCAAACTACGGATTCTCTGCATTATATTCACACCACACATTACCCTCAGACGTGACATCACTGCCTCCAGCCTTCTCCTTGTTGCAACATTCACCACCCATGCCTCACACCCATACAAGAGTGTTGGTATAACTATACTCTCATACATTCCCCTCTTTGCTTTCATGGATAAAGTTCTTTGTCTCCATAGACTCCTCAGTTCACCACTCACCTTTTTTCCCTCGTCGATTCTATGATTCACCTCATCTTTCATAGACCCATCTGAATACATTCACCTCCTCCATACTCTCTCCCTCCAATCTGATATCTAATCTTCCGTTACATAATTTTATCCTCATCACTTTACTCTTTCATATATTCACTTTTAATTTCCTTTTTTTACACACCCTACCAAACTCATCAACCAACCTCTGCAACTTCTCTTCAGAATCTCCCAAAAGCACAGTGTCATCAGCAAAGATCAACTGTGACAACTCCCACTTTGTGTTAGATTCTTTATCTTTTAACCCCACACCTCTTGCCAACACCCGAGCATATGTTCACTAAACGATAGGGCAGTTAATATGTTCAATAAACGATAGGGCAGCTAATATGTTCACTAAACGATAGGGCAGTTAATATGTTCACTAAACGATAGGGCAGTTAATATGTTCAATAAACGATAGGGCAGCTAATATGTTCACTAAACGATAGGGCAGCTAATATGTTCACTAAACGATAGGGCAGCTAATATGTTCACTAAACAATAGGGCAGCTAATATGTTCAATAAACAATAGGGCAGCTAATATGTTCAATAAACGACAGGGCAGCTAATATGTTCACTAAACAATAGGGCAGCTAATATGTTCACTAAACGACAGGGCAGCTAATATGTTCACTAAACAATAGTGCAGCTAATATGTTCACTAAACAATAGTGCAGCTAATATGTTCAATAAACGATAGGGCAGCTAATATGTTCAATAAACGACAGGGCAGCTAATATGTTCAATAAACGATAGGGCAGCTAATATGTTCAATAACGATAGGGCAGCTAATATGTTCAATAAACGATAGGGCAGCTAATATGTTCAATAAACGACAGGGCAGCTAATATGTTCAATAAACGATAGGGCAGCTAATATGTTCAATAAACGATAGGGCAGCTAATATGTTCAATAAACGACAGGGCAGCTAATATGTTCAATAAACGATAGGGCAACTAATATGTTCACTAAACAAAAGGGCAGCTAATATGTTCAATAAACGATAGGGCAGCTAATATGTTCAATAAACGATAGGGCAGCTAATATGTTCAATAAACGATAGGGCAGCTAATATGTTCACTAAACAACAGGGCAGCTAATATGTTCACTAAACGATAGGGCAGCTAATATGTTCACTAAACAACAGGGCAGCTAATATGTTCAATAAACGACAGGGCAGCTGACATTATTAGCCGACCTGTCGTTTAGAGGTTTACAGTACACAACATTTGTAGACTAAATGAGACACCTCAATCATGGATGGTGCTGGCCAGTGTAGTGTGAATAACCACTCATACAGTGTGAATAACCACTCATACAGTGTGAATAACCACTCATACAGTGTGAATAACCACTCATACAGTGTGAATAACCACTCATACAGTGTGAATAACCACTCATACAGTGTGAATAACCACTCATACAGTGTGAATAACCACTCATACAGTGTGAATAACCACTCATACAGTGTGAATAACCATCATACAGAATCACTCCACCAAGGAGGGCCTCCCCAGCTAGATATGTGGTAAACACTCTGGAACCTATTTAACCCCAGAGCCCAGATTTTACACTACAATAATGGCGCTAATTACAGATACTCTTGATAAGTCGTCTTGGTATCATCGTCATAAGGCCTTAATGTCTTGTCTTCATGAACGTGTAAGGCCACACTACTGCCCATGTCATGTATCATCAACTATACTCACCACCACCACCTTTAATATATACCCTGTTATTATGAATCATCAATGTAACTACTAACGTCACCACCGTCAACATAAACCTTGTTATGTAACATCAAGCAACATAACTGTACTCATCAACCTACGCCTCCACCATATACTCACACCACCATCAACCTACGCCTCCACCATATACTCACACCACCATCAACCTACGCCTCCACCATATACTCACACCACCATCAACCTACGCCTCCACCATATACTCACCTGGAAAGAAAAAAAATAACATTAACATGCGACATAAAGGAATTAGATATAACAATAACCACTGGGATAAGACCAATCAACCAATAATGCTTAATTAATCTGAAAGTTGATGACACCAAGATACCACAGTGGTAGCACTACCAAGTTACCACAGTGGTAGAACTACCAAGTTTCCACAGTGGCAGAACTGTCACCACAGTGGCAGAACTGTCACCACAGTGGCAGAATTGTCACCACAGTGGAAGTACACACATCTGTATTTAATGTTGTTAGAGGGCTTTTGAATTACATACAATAAAAGTATGTAAATTTACACCAAAACAATCATGGCAACCTAACTTGCCCATTCTAAACTTAATGAAATATATTTTAGTTCACATCAATTTATATGGGTTATCTTAAATTTAGATATTACTTATTTAAAATATATTAATATCGTGATACTGATTTTTGAGAAGTTACTGCAACGAGGCATTTGTAATACGCTTGTTGGAAAATCGTTGTTTTATAGGGAATTCTGAAAAAAACATTGCACAACATCCGCGTATTTACATTAATAAATCAATGAAGATAAAACATCTATGAAGGCTGAGGGAATGATCATCTCACATCATCTCTTCCATTGTTTATTCTCTGTATTGGATAAAGCTCAAGATGACAGTTCACCAGATCCAGCAATAAAAAAGTCAACGACGCTTACCAATATTAAATACTGACTAAAGATTATTATGAAGGTGAGAACTGCCACACAACAACAACACAGCGGCTTCACATGTCACGCCAACAACACCTAAGTGAATTTTGGATATTCACCAATATTTCGAGGAAGCTGCGCCAGTAAGGTCTCAGGGTTATTTATGGATATTAAAGGTCTAGTAGTGGTAAGTGAGGCCTTGAAAACACCATGTTTGTCCACCTTCCTTATTAGTGTAGCACGCATCACTTACTGATCCACACCACTCACTGTGGCATGCACCTTCATTCTGGGTTAAGCACAAAACTGACCAATGTTATATACTGTAAATAGCGCCAGTGACAAGTGATTAGTAGACGTGTTAATGATTCTAGCTATCATTGCTGATAGTATTACTGATCAGTGCTGATATTACTTTAGGACAGGTCAGTGTGGATAACATATATAACAAGGAGAGAACACGAAAGAGGTAAAAATAACTCCTGGATACATCTGGACCCAACTTAGCACTGGGGCTATTTTGATGGTGTTCACCTTGAACGTGTGGGCGGTTGGTAAGTGTCGCTCTCTCCACTGCAGGTAGGACGCTAGGTAAGATAATCTTTGTTGGTTCCAGTGGTTGAGAGTGGATGATGGAAGGTAAGATAATCTTTGTTGGTTCCAGTGGTTGAGAGTGGATGATGGAAGGTAAGATAATCTTTGTTGGTTCCAGTGGTTGAGAGTGGATGATGGAAGGTAAGATAAACTTTGTTGGTTCCAGTGGTTGAGAGTGGATGATGGAAGGTAAGATAATCTTTGTTGGTTCCAGTGGTTGAGAGTGGATGATGGAAGGTAAGATAATCTTTGTTGCTCCCAGTGGTTGAGAGTGGATGATGGAAGGTAAGTTGGTGGCTCCAGTTACACATATTGGTTTATTATTCACTCACAAGGTAATACTCATACCAATCAAACATTCTTATCCTACGATAATATCAGAAAAATGACAAAGTACAAACTGAAATATTACCTTCACTTCATATATTAAGTATCAATCCAAGGACTCTCATGCAAACGTTTCAACATGTACATAATAATGAAGCAATGGTACTAAAACACTAGCAAAAATAAAGGTGCTGCAACACTATCACCAATAATGGTGCTGCAACACTGGCAACATTAATGGTGCTGCAACATTAATGGTGATGCAACACTGGCAACGTTAATGGTGCTGCAACACTGGCAACGTTAATGGTACTGCAACACTAGCAACATTAATGGTGCTGCAACACTAACATTAATGGTGCTGCAACACTAGCAACAATAATGGTACTGCAACACTAGCAATAATGATGTTGCAACACTAGCAACATTAATGGTGCTGCAACACTAGCAACAATAATGATGTTCCAACACTTATAACAGTGGTACAACATTTGCCATAACAGTGGTACACCTGCCATAACAGTGGTACAACACCTGCCATAACAGTGGTACAACACCTGCCATAACAGTGGTACAACACTTGCCATAACAGTGGTACAACACTAGCCATAACAGTGGTACAACACCTGCCATAACAGTGGTACAACACTAGCCATAACAGTGGTACAACACCTGCCATAACAGTGGTACAACACTAGCCATAACAGTGGTACAACACATGCAACAATAACAACCGTCAAACTATGTACAACAAATGCTTGAGGATGATGGTCATGAGATCACTTCACCTGGAAACACTAATTGACAGGTATACGGCGAGGCATTTCAGGTTATCTCTACAGTGTGGGTCACTGCCAACGTAGGGAACGATGAAGCCTCGACCCTCCGTTCAGTATTAGAGAGAAAGTATCTAACAATACTCACTGAGAAGATACTCGTGTTGAAGTAAGAACGAAGAACATACTAAACAACGGACTTATGCACACGTCTGCAATAATATGTAAATATTCTCAAACATATCCATTATATTCACTTGTTATTGCAGGTATACCTGTACTCTTACACTATCCCTGGGTACAATTGTAACTTTTCACCAGTACAGTCGTGGGTATACCTGCAACTTTATACCTGTACTTTGGTAACATGGTATCGTCACTGGTGCACGGAGGAAGAAGCCGTCAACACTAATTGTACTTAATAACACGTGTTTAGAGATTAACAATATTATTAATAAAAATAATAAAAGACTTTACCATCCGAGATATTAAAAATAATGGATTGATATAGTACATTATCGTCACTTTGAAGCAGCTATAAAGAAGACTGCGGAAGAAAAAACGAAGATAGATGAGAAAATGATGATAAAAGACAATAGGAAGAGAAGAACGGCGGAGTAGACCGAGGAAAAAGAAGAGAAAAATGGAGACAGAGAAGGCACTGCAAACAATAGGTCTCCCCAATGTGCAGACTAAATATTTAATAAAGTCAGCCAGGTCCCAGCTCCAATACTGAACCTGTACAGTGAAGGTGTGTAGGTGCAGGTGTAGTGAAGGTGTGTAAGTGATGGAGTAGTGAAGGTTGTTTAAGGGTTTGGTAAAAGTAAAAAGGTTTGGTTAGTGGGTGAAGTAAAAAATTTTTTGGGTTGTAAGTGTTGGGTAGTAAAGGGTGGTGGTGCAGGTGTAGGGGGAAGTGGGGTGGGGAAAAAGGGGGAAGGGGGAAGGTGTGTAAGTGTGGGTAGTGAAGGTGTGAAAGGTGGGGTGAGTAAAGGTGGAAAGTGTGGGTAGTGAAGGGGGAGGGAAGGGGAAAGGGGGTGGGTGAATTTTAAAAGGGGGGGGAAAAGGGTTTTTTGGTTTTTATAAAGGGGTTTTAGGGCAGGGTAGTAAAGGTGGTGGGGGGTGAAGGGGAATGGGTGGTAATTGTTGGTGAGGATTGGGTGGGGGGGAAATTTTAAAGGGGGGAAGGTGGGGGTAAAAGGTGGGAAGTGATGGGGGAAAAAGGTTGGGAGGAAGGGGGGCCCGGTGGGGAAAAAGGGGTGGGCCCGGTGGGGAAAAGGGGGGGGGGGAAAAGGGAAAGGGGGGGGATGGAGGAAGGTGAAAGGGGGGGAAAAGGGGGTTTTGGGGGGTTGGGTGGGGGAAAGGGTGTAAAGGGGGTTTTTGGGGAAAGGGGTGTAGGGGAAGGGGATGAAGGGGTTGGAAAAGTGAATAGTGGGGTGGGGGGGAGGGGAAGTGGGGGTGGGGGGTGGGGCGGGGGGAAAGGGTGGTGTAGGGTGGGAAAGGGGGGAAAAAAGGGCCCTGGGGGAAAAATTGGAAGGGGGGGAAAGGGGGAATGGGGGAAAGGAAGGTGGGGGTGGTAAAGGAGGGGGTGGGGGGAGGGGTGGGGGGGGTTTAAGGTGGTTAAGTGTTTGGGGAGGGGGAAGGGGGGAGGGGGGGAACGGGGGTGAAGGGGGTGAGGTGGGAAGGTTGGTAAAGTAAAAAAAAGGTGGAAAAAAAGGTTTTTGGGAAGGATTGGTGGTTTGGGAAAGGAAAAAAAAAGGTGGTAAAAGGGAAATGGGGAATGGGGGGGGGAGTAAAGGTGGTGGGGGGGGAGGGGGGTGGGGGGGGAAGGAGGTGGTGGCTGGGAGGAAGGTGGGGGGGTGGGGGGGAAGGGGGAATTTTTGGGGGTAAGGGGGGAAATGGGGGGGGGGGGGGAAAAATTGGAAAAGGGGGGGAAAGGGAAGGGGGGGGGAAAAATGGGGGGCAGGGGTGGGAAGGTGGAGGGGGGGTTGGGGGGGGAGGGGGGAAAGGGGGAAGGGTTTTGGTGGGGGGTGAGGTTTGGGAAAAGGTTTTGGGGGCGGTGGGGGGAAAGGTGGGAGGGGGAAGTAGGGGGGGGGGTTTTAGGAAGGGGGGGGGCGGGGGGAAAATGGAATGAGGGGGAAAAGGGGTTTTTGGTGAGGGATGGTTTAAAATTTTGGGGGGAAGGGGAAGGGGTAAAGGTTTTAAGGGGGGGTGGGGGAAGGTTTGAGTGAGGGTGAAAGAGCTGGGGGGAAGGGTGAAAGGAGGGAGGTGGGTGGGGGTTTTGGGGAAGGGGCCCCGGGAGGAGGGTGGGGGGGGGAAGGGGTTTTTGGGAGGATTTTGGGCTGGTGGGAAAAGGGGTATTTTGGGGAAAGGAGGGTGGGCCCGGGGGGAAAAGGGTGGGGGCAGGAGGAAGGGGGGGGCGGAAGGGGGGGCTGAAGGGGGGGGGGGAGGAAGGGGGTCCGGGGTGGGGGGAAAGGCAGGGGGGAAGAGTGAAGGAGGATTAATGGGTGTGGGTTTTGAGGGGGGGTTTTTGGCGGGAGGAATGGGGGGAAGTGAGGAATGGGGCAGGAAGGGGGGGATAAGGTTGGGGGCAGGAAGGGGGGGAGGGGGGTGAGAAAAAGGGGTAAAGGTGGGGGAAAAAGGTGAGGGGGTGGTGGGGGCAGGGGGGAAAAAGGGGCGGGGGGAAAGGGGGGGGGCCCCTGGGAGGGGGGAGGGCGGGTGGTAAGGAGGGCGGGGAGGGTAGGGGGGGGGAAAAAAGGGGAGGGCGGGAGGAAGGGGGGGAGCGGGGGGAAAAGGGAGGGCTGGGGTAAGGGGAAGGCGGGAGGAAGGGGGTTTGGGGGAAAAGGGTTGGAGGGGGGGGTGGGTGGTGGGAAAATGGCGGGAGGAATGGGGAGAGAGTGAATGGAAGGGTTTTTGGGTATGAGGGTGGTGGGGAGGAAGGGAGGGCTGGTTGTGGGTTTTAAAGGGAAGGGGGGGGGTGGGGGGGGGGAAATTTTGGGGGGGAGGAGGGGGGGGGGAGGGGGGTTTGGGGTGGGACGGTGGGGATGGACAGGAAGGGGTTTGGGGTTAGTGAGGTGGGGTTTTGGGGAGTGAGGTGGAAGGCGGTGAAAGGTTGGTGAGGTGGGTAAGGCGGTGTAGTGGGTTTTAAGGGTTTGGGAGGGGTTGGTTTTGATGAGTGAGGTTTTGTCGGGTGGAAGGGGGGGGGCAGTGAGGGGGGGAGGGCATGAAGGGGGACGGCAGGGGTGAGGGGAAAAAGGCCCCGGGAGGGGGTTGGGGGAAGGGAAAAGGGGAGGGCGGAAGGGGGGAAGGCAGGTTGGTGGGTGGGGTTGGGGGAAAGGGGGGAAAAATTTGGAGGGGGTTATGAGGAAGGGGTGTTTGGGAGGGGGGTGGTTTTGGTGAGGAGGGGGGGCTGGGAGTAAAGGGTGGGGATGGGAGGAGGTGGTAAGGCGGGGTAAAGGTGGGGGGCATTAGTGAAGGGGGAAGGATAATAAAAGGGAAGGGGGGAGTGAGGGGTGGGGGGAGTGAAATTGTGGGCAGGTTAGGGGGTTGGTATGAGGGATGGGGGTGTTTTGGGAGGATTTGGAAGGCGGGAGTGAAGGGGGGAGGGGGGAGGGGGGGGTGAGGAGGGGGGCTGGGGGGAGGTGGGGCGGGAGGAAGGGTGTTGGGGAGGAGGGGGGTTTTCCCCCGGGAGGAAGGTGTGGGGGCAGGGTGAAGGTTTATGCGGAAAGGGGGGTTTGGGAAGGGTGCGGGTGAGGGTGGGGGGCGGGGAGGAGGGGATGGGGAGGGGGAAGAGGGGATAAATTTGAATGGGGTTTTGGGAGGGGTGGGAAGGCGGGGGGAAGGGGGGGGCCAGGGAGGAATGGAAATGCAAAAAAAGGGGCGGGAGGGTGGAGGGCTAAAAGGGGGGGGGGGTGGTGAAGGGGGAAGGCGGGGGGAAAAAGGGGCAGGGGGGAAAGGGGGGGGGCGGGGGGAATGGACCCCTTTAAGGGGGGGTGGGAGGGGGGGCGGGGAGGGTGAGGGCTGGGGGAAGGGGAAAGGCTGGGTGGGAAAGGGGGGGCGGTGTGGGTGGTGGGGCGGGGAGGGAATGGTAGGGTTGGGAGGAATGGGCAGGCGGGGGGGGAATCGGGGGGGGGAAAGCGGAAAGGGGTTGGGGGGGGGTTTGGGTGGGGGGGGGGAGGAAGGGGGGGGTGGGAAAAAGGGGGGGGCATTGAGTAAAGGTGGGCAAAAAAAGGGGAGGGGGAGTGTTTTGGGGGGGTTTAAAAAATGGAGGGAAAAAAAAGGGGGGAAAGGGCAGGTGGGGAAAGGGGCGGGGAGGGGAAGGGGAGGGGGGGAAAAAGGGGAAAGGGTGTAAGTGCTGGTGTAGTGAACGTGTGTAGTGAAGGGGTGTAGGTGCTGGTGTAGTGAAGGTGTGTAGGTGCAGTGAAGGTGTGTATGTGCTGGTGTAGTGAAGGTGTGTAGGTGCTGGTGTAGTGAAGGTGTGTAGGTGCTGGTGTAGTGAAGGTGCTGGTGTAGTAAAGTGTGTAGGTGCTGGTGTAGTGAAGGTGTGTAGGTGCTGGTGTAGTGAAGGTATGTAGGAACTGGTGTAGTGAAGGTGCTGGTGTAGGAACTGGTGTAGTGAAGGTGCTGGTGTAGGAACTGGTGTAGTGAAGGTGCTGGTGTAGGAACTGGTGTAGTGAAGGTGCTGGTGTAGGAACTGGTGTAGTGAAGGTGCTGGTGTAGTGAAAGTGTGTAGGTGCAGGTGTAGTGAAGGTGTGTAGGTGCTGGTGTAGTGAAGGTGTGTAGGTGCTGGTGTAGTGAAGGTGTGTAGGTGCTGGTGTAGTGAAGGTGTGTAGGTGCTGGTGTAGTGAAGGTGTGTAGGTGCTGGTGTAGTGAAGGTGTGTAGGTGCTGGTGTAGTGAAGGTGTGTAGGTGCTGGTGTAGTGAAGTTTAGGAACTGGTGTAGTGAAGGTGCTGGTGTAGGAACTGGTGTAATGAAGGTGCTGGTGTAGGAACTGGTGTAGTGAAGGTGCTGGTGTAGGAACTGGTGTAGTGAAGGTGCTGGTGTAGTAAAGTGTGTAGGTGCTGGTGTAGTGAAAATGTGTAGGTGCTGGTGTAGTGGAAGTGTGTAGAAAACGGTGTAGTGAAGGTGTAGGAGCTGGTGTAGTGAAGGTGTGTAGGAGATGGTGTAGTGAAGGTGTGTAGGAGATGGTGTAGTGAAGGTGTGTAGGAGCTGGTGTAGTGAAGCTGTGTAAGGTGTAGTGTAGGAGCTGGTGTAGTGAAGGTGTGTAGATGGTGTAGTGAAGGTGTGTAGGAGCTGGTGTAGTGAAGGTGTGTAGGTGCTGGTGTAATGAAGGTGTTTAGGTGCTGGTGTAATGAAGGTGTTTAGGTGCTGGTGTACTGTAAGTGCTGGTGTAATGAAGGTGTGTAGGTGCTGGTGTAGTGAAGGTGTGTAGGTGCTGTTGTAGTGAAGGTGTGTAGATGATGGTGTAGTGAGGGTGTGTAGATGTTGTAGCAAAGGTGTGTAGGTGCTGGTGTAGCGAAGGTGCTGTAGTAGTAAGGGTGTAGATGCTGGTGTAGGTCTTGCCAGGGAAGTTGGTATTGTTACAATGACTAGAACTAACGAAATACTAGTAGACGGAAAATGACTTGAAAAATAGCAAGAAAATTTCGTATGCAGTGGATGCAACATTTATCCTGACAAAGAACATGGTTGCCTGACAACTACACCAAGGTAACACAGTGGATGCAATATTTCCACTGTGTTACCTTGTTAAGAACATTTATCCTGACAAAGAACATGGTTGCCTGACAACTACACCTTGAATGTGTTACATAAATTATGACTCATACAGCTGGTGACTTAGAATGTCGCAACTACATGATGATGCTACAATGTGTAACGACACACACACACACACACACACACACACACACACACTACACACTCTTCAGCCAAAACGACGGACAAGCTTTGGGATTTATGGATTGACCTAACTATACACCCATGGACGGGGATTCACTGAAGGCGTATTAGCGAGTTAGTTGAAGCTGTGACATTTAATGAGCATGGTTACTGAAGACAATATAAGATACACAGATGACACAGATACACACACGTGTGTAAAATGGTGTAAGGAACATACACTATTCCCAAAGCAGGATCTAATGTTTATTGCAATGGATTCAACTTGTAATGAAACAAACTGCCACAGCAGTCAGAATTATTAGGAGCAGCTTTGACGCGATAAAGTTAAAATGTAAAAAAAAAAAAATCCCTTTACCACCATGCACTTAGTAAACACAAGTCATAACACACTCCTGTCGACAACACTAACGGAGGTTTATCCATTGTGTATAACAAAGATCTTTATAACTAGTTCTAGTATGAGTTCTCTACAGTGATGGTGATGCTCGTGTGCTGCTGCTTATGCACACACAAAGGTTTACAAGACTCAGGTTATCCACCTCTCAATTACTGGGAACGCTTGAAGTTCCTAAACCTGTACTCTCTAGAACGCAGCCGGGAGAGATACATTATTATATACACATGGAAAATTCTCGAGGGATTAGTACCAAACTTGCACACGAACATCACTCCCTACGAAAGCAAAAGACTCGGCAGGCGATGTAACATCCCCCCAATGAAGAGCAGGGGTGCCACTAGCACGTTGAGGGACAACACCACAAGTGTCAGGGGTACAAGATTGTTCAACTGCCTCCCAGCATACATCAGGGGGATTACCAACAAACCCCTGGCTGGTCTTCAAGCAGGCACTGGACAGGCACCTAAAGTCGGTACCTGACCAGCCAGGCTGTGGTTCGTACGTTGGACTGCGTGCGGCCAGCAGTAACACCCTGGTTGATCAGGCTCTGGTCCAACAGGCGGCTTGGTCACGGACCGGGCCGCGGGGGCGTTGACCCCTGGAATTCTCTCCAGGTAGACTCCAGGTATCATTGCTTGGGTGCGAATCGCATCTCAAACTGCCCGCCTCTTCGTTTTCTGTTTTTTTTTTTTTTTGGTAAGATTAACTAACTTTTCGACTTTTTTTTCCAATTTCGTGTTTAAGCTCCACCGAAAAGCACTGAACAACCCCCTCCCTCCCCCTTCCTTAGAGGCACTTAAAAGTACTTTATGGAATACTTACGTAGTTTACGTGTCATTAAAAAGGCATTATGGTTCACACAGCTGTCATTTTTAGATGGGTATGATTTAACCTATGGTCTCTCCTTTCAGTGGATAATTTACAAATCAGTCGTTTGGTAGATCATTTTATAGATTTTTTTTTCACATTGACTTCATTGCTGCATCTAAATTATAAGGGCGGACTTCCTTTTTAAACTACGTCGTTGTCTTTCACCATTCTTTCCATTCATTTACAATGAACTTTTCACTAAGATTGTGATGCTGAGAGTCATTATTAACAATGCTGTGTAATTACCCGCTTCTACATTTTGTGTTGCTGTTGTAGGCCAAGATGTAGATGTATTTTTTCTGAGTGTATTAAGTCTAGAGAGCAGGAACACACTTCCAATGCCAGGCAGGATAGGACTAAAAATGGGTTATACTACGCCTTAGAACAGCAGGCTAGCCGCTGAAACATTGTACACAACCTTTTATTACACACTGTATAAGCTTGTGACAAAACTTCTATTTTTAAAGAGCAAAACCTAGTTCCAGACTTTATTAACAAAGTGTTATGACTTGTGTCTTCTGCTCAATGACAAGAATATATCTTAGGGTGAAACTGCATGAGCACTTCCTGTGAATTTTATCAAATTCAGTTATATCAAAGTATTCAATTACCGTCCCGAGCTTCGGGGACGTAAAAAAAGAATGACCCTATCATAGTGATCTCTATTCCAAGTCTTGTAGCAGCAGCTGCGGAGTTGCTACTCAATGTATTATCAAGAATGGCTGCCATGAACGATGCTGATTAAAAAAAATGGCTTAAGTTGGTTAAATTTAAGCAGTCACTGTTAATGGTGTTTCCTGCAATGCTTCAGGCTCTAACAAATTTTGTTGAACACACAAGATATCTTATTTACAGATTGACTCTAATTATGAATGCGACGATACAAACCTTTGCCGATACCGATCCTTTTTCAATATTTTTTTTATGATTACTATGTTCAATATATAAGGGAGTGCTTATTGCTCAGTACGTATTTAATAACCCGGGGAGGTTAAATATTAAATCACTTAATTTCCCTGAGATGCCAGTATCATTAGTCCTTACAGGCAAAACAATAAGGTTTAAAAGTTGAAAAAAAAATCTGAATCTATCTACATATTTAGTAATCTGATGAACACAATAGAAATCAACTACAAAACAAAAGTCTGATTAATTTCCTATTATTTTAAACAAAAAAAATATAACACTCGTAATATTTTATTTAAACTACTAAAAACATTTTGAAAATTACAAAAACGTACATTATTGATAAATGAAAATTTTAAACAAAATTAGTTCAGAAATTCAACAACAAACTCTCTCCATTATTAAACTACATTAAATGTCACTTCCAATATGTAGTTTAAAGTTCCGAAAAAATGTTGAAAATTCAAAAAAAAAATCTAATACACGAAATTTAAAATAAACAATATAAATGCATACATTATTCTAATAGCTCTAATTAAAAATTCTTAATGAAGTAGAGGAATATTAACAGATCCCAATTTTCGGAAATTAATATGTTGGAATGAGGAGTGTATTATTATAATCAAGGTGGAGGCACTAAACCCGTAGGATTATACACAGCCTGTGGGGATGGGGATGTGGAAAGTATTCGGGCTTAATTCAGAGAAATGGAGCACAGATCTTATTCCCTAGATGAAGAGCCCCTCACCAGCGTCAAGGAACCTTCCTTGAGGAGTGCAGATGTTCCTTCAGTGTTGAACTGGCAACTCCAACACTAATACATTTATTTTATAGAAAGGGGTTTAGTTATAGGTAATACATATTTTAAGAAAAAGAGGATAAATAAGTATACAAGATATAATGCAGGGCGTAATGACAGTAGTTTGTTGGACTACGTATTGGTAGATAAAAGACTCTTGAGTAGACTTCAGTATGTACATGTTTAAAGAGGGGCCACAGATATATCAGATCACATTTTAGTTGTAGCTAAAGTGGGAGTAAAATACAGATGGGATACAAGGAAAATAGAAGCAGTAAGAGAGAGGTGAAGGTTTCTAAACTAAAAGAGGAGGCAGTTAGGGTAAGATATAAACAACTATTGGAGGATAGATGGGCTAGTGAGAGTGTAGGCAATGGGGTCGAAGATGTATGGGGAAGGTTAAAGAATGTAGTGTTAAAGTGTTCAGCAGAAGTTTGTGGTTACAGGAAAGTGGGTGAGGGAGGGAAGAAGAGTGATTGGTGGAATGATGATGTAAAGAGAGTAGTAAGGGAGAAAAAGTTAGCATATGAGAGGTTTTTACAAAGTAGAAGTGATGCAAGGAGGGAAGAGTATATGGAGAGAGAAAGAGAGGTTAAGAGAGTAGTGAAGCAATGTAAAAAGAGAGCAAATGAGAGAGTGGGCGAGATGTTATCAACAAATTTTGTTGAAAATAGGAGAGGAGAGTTATTAAATGGAGAGTTAGAGGTATCGGGAAGATGGAGGGAATATTTTGAAGAGTTGTTAAATGTTGATGAAGACACGGAAGCTGTGATTTCGTGTATAGGGCAAGGAGGAATAACATCTTGTAGGAGTGTGGAAGAGCCAGTTGTGAGTGTGGGGAAAGTTCGTGAGGCAGTGGGTAGAATGAAAGGGGGTAAGGCAGATGGGATAAAGATAGAAATGTTAAAAGCAGGCGGGGATATAGTTATGGAGTGGTTGGTGCTATTATTTAATAAATGTATGGAAGAGGGTAAGGTACCTAGGGACTGGCAGAGAGCGTGTATTGTTCCTTTGTATAAAGGCAAAGGGGACAAGAGAGTGCAAAAATTATAGGGGAATAAATCTGTTGAGTATACCAGGTAAAGTGTATGGTAGAGTTATTATTGAAAGAATTAAGAGTAAGACGGAGAGTAGGATAGCAGATGAACAAGGGGGCTTTAGGAAAGGTAGAGGGTGTGTAGACCAAGTGTTTACAGTGAAACATATAGGTGAACAGTATTTAGATAAGGGTAAATAGGTTTTTGTGGCATTTATGGATAGGGTGGATAGGGGGGCAATGTGGCAGATGTTGCAGGTGTATGGAATAGGAGGTAGGTTACTGAAAGCAGTGAAGAGCTTTTAAGAGGATAGTGAGGCTCAGGTTAGTGTGTGTAGGAGAGAGGGAGATTATTTCCCAGTAAAAGTAGGCCTTAGACAAGGATGTGTGATGTCACCGTGGTTGTTCAATATATTTATAGATGGGGTTGTAAGAGAAGTGAATGCGAGGGTCTTGATAAGAGGTGTGGGGTTAAAAGACAAAGAATCAAATACAAAGTGGGAATTTTCACAGTTGCTTTTTGCTGATGACACTGCTTTTGGGAGATTCTGAAGAGAAGTTGCAGAGGTTGGTGGATGAATTTGGTAGGGTATGTAAAAGAAGAAAATTTAAAGTGAATATAGGAAAGAGTAAGGTAATGAGACTAACAAAAAGATTAGGTGACGAAAGATTGGATATCAGATTGGAGGGAGAGAGTTTGGAGGAGGTGAATGTATTCAGATATTTGGGAGTGGACATGTCAGCAGATGGGTCTATGAAGGATGAGGTGAATCATAGAATTGTTGAGGGGAAAAGGGCGAGTGGTGCACTTCGGAGTCTGTGGAGACAAAGAACTTTGTCCATGGAAGTAAAGAGGGGAATGTATCAGAGTATAGTTATACCAACACTCTTATATGGGTGTGAATGTTGCAACAAGGAGAAGGCTGGAGGCAGTGGAGATGTCATGTCTGAGGTCAATGTGTGGTGTGAATATAATGCAGAGAATTCGGAGTTTAGAAATTAGGAGGAGGTGCGTGATTACCAAAACTATTATCCAGAGGGCTGAGGAGGGGTTGTTGAGGTGGTTCGGACATGTAGAGAGAATGGAACGAAACAGAATGAGTTCGAGAGTGTATACATCTGTAGTGGAGGGAAGGCGGGGTAGTGGTCGGCCTAGGAAAGGTTGGAGGGAGGGGGTAAAAGAGGTTTTGTGTGCGAGGGGCTTGGATTTCCAGCAAGCATGCGTGAGCGTATTTGATAGGAATGGAGACAAATAGTTTTTAATACTTGATGTGCTGTTGGAGTGTGAGCAAAGTAACATTTATGAAGGGATTCAGGGAAACCGGCAGGCCGGACTTGAGTCCTGGAGATGGGAAGTACAGTGTCTGCACTCTGAAGGAGGGGTGTTAATGTTGCAGTTTTATAACTAGCGTAAAGCACCCCTCTGGCAAGACAGTGATGGAGTGAATGATGATGAAAGTTTTTCTTTTTCAGGCCACCCTGCCTTGGTGGGAATCGGCCGATGTGTTAATAAAAAAAAAATTTGGATACTGCTATTTGCCTATGTAAAAAAAGATATGGAGGCATAGTGTTTAAGACAGTGATGTTGAACACTTGTCATGAGTGAGGGAATGAGCATCTCAAAACTAATTTAAGAATGATGGACAGATCACATCTTTAGCTTTCCATTGCTTGTGTAGTGTCCATATTTGGTGAGCCGTGTATATGAAGAGAGAATCTTCAAGAGCATATAAAGTCTTGCAGTGGGTTTCACACAATATGATGCTCACCGAGGACAAGTTTCACTTGTTCGGTTATCGAAGAATTGAGGAAACAAAGACAAACGGAGTACAGGACAAACTTAAATCATTCAAAAGATTTAAAGTTGCTTGTGCAAGACTTGAGCATGATGTCAGGTCACAATCAAGAACCACAACAATGTTGCTATTGTTACAGCAATAAAAATGAAGGTCTGATAACTAGAACCTTCAAGACAAAGTAAGCTGACGCAATGGTGATACTTTTCAAGTTGCTTGTTCTCTCCAGGCTGGAATATTGCTCTATATTAATGGGGCTAGGTTTAAGGTACGCAAGATTGCTGAAAGAAATTGCAAAGAAATTTCACTGCTCGTATACATTAAAATATCTAAAATACTGGGAACGTTTGAAGTCCTTCCAGCTGCATTCCTTGGAACGTAGGCGATAAAGATACATCTACTCCCGGAAAATCCTTGGGGAACTGATCCGAAACCTGCACAATAAAATGACTCCATATGAACACGAGACTTGGTAGACGGGGCAGAGTACCTCCAATAAAAAGCATGGGCGCGACTACTATACTAAGAGAATTCTAGAGTGTCAGAGGTCCCCAACTTTTTAAAGCCATCCCTTTGTATAGAAGGGGTATTACCAATAAACCTCGTGCTATTTTCAAGCGAGAACTTGGCACGCTCCTCCAATCAGTTCCTGACCAGCTGGGTTGTGGTTCGTAAGTTGGAATATATGCAGCAAGCAGTAACAGCCTGGTTGATCTGGCCCTGATCCTTGGGGAAATTTGGTTTGAAACCAGGCTGCGGAGATGTTGACCTCTGAAACCATCCTTCAGGACTGAGGAAACAATGTGAGCGCTAAACGTTTCGGAAATGAGGACACCTATCTGTTAGAGGTGTTACTTATTTCGTTGGTGTTTGATGATGGTAACGACCCAACTGCACCCACTGCTTGACCTGCTGAATTATCCTCATTCTCAATATAGTCAAGGTTTGTTTTACACGACTTATCCGCTTCAGTGTAGTGATATATCGGATATCCGCATCCGTGGATCATCCGCACAATTTCTTGCATCCGCATCAGCATTTTACTGTGAACAGATATCCACATATGCTTCAGCATCCGAAATCCGCGGAACATCCGCACAGTTTCTTACATCCGCATCCGCAAAATAAGTAAGTTAGACATCCTCATACACATCCGCGGATATCTAAATTTTCACATCCGATACATCTCTACTTCAGTGGCAAGGACAAAGTATTCTTATATCGGGGATCAAGAAATGTGCTGAGTATGGTGTTGTAGTCAGAGGTGTAACTCTCGAACCTAATTAACACTGACACCTGAGAGGTGATAGTGTACTACACAAGCCGGAGAAACTTGAATCACTCAAAACTTTGTTCATGAAATATTATATATTAGGCAGTAATTCCGGGACCAAACAATTTTTTTCACTAAGATGTAGAATTGCTTTGTGAAATATTTTCAACGAAGAAAAAGTCTGGCAATAAGAGTCCACTTATTTCCATCAAACACTGGCAGGTGTGTTAACTATACAATACATTGCAAAGACTTTGTTTCTACATAGATGTAATCTAACATTTAGTTTGTTCTACTTCAGCGAGTAGGTACAGTCTCACTGAGCTAGTGTTTTGATAGTTTATTTTGGTCTTGAAGATCCTCTAGTTTACTGCAGGTTAGAGGAGAATGACTCGTGTGGTTCACTATTTGCCTACAGTCAGCACTGATGCCTCGCATTACTCTTCCAGCATATAACTAGCAATAACCAGTCTAAGTGTATACTGTGAGAGTGAGAGAGAGAGAGAGAGAGAGAGAGAGAGAGAGAGAGAGAGAGAGAGAGAGAGAGAGAGAGAAGAGAGAAAGAGAGAAAGAGAGAGAAAGAGAGAAAGAGAGAAAGAGAAAGAAAGAGAAAGAAAGAGAAAGAAAGAGAGAGAAAGAAAGAGTAAGAGTAAGAGAGAGAAAGAGAGAGTAAGAGAGAAAGAGAGAGTAAGAGAGAAAGAGAGTAAAGAGAAAGAGAAAGAGAAAGAGTAAGAGTAAGAGAGAGAAAGAGTAAGAGAGAAAGAGAGAAAGAGAAAGAGAGAGAGAAAGAGATAGAAAGAGAAAGAGAGAAGAGAGAGAGAGAAAGAGATAGAAAGAGAAAGAGAGTAAGAGAGAGAGAGAGAGAGAGAGAAAGAGAGAGTAAGAGAGAGTAAGAGAGAGTAAGAGAGAGAGAGAGAGAGAGAGAGAGAGAGAGAGAGAGAGGGGGAAAGAGAAGAGATTGTGTAAAACCTTCACAATCGTGAGGTTTCAACACAAGTAGTGTAATATTAATATTTTAAAAGTATGGGTCACTTTTCAGCGATACTAATAATCTGGCATGCCTCTAATGCTAATGAACCTCTTACACCCACCAGTAAGATTATAATATAAACATTGTTCCTGAGAATGAAGGCAAGTTCAATTTTGAACAAGTTGCGAAAAGAATGAAATTT
Source organism: Cherax destructor (assembly GCA_009830355.1). Classification (NCBI taxonomy): domain Eukaryota; kingdom Metazoa; phylum Arthropoda; class Malacostraca; order Decapoda; family Parastacidae; genus Cherax; species Cherax destructor. The sequence continues at coordinate 69,661 of WNWK01001945.1, read as the reverse complement.
TCATAAAAGCAACGTGTGGGGAAAGACCTACTCGATATACCACAAAAAATACCATGCACTCTATGGTTGATGTGAAAAAGGAACTGAAAGACCTGAAAAACAAAAATGGAAAGGGTCATAGCTACCGTGAAAAGTATTAATGGTACTAAAAATAAAATATACTATCATAAACGAAATTTTCAGCATTATCATTTTAAGTGTCATCTCCCCAGAATCAACAGGTAACGAACATAATGCAAAAAACAGCGAACGGCCAAGATGGTGACAAAAGCTCACCCGCGTCAGTCAGGTGTTTGATATATCGTTTAAGAATACCTCAATAATCCTACTAAATATTTTACTATTTGTTAGTTTAACGTTTCCTCACTTTCCCGGACTAATACGCGAAATTCAAGTTAAAAAACTTCAAGAACTGGTCCAGCACTCACAGAACATTTATTTCATTACCTTTGCCAACCCTACACATCATATCCAACGAAAACGCAAATCTCTCAGAATTCGAAAAAGAAATGTCGAACAGTCCCTCACAAGCATCATCTGGGCTTGTTTCCTAAAACTCTTATTTATACACAAGTGCAAAATACCATTAGCACGAGCACTCTGCATTCCTTGCAGAAAGAGCTTACGTAGGTCTAGGTGAAAGACTTTATAAATGCAGACTTTGCTTCTCTGGACAGAGCACTAGCAAAGAACTAGAGACTAGTAACACTAACATCACACATTTAAGTCTCAGATGAGAGATGTCTAATTACTAATTCTATGGAAAAGGCATGACCTACACAAACAAACTCCTCCGGTATTTAGAAGGGAAGATCATACTCGTCGCAGCTTTTAGATTATATTTGCTATCATAATCACGGAGACCTTGGCGAGAAAAGAACAGATATGATTTTCAGTGACATTGACAAGGCAGCTAAAAATAGGATCGTATTCATAGCCCATTAAATAAGGTCAATGGGTATAACAGGAAACGTAGAAAAGTGGACAAACTTTCTAACAAAAGAAACGCAAAAATGGTTGTAAATAATAACTTCAGTACCAAAACCACTATTCTGGTGCCTTTACTTTTCATTCTCAAAGCAGACAAACACACTAGATAAGCTTCACACCAAAATAATCATGAAAGATCCCTCGGTAGAAGACAAAGAAAAATTGCAAAAACGTTATCGAGAAAGTTTTACAGGGAGCAACGGAAAATAATATACAAATGGAAAATACTTGAAGGCCTATTCCCAAACCTACAAACTACAATGACTTACTGAAGAGAGAGGAATGGAAAAAACGTAAAATAAACCCAACGAAAAGCAGGAACACAACTGACACCTTTAAGAACACGAAGTCAATATCCGTGGCACAAGACTCTTCAACCTACTACAATCCCGTATCAGAAACATTGTCGGGAGAAATGTGGAAGTCTTCAAAAAGAAACCAGATCCCTACTTCCTTAAAGTGCTACATCTATCAGGCTGTGATATGAGCCAGTAGAACCTCAACAGCAACAGCTTGGTTGAACAGGCAATTCATCAGGAAAGATTGGCCTCGGACCAGTTTGTGAAGATGCAAACAAAACAACAACCTTAAAACCCATCACAGGTAGTGGTGGAGTACTGAGGATGTGTTTAGTGGCGAGGTGAAACTTGAGAACATACCACAGAATGAGGTAAGCGTGTACCTGGTCTCTGAGCTGCTACACTGCCATGTAAATCAATAATACACGTCAAGTATTCTGGGGTCAACTTCTGCCCCAGCCCTGACCTCCAAACACCACGCCTGTTCTCACACGCATTAAGGTTCCTAACCTAAACACAAAATATTAAACATTTATTATTCTAGGTTATGTTAGGTTAACCTAAATTAACCCAGATTTACATATACGTAACCGCCAGTAACGAAATAACTAAGAAGCGGCTTAGGCTTGGCAGTGCAGGAAACATCTCAGCTGCCTAGAAGGTCAGTATCTAGGACCCTGCTTTCAGCTGGAGGCCGCTATCATGCATAAACAAATAACGTCATAATGGACACCTCAAACATCTACTTCCGGGCCTGCTTCAATACCAGTGCAAGCTTCCCCCCACACGTACACAACCATGAACAAGCACCCTACACACACGTACACAACCATGAACAAGCACCCTACACACACGTACACAACCATGAACAA
>WNWK01001945.1:0-60000 GCA_009830355.1 Cherax destructor | reverse complement strand
CGTGGTGATGGGTGAGGGTGAGCGTGGTGATGGGTGAGGGTGTGTGATGAGTGAGGGTGAAGGGTGAGGGTGAGCGTGGTGGGTGAGCGTGGTGACGGGTGTGGTGATGAGTGAGTGTGATGGATGAGCGTGATAGGTGGTGGTGAGTGGTGATGGTGAGTGTGGTGATGGGTGAGGGTATTGATGGGTGAGGGTGTGATGAGGATGGTGATGGGTGAGGGTGTGATGAGGATGGTGATGGGTGAGGGTGAGGATGGTGATGGGTGAGGGTGTTGATAGGTGAGTGCGGTGAGGGTGAGTGTGGTGATGGGTGAGTGGTGACAGATAAGTGCGATGAGCGGTGGTGATGGGAGAGGGTGAGGATGGTGATGGGTGAGGGTGAACATGGTGATGGGTGAGGGTGAACATGGTGATGGATGAGGGTGAACATGGTGATGGGTGAGGGTAAACATGGTGATGGGTGAGGGTGAACATGGTGATGGGTGAGGGTGAACATGGTGATGGGTGAGGGTGAACATGGTGATGGGTGAGGGTGGACATGGTGATGGGTGAGGGTGAACATGGTGATGGGTGAGGGTAAACAAACATGGTGATGGGTGAGGGTGAACATGGTGATGGGTGAGGGTGAACATGGTGATGGGCGAGGGTAAACATGGTGGTGGGTGAGGGTAAACATGGTGATGGGTGAGGGTGAACATGGTGATGGGTGAGGGTGAACATGGTGATGGGTGAGGGTAAACAAATATGGTGATGGGTGAGGGTGAACATGGTTGGTGACTTACACAGGTCAAGACTGGTAGTTTGGTATCAACAGTAATCGTTCAACATCAACTTTCTACTCTTCAATTTAAACACTTTTCTTGCAATCAATTTTTGTTAGTGACTGAGATTTTCCTCCAATTTTGAGTTTGGTGAACTTAATGAAGAAAGTTCTCTAATAGTTATCATGGATTTCTAAGCCTGGCAAGCGTCTGGCAGCGGTGCACGGGACGGTGTAGTGTTGTCAACCACAATTTTCCCATCCTTCTAACATTACATGGTGAACTATTTTTTTTTTAATTTGAAGTACTAAATTCGGTTTAATTCATCTGAAACTAGTTGAACTAATTTAAGTACAAGTTTTCAAGGGGCGGTAGAGCAGTTACTTGGTACACAGTTTTAGGCCTATAGCCTGTGTTTTTCCTCTAGTCTATTCTCGTGGATTTAATTTACTCGCACTTAAAAATGCTTCACTAAGTTATTTTGCTACTTTTCCTAGTGATTTATCTTATTCACGTGGATGCCATATGGTAGAGCAAGTGGACAATTTTAGTGTGGTTTCCAAGAAGGTTGTGGTATTGTCAGGTGTCTTTACTGACTCACTGCTTTATTATGTCTTAGACCTACAGCGACCAGCGCATATTCAGTGTTATTTATGTTTTAAAATTCTATGGATATTTTTAACACTAAATGAATTTGGTTGCCTGAGTGGCTGTGTTTGGCTTTACAGTAATAACACTGGTTCCATGTGGCTTCCTGGTTTGTTTTTATGTTATCGTAATTAACCCAAACGTGCAGACTTTCAGTGAACGGCAACATTTACTTTCCCAACGACACTGGGTTTAAAACTATCCAGCATTGTATTACCTCAGTATTAGTACCATATATCCCACATCTCTCTTAAGAAATTGTCAAAGTTCAATGAATTTCTCCATATGCGACTATTAGTTATCAATCACGATATATTTTTAATATTAACGAGTGTCCATTGTCATTTTTGGAGGGATGTTGTGGGAGTGTCCAGTTGCCGTCCATTGTGTACCATCAACACTGAAACAACTCAGTATATATCACCACAGAAACACTCACGATCCATTTGCTTTACCAGCAGTCCATTTCAAACTTTCCCTTCTGCCCCATTTGGAAAAAAAAGTGTTTTTAGCACAGATATAAAAAAAAAGTGCTTAATTAGGTATACTTTACTGGATTCTTTCCATTCCACTTCTACATATTAAAATTTTAAGTAAGATTCCTGACCTCAGACACAACTTTATGAACTAAACATAGTTAGTGCTGAGATACGAGTCTTCCTACACCAGGATGTCCACAAGCCCGCGCATGTGCCCATCCCAACCTATTACTTCATGATTCTAAGATAAATACAGGAGAGAAGCGTCCAAAAATAAAGTAGAAAGACGGCCAGCTCGAGTTCAGGGATGGTAAATTATATCTTAAGATTTTTCAAACGTTCTGTGACTAAGAGAAATAAAGACAAAGCCAAGGATGATTAGAAGGAATCTAACATGACTAAGAAAGCATTCAATCCAGTATTACACCGGAGGTTGATGCACTAACTGGAAGAATATACAGGAGTCAGCAAGGGGTTTAAGTGAATACAAGACTTCCTGGAGAACAGAAGATGCTTGTGGGTGTTAATGTCACATTCTGCGAGGGTGATGAGTGGAACCCTTACCCTCCCTCCCTCCCTTCCACTAAGGACACGTGACTACATTCATGATCTCCCTTATATATGAAAAAGACCTGTCAGAAGAAATCAAATCAAGTGTATTAGCAAACATTCCTAATACTGTCCAACAATAGATTCAGTTCACGTTTTAAAAAAGTGTTTCTAACTAATCTTTGAATGCTGAATTCAAATATGAACTTAATCTTACTTCAACACGTAGTTTGTGAAATAGAACCCCATGATGAACAATTTCACAGACAATCATCATGGAGAAGAGCTATGAGGGAAGCCTAGCAATCAGTTTGATGGTTGACTCCTGCTGGACACTGCTACAGGAGATCCATGCTGAAAAACCCTGAAAACTGTAATGTAAAAGTGTGACTACGGAAATGTTATTTCTAGTGAGCGAGCGAGCGAGAGCGCGAGAGAGAGCGCGAGAGAGAGAGAGAGAGAGAGAGAAGAGAGAGAGAGAGGGGGGGGGGAGAGAGAGGAAGAGGGGGGCAGCGAGGCTGGAATAGTGGTCCCAAGATTAACAGGTCCAGACCTTTACCGCTGAGCTACGGGGCTTCTAAAGTCAGTTACGTCATCAGCGCATGAAAATTGGCTTCACACAACCACTTTGGTTTCTAAACTAAATAAGTTAAATTTTATTGACTAGTTAAAGATATACTGGGGAGCAAATTAAATGAAAAAAATACTTGATAAATATTAATTAATGCTTCAACAAACATGTATGAACTTAACAGCTAAGTAAGCAGCAGTTCACTGACAAAACAATGCCGATTAAAAACCGTGATTCCCTCTCTCTGTAAATAAAAAAAACCAATAGCTGGTCATGACAAAAAACATGTTGACGCTGGGACTATCCGGTCATGGCGAGTAATAGTAGGTAATTAAAGAGCAGAGGAATCCCAACTTTCACAATCTCGACACCAACCCAGGGCAGCAGTAGTCTCACAACATTCTTGTACCACTTCAACTTCATGTAGGTCATAGTCGTCGTCGTCTGTCTTGGGGCCTGAGTGAGGCCACTAGAGGCATGCCTTAGTCTGGGGAGGTGGGAAGTGGCAAAGAGGAGGTATTGGAGAGTGATAAGGGATGGGAAAAATCAGACTGGAAAGAAAAGACAAAAAAAAAAAGGTTGGAGAATGGAAGGGTAAAACCAGTTGGAGAAACACTGAAGGAGGGGACGCTGAGGGTGTACAAGTGTACAAACAAACCTACACATAAGATGGCCACACCACTGAACTATCACATCCAGACACCAACTCTTGTTGCTGGCTTGGAGTTCTCTTCGTCTGGGAAAATATCTCCTAATGCGGGTCTGTCTGTGTCTCTGTCTGTCTTTGTCGCTCTCTGTCTGTCTGTCTGTCTGTCTGTCTGTCTGTCTGTCTGTCTGTCTGTCTGTCTGTCTGTCTGTCTGTCTGTCTGTCTGTCTGTCTGACTGTCTGACTGTGTCTGACTGTGTCTGACTGTGTCTGACTGTGTCTGACTGTGTCTGTCTGTGTCTGTCTGTCTGTCTCTGTCTGTCTGTCTGTCTCTCTCTCTCTCTCTGTCTCTCTCTCTGTCTCTCTCTCTCTGTCTCTCTCTCTCTGTCTCTCTCTCTCTGTCTCTCTCTGTCTCTCTCTCTCTCTCTCTCTCTCTCTCTCTCTCTCTCTCTCTCTCTCTCTCTCTCTTCGTACATACCAACAACTAAAGTATTTTAGTTGCTGCGTGATCCCAGAAAGGAATTCCCGTATTGCATAACCCCGGGGCCCCTTTATGTCAATGTACGCGACAAGTTGGACGCATCTAAATAAAATCAGATTTGGTATTTAAAAGTTATCACATGGACATTTTTTCAATATTCCAAGGAGTTACCGAGAAACAAGAATGGGTGCCTTTCATCGTCCTGGATTAAAAGAAAGCATTTAACGCCTCCTCCACTAGACATGCTACTTCACAGGCTAGAAAAGTACACAGTAGTAAACGGGAAAGAACTCCAGTGGATGAAATCGTAAACATTATAGAGAACATACTGATGGATGAGATCATATACACATAACTTCGGTACCTGATGAGAGACTAGTGTCTCTTAAGTGTCAAAAATCTCAATAAAGAATCTTTAGGAGTGTAAGAAAGGTATGTAACTCATGTTAGAATACTCACCACCAGCATGGAATCCTTGCCTAATCAAGCACGTTCAGAAACTTTAAAAATTACAAAAGTTTAGAAACAAACTAGGCCCAGTTACGGGGTCTGCAAAACAAGAACACTAAAAACCGAACTTGACAATTCTGAAAGAAGACTACTAGGGAGACAGGATAAGTACTGAGAATTGATAAGGCGAATAGGAACAGACCGAAGTGCGAGGAAAGGGAATATAGGGACAGATTAGATATACCTTTGACGAGTTTCTCGAGTTAGTGCTCCAGGCGCCCTGCCTTGGGCCAGGCTAAAAGTACAGTTACACTAACATATATTAGGAAGTAGAGATATCGTATAAGATAGCAGGGAAGTGAAGGGACTCTCCATGCATGTTTTAAGAGTAGATATGGTAAGAGCTTAACACACTATAAATAATCCTGATTGAGAAAACTAAGAGGAATGCCAGGAAACACATGTTAACCAATTCACTGACTGAAGCTGTATATGTCAAGATATTTAATCTAATAACTATGCTCAGAAACCTCAACAAATTATCACTGAAGGTTTTGTACACTATATACTTCATGCTATTCTTGAATATGCGGCGCCAGCGTAGAACCAGCATTTAATTAGAAGGTTAAGAAACCTTAGAAGAATTAAATGTAAGACATAAGACTAGTACCAAAACTGAATGTATATGACTACGGAGACTGAAGATGGTCAAATAACTGACGGGCGGATCAAGGAAGCATGAATATGACATACTGAATAATCCGGAACTAGAGAGCAGAGGAACATGCTGTTTGAAACGAAAAGAGCCAGGGAAAATATCTGCAAAGACGTACATGAGCCACCTGAAAGTTAGAAGAGACTATCAGCTTCAGAGTGTTGAGCAAGTTGAACGTGCTGGATGACGAGGCGGGGCTACTATAAACTTACTTTCAGTGTTGAGTGTATGTACGATAAGGTATTTCGGCTACGAATAAATAAATAAATTGGGTCGTTAGTAGCTAAAGAAGCATGGCCAGAACCTTTGATGAGTTCTGAAAGTTTTTTCTACTCCCGGAGCCCGGCCATAAGCCAGGCTCGTTTGATGATTGCTTGATCAACCAGGCTGTTGCTACTGGTAGTCCGCTTACCCACATATCCATCACAGCCTCGTTGATCTGACACCTGGTGAAAATGCTTGTCTACACTTGAAGACTTCTACACTTGTTCCTGCAGTGTTTCTGATATCTTCTGATAAAATGTGGAATAGTTTGGAGCCACGGACGTTGATACAGTGTTCCCTTATTGTGCCCACTGCACTCCTGCTTTTCACTGAGTATATTTTGCACTTCCTTCCATATCTCTCACTCCAGTATGTTGTTATGGCAGTGTGCAGATTTGGAACCAGACCCTCAAGTATTTACCAGGTATTTACTATCACTGATCTCTCCCATGCTCCAGTAAGAACACGTTTAAGACTAAGGCGTTTCCAGTAATTTAAATTTTTCATTGGCCCTTTGCGGGCCGTAAACGATCTTTATCTGTTCTAACTCTGATATTTCTCCTGCCCTGAACGGGGCCGCCAACAATGACCAATATTTTAAATAAGAGAGAACAAATGTGAAAAGTATCACCACTGGCACTATTTCCCTTGTTATGAAAGTTCACATTATCTACTCCGTCATCCTTCCGTCTGTCTTGACGTTGGTCTTAGTTTTCTTTGAAAGAGTTATAAATGTACCTGTACAACGTTAACTAAGCGAGTACAAAGCACGACCTGAACCACAGATATACCAGATCACACAAAGGTTACCAGATTTTTCACCTCGGATCAGAATATCTGATGTTCAACTGTGACAATTTCAAATTTTAAAAACTGGAAAAATGGAAACTTATATTATTTGTTTTGATATGCTTTTCTTTCAAAGGATAGAGGGGGTGTGCCCAATAATTTATCTCCTTTAATGAGGAAAAAAAAAACTATATTCAAAATGTGAACAGTGATACAAGATGAAGTCATAACAACGATGCATCAGTAAAAACCTAAATTCCCAATACTGTTGGACGGCCTAACATAACAGAGCCCAACAAACCTTAGATCGCTAGGAAATTAAAAGACTGCCTTAGCGTAATAAGTGTCAAGAAGATATGCCAAGACTCACGAAATCGTAATGACACGATTGCAACACTTATTACTTTGCATTCACCTGTTTAGTTAATAAAATAAATATTTACAAAATATAGGTAGCAGTACTGATGAAGCAGAGAGGATATTGCAGAGGAGGTGTATTACCAGTAGAGTGGTGACAGCCAGGCGGGTCTTACAACTGCAACCACCAGTACACTGATAGACCAAGCAGTCACTAGAACAGCCTGGCCTTGTGTCTGGTTGAGAATGAAAAATGCAAAACGTAACAGATGTGTGAAGTCTTAAGAAAAAACTAATATTTAAAGTTTTGCCTCACTGAAAAAGATAATCAATGAGGAACTCTGCCATCTTCTACTAAAAGTTCCAAAGAAAGTTGAGAAAATATAAGAGAACCTTCTGGCGTTAGTCTCACCTTTTTTCTTGATTCGCCGGTACTCTCCCGGCCCGGGTTTTTCCAGATGGTGACCCAGCCTTGGCTCCCTGTCTTGGGAGTGTCTCAGACCTATGTCTGCCATGGGAGGAGGTACAAGTACCTCCTCATCTTCTGGGACCAACTGTCCCCAGGCCTAGCCCCATTCCCTACCCTCATGGGGCTCGTAAGGAGAAGCTAGGCCTCTGGTCTGCCATCTTCCCTGCCCCATGGGGGCTCGTGGGAATGGCAGTCATATGAGCTGCAGGCGGTGGCAAGCTCTGGCTCTGGCACCTTCCCCGCCCTAGGAGGGCTCGTGGGAATGGTGTCTAATCTCTAAAATGTCTTAAATGTGTGTGTGTGATTGTGTTGTGTGTGTGTGCGTGTGATTGTGTATCTGTATGTGTGTGTGATTGTGTATCTGTATGTGTGTGACACACACACACACACATTTAAGACTTCATGATCAATGTTATCTCTGAACATTATACATATAGTTCCTGATCTACTTACAATTAAGAAGCACCAGCGTTTTATATGGTTCAACCTGTATATATGGTACAACCTGTATATATGGTTCAACCTGTATATATGGTTCAACCTGTATATATGGTTCAACCTGTATATATGGTTCAACCTGTATATATGGTTTCAACCTGTATATATGGTTTCAACCTGTATATATGGTTCAACCTGTATATATGATTCAACCTGTATATATGGTTCAACCTGTATATATGGTTCAACCTGTATAGTATATGGTTCAACCTTTATATATAACTTACTCAGGTAGGTAAGGACATACCAGTCAACCTGTACCAAAGTATCGACCTAAAATTGAGTATCGGTGGGTATCGACCTAATACAGTATCAGTGTCGGTAAAAATAGGTATTGGACAATACCACAATATTTATAATACCGATAAAAATATAAGAGCAAAACACACCACTGTTGCCGGTGTTACTCTCGTCACTGTCGTGGTAACACTCTGATAACCTTGTACACGCCACGCTGCACATCTTGTACACGCCATGCTGCACATCTTGTACACGCCATGCTGCACATCTTGTACACGCCATGCTGCACATCTTGTACACGCCACGCTGCACATCTTGTACACGCCATGCTGCACATCTTGTACACGCCATGCTTCACATCTTGTACACACCATGCTTCACATCTTGCCGTTGCATCTTGTACACCATGCTTCACATCTTGTACACCAGCTGCACATCTTGTACACGCCATGCTGCACATCTTGTACACGCCATGCTGCACATCTTGTACACGCCACGCTGCACATCTTGTACACACCATGCTTCACATCTTGTACACGCCACGTTGCACATCTTGTACACACCATGCTTCACATCTTGTACACGCCACGCTGCACATCTTGTACACGCCACGCTGCACATCTTGTACACGCCATGCTGCACATCTTGTACACGCCACGCTGCACATCTTGTACACGCCATGCTGCACATCTTGTACGCCATGCTTCACATCTTGTAACACCATGCTTCACATCTTGTCACACCATGCTTCACATCTTGTCACGCCATGCTTCACATCTTGTACACCATGTGCACATCTTGTGCCATGCTCATCTTGTACGCCATGCTCAAATCTTGTACCCATGCTGCACATCTTGTACACATGTCATCTTGTCCATGCTTCATCTTGACGCCATGCTGCACATCTTGTACACACATGCTTCACATCTTGTACACGCCATGCTTCACATCTTGTACACGCCAGCTGCACATCTTGTACACACCAGCTTCACATCTTGTACGCCATGCTTACATCTTGTACACGCCACGCTGCACATCTTGTACACCACGCTGCACTCTTGTCACGCCGCTGCATCTTGTCACATGCTCATCTGTACACCATGCTCACATCTTGTACGCCATGCTTCCATCTTGTACACACCATGCTGCACATCTTGTACACACCATGCTTCATCTTGTACACGCCACGCTGCACATCTTGTACGCACGCTGCACATCTTGTAACGCCATGCTTCACATCTTGTACACCATGCTTCACATCTTGTACACACCATGCTTCACATCTTGTACACGCCACGCTGCACATCTTGTACACGCCACGCTTCACATCTTGTACACGCCATGCTTACATCTTGTACACGCCATGCTGACATCTTGTACACGCCACGCTGCAATCTTGTACACGCCATGCTTCACATCTTGTACACGCCACGCTGCACATCTTGTACACGCCATGCTTCACATCTTGTACACGCCACGCTTCACATCTTGTACACGCCACGCTGCACATCTTGTACACGCACCATGCTGCACATCTTGTACAGCCTGCTTCACATCTTGTACCGCCATGCTTCACATCTTGTACACGCCATGCTGCACATCTTGTACACGCCATGCTTCACATCTTGTACACGCCATGCTTCACATCTTGTACACGCCACGCTGCACATCTTGTACACACCATGCTTCACATCTTGTACACGCCATGCTTCACATCTTGTACACGCCATGCTTCACATCTTGTACACGCCATGCTTCACATCTTGTACACGCCATGCTTCACATCTTGTACACACCATGCTTCACATCTTGTACACGCCATGCTTCACATCTTGTACACGCCATGCTTCACATCTTGTACACGCCATGCTTCACATCTTGTACACGCCATGCTTCACATCTTGTACACGCCATGCTTCACATCCTGTCCGGGTTCGATTCCCGGCGAGGGTAGAAACATTGGGCGTGTTTCCTAACACCGGTAGTCTATGTTCCCCATCAGTAAAATGGGTACCTGAGTTTTAGTCGACTGGTGTGGGTCGCATCCTGGGACAAAACTGACCAAATCTCCCCGAAATGCTCTGCATAACAAGGGGCTTTCTATATAGTAGTATGTCACTGATGTCAGCTAGGCCTGTATACCTTGTACATGTACTTGTAGAAGAAAATATAATATTATTATTATTATTATTATTATTATACATCAGCCGTATGCTGCTACTCTATTCTATATGTTTACATAGTGGGAAGAAAAATTAGGTATCCTTCGCGTCATATTCCATCACGCAAGACAGTGCTTATACAAAATGTTGAAATGTGCCAGCCTGAGCTGGGACACTTCAGTCGGACAATAAGGATATCGGCAAGCATGCCAGCAGGAGTTCATCAGCCACGGGAGCTTCAAAGGTCCACAATGCAGAACAACGTCACGAGATCAGCAGGTGTATTTCACAATACACCTACAACATTACCACACTGCTAAAACATCCTCACGCATTCATCCCTCGCCAACGAGAACAATATTACCTACCGCCATTGATATAATTATCTTCACAACCAAGCAGTAAAGCTCTAAACAAGACGCCATAAATTATACCGATTTTGACAATGTTTCAAGTTTACCAGACTGGTGGTGAAAGACGAGTGTGACCTTTGACTAGTGATACTCCAACCTTTATGTTTGACCTACCTTTGCCAAAGAGCAACACAGACAACAAGCACACATCGCAAACACTAATCTACCTAATGACAATTATCATTATTTTTTTACTGTAATAGCGGAAAGCGAAAAAAAAATATCATTCGAATTTGTATGACAAAGGTGAAAAATATGGCAACAGTTTAAGTTTTGATGGAAGGGCGGTGGCAGAAAGATAAGGTGCCACAGTAACAAGTGGGTGCTACTTGAGAAACATTCCAGCGTGGAACATAGCCATGAGAATAACATTCTTGATCTTCACTCTCACCCTACACTACAGCTAAGCACACACACTGTACATCTTCCACAGCTAAGCACACTCGCTGTACATCTTCCAGCTAAGGACACTCGCTGTACATCTTCCACAGCTAAACAAACACCCGCTGTACATCTTCCACGGCTAAGGACACACTCGCTGTACATATTCCATGGCTAAAGACACTCGCTGTACATCTTCCACGGCTAAGGACACACTCGCTGTACATCTCCCACAGCTAAGGACACACTCGATGAACATCTTCCACAGCTAAACAAACATCCGCTGTACATCTTCCACAGCTAAGGACACACTCGCTGTTCATCTTCCACAGCTAAGGACACATTCGCTGCACATCTTCCACAGCTAAGGACACACTCGCTGTACATCTCCCACAGCTAAGGACACACTCGATGAACATCTTCCACAGCTAAACAAACATCCGCTGTACATCTTCCACGGCTAAGGACACACTCGCTGTTCATCTTCCACAGCTAAGGACACACTCGCTGTACATCTTCCACAGCTAAGGACACACTCGCTGTACATCTTCCACAGCTAAGGACACATTCGCTGCACATCTTAAAGAAACATACTTGGCCAAGACAGAACGATGAGAACCAGTACACAGTGAACCAAGAACCAACTAAACCAACAATCAATACAAGAGTAACTCCAGAGTGAACACAAAGAAGCCGTTTTGTAATTGAAAAGTACAAGTCCTTACGGGTTACCACAGCAAAGTCAATAATACCCTCATTCCCTGACCCATCAGTAAGACCTTCATCCTGGAGGCATAAAAAAAAATCATACTCCAGGAAATTAGAAAAGGTCATCATAGGGACTTAGAACTTAAGGGTCCCCATCCACTGACTTCAAAGATCGACCTCGAGCACTGACCATGAAGGGCAAGGAGTGAAGCCCACCCCTCCGATAGCAGACATACAAAGGCCAGTAGAGCAGTTCTCATGCCAACAACAAACAGCACAGCAAGACTCATGCTTTTCCTCCACGAAGACTTGGCATGAGCCACACTGCCAGGTGTACGCCAAACTCAACACTGGTAGAGTACGCACAGCTCCTCACTGCGGAGATCCTCGGCAACCTCACCATAGTTAACAGAGGCTCTCGACCCATGCAAAGTCATACCTAGGAGGGAAGGATGGGGGAGCATAAAAATGGAAGAAGCAGAAACAGAAGCAGAAGAATTATCATTTACTTAACACACTGACCGAGCAGGTCACTCAGCTGTCATAATAATACGGACACACTCAATACAAATATGTACTATCAAATCAAATTAAGAGAGATTATCCCTAGGTGATGGAGAGGAGTTAGCAAGCACCACAGGGAAGAGCTGACTCAGGAGTAAAAGTGAAAACGTAAACTTAGAGCCAAACTCATGTTAATTTTAAATGAAGCATTTTGCAGAAATCTTTGAGCGTGTTTGAGAGACCTCAACAAGTTACAGGAAGTAAACTTAACTTCAGTGCACTAAGTTGCCTTGTTACAGTAGAATATTAAACTCTGACCCAGTACTAGTATAGGAGAGCTAGTACCTGGCCCCAGAGCTACAGTCTAGTAGCAGAGCTAGTACCTGGCCCCAGAGCTACAGTCTAGTAGCAGAGTTAGTACCTGGCCCCAGAGCTACAGTCTAGTAGCAGAGCTAGTACCTGGCCAGAGATGCAGTCTAGTAGCAGAGCTAGTACCTGGCCCCAGAGCTACAGTCTAGTAGCAGAGCTAGTACCTGGCCCTAGAGCAACAGTCTAGTAGGAGAGCTAGTACCTAGCCCGAGCTACATTCTAGTAGCAGAGCTAGTTAGTTACCATTTTGTCCTAGGCACATGTCGATTAGACACTAGGCCTGTTGTATGTATGTGTGTGTGTGTGTAAGGAAACACTTCGAAATGTTTCCGCCCCGCCGGGAATTGAACCCGGGCCTCCGTGCGTGAAGCGAGAACTTTAGCCACTAGACCACCGGGGCCACTTACCTGGCCCTGAGTGCTAGTCCGCCAGAGACGGACCCAGGCAGCAAGGACTAGTCAGCTAGAGACTGACCCAGGCAGCAAGGACTAGTCAACATGAGACTGACCCAGGCAGCAAGGACTAGTCAACTAGAGACTGACCCAGGCAGCAAGGACTAGTCAACTAGAGACTGACCCAGGCAGCAAGGACTAGTCAACTAGAGACTGACCCAGGCAGCAAGGACTAGTCAACTAGACTGACCCAGGCAGCAAGGACTA
This sequence comes from Cherax destructor, assembly GCA_009830355.1. NCBI lineage: Eukaryota > Metazoa > Arthropoda > Malacostraca > Decapoda > Parastacidae > Cherax > Cherax destructor. The sequence goes on along the minus strand of WNWK01001945.1, from coordinate 46,887 downwards.
GTCAGCTAGAAACGGACCCAGGCAGCAAGGACTAGTCAGCTAGAGACGGACCCAGGCAGCAAGGACTAGTCAGCTAGAGACTGTCCCAGGCAGCAAGGACTAGTCAGCTAGAGACTGACGCAGGCAGCAAGGACTAGTCAGCTAGAGACTGATCCAGGCAGCAAGGACTAGTCAACTAGAAACGGACCCAGGCAGCAAGGACTAGTCAGCTAGAGACTGACCCAGGCAGCAAGGACTAGTCAGCTAGAGACTGACGCAGGCAGCAAGGACTAGTCAGCTAGAGACTGACGCAGGCAGCAAGAACTAGTCAGCTAGAGACTGACGCAGGCAGCAAGGACTAGTCAGCTAGAGACTGATCCAGGCAGCAAGGACTAGTCAGCTAGAGACTGACGCAGGCAGCAAGGACTAGTCAGCTAGAGACTGACGCAGGCAGCAAGGACTAGTCAGCTAGAGACTGACGCAGGCAGCAAGGACTAGTCAGCTAGAGACTGACGCAGGCAGCAAGGACTAGTCAGCTAGAGACTGACGCAGGCAGCAAGGACTAGTCAGCTAGAGACTGACGCAGGCAGCAAGGACTAGTCAGCTAGAGACTGACGCAGGCAGCAAGGACTAGTCAGCTAGAGACTGACGCAGGCAGCAAGGACTAGTCAGCTAGAGACTGACGCAGGCAGCAAGGACTAGTCAGCTAGAGACTGACGCAGGCAGCAAGGACTAGTCAGCTAGAGACTGACGCAGGCAGCAAGGACTAGTCAGCTAGAGACTGACGCAGGCAGCAAGGACTAGTCAGCTAGAGACTGATCCAGGCAGCAAGGACTAGTCAGCTAGAGACTGACGCAGGCAGCAAGGACTAGTCAGCTAGAGACTGACGCAGGGGCAGGACTAGTCAGCTAGAGACTGCGCAGGCAGCAAGGACTAGTCAGCTAGAGACTGACGCAGGCAGCAAGGACTAGTCAGCTAGAGACTGATCCAGGCAGCAAGGACTAGTCAGCTAGAGACTGACCCAGGCAGCAAGGACTAGTCAGCTAGAGACTGACGCAGGCAGCAAGGACTAGTCAGCTAGAGACTGACGCAGGCAGCAAGAACTAGTCAGCTAGAGACTGACGCAGGCAGCAAGGACTAGTCAGCTAGAGAGGGACCCAGGCAGCAAGGACTAGTCAGCTAGAGACTGACGCAGGCAGCAAGAACTAGTCAGCTAGAGACTGACGCAGGCAGCAAGGACTAGTCGCTGAGACTGACGCAGAGCAAAAACTAGTCAGCTGCTGACGCAGGCAGCAAGGACTAGTCAGCTAGAGAGGGACCAGGCAGCAAGGACTAGTCAGCTAGAGACTGACGCAGGCAGCAAGAACTAGTCAGCTAGAGACTGACGCAGGCAGCAAGGACTAGTCAGCTAGAGAGGGACCCAGGCAGCAAGGACTAGTCAGCTAGAGACTGACGCAGGCAGCAAGAACTAGTCAGCTAGAGACTGACGCAGGCAGCAAGGACTAGTCAGCTAGAGACTGACGCAGGCAGCAAGAACTAGTCAGCTAGAGACTGACGCAGGCAGCAAGGACTAGTCAGCTAGAGAGGACCAGGCAGCAAGGACTAGTCGCTAGAGACTGACGCAGGCAGCAAGGACTAGTCAGCTAGAGACTGACGCAGGCAGCAGGACTAGTCACAGAACTGACGCAGGCAGCAAACTAGTCAGCTAGAGACTGACGCAGGGAGCAAGGACTAGTCAGCGAGAGGGCCAGGCAGGGACTAGTCAGCTAGAGACTGCGCAGGCAGCAAGGACTAGTCAGCTAGAGACTGACGCAGGCAGCAAGGACTAGTCAGCCAGAGAGTGAACAAGCCGCCATCTTGAGAGTGGTGTAGTGTGGCCTGGGGAAGGAGACTAACAACGTTGTTGATGCTGGAAAAAGCCAGAGGCGCTGAACCATCTTGGTAAGGTCAAGAGTCAAGATGGAGGCAGCAGCGGTAGCAGCCGCCCTACACAGCTGGTGCACTACTTATACAATACTGCTCATTCTAAGCTCTTTTTATCCCTCCCTCCCTGCTGTTCTTATTCCACTCTCTTCTCTTCTCTTCCTTCCTTCCTTCCTCATCCTCCACTTCTCCAATTGATCTTCTTATTCCTCTTCCTGTTCATTCCCCCCTCCCTTAACCTTTTCCAATTTCTCCTCTTTTGTTATATACTTTAGACCGGATTCGAGAATCACTCTACCCTCGCGGCCCGGCCTGAGGCCAGGCTTTTGTTTTTAGTTCATGTTTAACCAAACGGTTGGTGTTGGTGGTCCGCTGACTTACATATCCATCCCAGCCTAGTTGATCTGCCACTTGGTGGAGGCACTGATCAGATAACGTCGTGTACTTGTTGTGGCGTTGTTTCTGATATCCGCTTAGACTACACATGTGTTCATGGCGTCCCATCTTACCAGGTATGTTTTACACTTCCTCTCGTGTATCTCACTCCGGGGCGTTGTTATGGCAGTGAGTACATTTGAAAATAGGCAAGTCTTCTTCGCTTCAGAGAATACATTCCCCGTAGTTTTTCACCTTACTGTTAGTGACAAATGTGAACATTTGTAACATATTTCCCCCCTATTTTTATATAAGAGGAAATAAATGAAATCCAGGAGATCAGTAAGAAGACGAGAAAAAAATATAAGAAGCAAAGTCACTAGTGACATGGTCCTCAGATAACTTAATAGATTGAAACCAAACAAGTCCCCCGGCCCTGACGACCTTAGCAAACCATTAGCGAGTCTTTTCAAGATATTACTACATATGGGTAAACTATCAGATAAGTGGAAAATGGCAAATACAATACTCATTAACAAGGAGGGAGATAAGGAATTAGTTTCAAATTATAGAAAAGTAATTGCAACTTCAATTAAGGGAAAAGTGGACGGCCACTTTGAATAATATAATTTACTACTTGAATAATATAATTTAGTACCACTTCTACTACTACTTCCACTACCAACATTACCACTACTACTCTTTCTTCCTCTCTCTGTCCCATCCTTGTCCCCCTCGCCTATATATACTGACTTCCTCACTCTCTTCTCTTAGTGTGACTTTGTAAATGGTCCAAGTCGGACCGTAACGTCGTCGTAAGCTCCTCTCTCTCCTAAGTGTGGGTTATTAGTGTATTAATCAATGGATCTGCACAGTTTAAAAAGGTGCTCTTGCCATACTAATTACTTTTTCCCCCAGTAAGGTATTCGAAGACGAGGCCAAGACAAAGAATAAGATATTGTGTATAAGACTTCAGTAAGGTCTTTGATGGAAATAAATGGTATACAATACCGACACAATGGAAAAATAAACACAAGTTTTTTCCAAACTTCACTATCCTCGTCACTTCATTAGAGACTGCAGACGACGGGCATTAAACATCTTCAACACACCCAGAGAAGACACTGCTGAGAAGAGATACATAGTCCTTCCCACCAACTCCATTTCCAAACACGTTTCCAACATTTTTTCTAAGACCTCATTCCGAGTATCCACCTCCACATCCACCACCATCAAGGACATTACCAGTAACAGACAGGAAAAACTTCAATCCACTGCAGGGGTATACACAATCCCTTGTAATGGCTGCAGCAAATTATACATAAGAACATAAGAACATAAGAAAGGAGGAACACTGCAGCAGGCCTGTTGGCCCATTCTAGGCAGGTCCTTCACATTCCATCCCACCAACAGAATATTTGTTCAACCTAATTTTCAATGCTACCCAAAAAATAAGCTTTGATAATTTTATTTACTCATGTGCAATTCCCACTCAAATCCAACCCCTTTCACTCATGAATTTATCCAACCTAAATTTAAAACTACCCAAGGTCCTTGCTTCAATAACCCTACTAGGCAGACTGTTCCATTCATCAACTACCCTATTTCCAAACCAATACTTTCCTATATCCTTTCTAAATCTAAACTTATCTAACTTGAATCCATTATTGCGGGTTCTCTCTTGGAGAGATACCCTCAAGACCTTATTTATATCCCCTTTGTTAATACCCATTTTCCACTTGTATACCTCGATCATGTCTCCCCTCATTCTACGTCTTACAAGTGAATGTAATTTAAGGGTCTTCAATCTTTCTTCGTAAGGAAGATTTCTAATGCTATGTATTAATTTAGTCATTCTACGCTACGTTGGCGAAACATCCAGAGACCTCCAAACACGCATTTCAGAACACCAGTACGAAGGCAGATCTGACGACTCAAGAAATGCCTGTGTTCAACACCGAAATTTACACAACCATTTAATCAACTACAGAAACGCAAGACTCATCGCCAGAGAAGACAACACGCAATACCGAAGAATCCTGGAATCATCACTTATCTGTATATCCAACAACTTCAACCAGAACAACGGCTTCTACAACATAGCTGAACCTATTGCCAAGAAACTTCTTCAACGTTATCCCACCTAGAACTCAAGAATGGAACACTGCAGGTCCTTTAAGTCACAATGTTTTTAACGTTCACACTACTTTTAAGATTGTCACATGCAGCTTTCTCCACCTGACCCAGCATTCTCCACCTGACTATACCCTATATATATTCATGTTACTCATTTTCCAGGTAGATCTGTCTGTGACTCGATAAAGCCCACTGCGTGGGCGAAACGTTGTCAATAAAGGATCACATTATACTGCTTATGTGTTTATTTTTCCAAGGTCTTTGATGGAGACTGATGAAGGTAGCGGCACATGTTGCTGCTACCTTCAGGTCGAGTCGTGGCTGACCCATAGGCAGTGCTTATAAATGGGGAGAAATGAGAATGAGAACCCGTTACAAGTGGTGTGACAAGTCAGTACAGAGATGATTCTTCACAATCTACGGAAACGACATAAATGAGGAAATAAACAGCGCCATTAATAAGTTTGTCAATAACACCTATATGGGTCGTTGGATAATTGTGGATGAAACAGTAGAAAGCTACAGAATGACCTGGATAAATGGTTTGTGTGATCAGAGAAATGACAGAGGCAGATCAATACAGATAAATGTAAGGTTCTAATAACAGAAAAAGAAAATATGCGAAAAAGATTTAAAAATTCTGGCTAGTAGACATTTAAAGCCAAGACAACATTGGATAAGTGTTCGCAATAAACCTAATATTTTTCTTGCTTCTTAACAAAAAATATAAATATTAGTCCTAAGGTCATACTTCAACATCATATTTGGGATGTGACAATACCAAAAGTTTTGCCAATTATGATACTCAGTTTACGTACGATACCGACACCATCAAAATTAGCCGATACCTACAGATACCGATACTTTGTCACACCCCTACTTTAATGTTAATATATATATGTTTGTGTGTGTGTACTCACCTAATTGTGGTTGCAAGGGTCGATTCATAGCTCCTGGCCCCGCCTCTTCACTGATCGCTACTAGGTCCTCTCTCTCCCTGCTTTATCATACCGCGTCTTAAAACTATGTATGGTTCCTGCCTCCACTACGCTACTTACCAGACTATTCCACTTCCTTACAACTCTGTGACTATAGAAGACTCATCTGAGTCTTCAACTTCCAATTGTGACCGATTGTTTCTGTGTCCCATCTCTGGAACATCCTGTCTCTATTCACCTTGTCAATTCCTCGCAGTATTTTGTATGTCGTTATCATGTCTCCCCTAACCCTCCTGTCCTCCAGTGTCGTCAGGCCGATTTCCCTTAACCTTTCTTCGTAGGACATTTCCCTTAGCTCTGGAACTAGTCTTGTTGCAAACCTCTGCACTTTCTCTAATTTCTTGACATGCTTGACGTGCTTGCCAAATAGTCAGAAAATTTGTTTTTGCCATTACTCTGCGAAATTCAATCTGAACATAACGAAAAAATATAATTTATTTAATTTTTTTTTTTTTTATTAACACATCGGCCGATTCCCACCAAGGCAGGGTGGCCCGAAAAAGAAAAACTTTCATCATCATTCACTCCATCACTGTCTTGCCAGAAGGGTGCTTTACACTACAGTTATAAAACTGCAACATTAACACCCCTCCTTCAGAGTGCCGGCACTGTACTTCCCATCTCCAGAACTCAAGTCCGGCCTGCCGGTTTCCCTGAATCCCTTCATAAATGTTACTTTGCTCACACTCCAACAGCACGTCAAGTATTAAAAACCATATGCCTCCATTCACTCCTATCAAATACGCTCACACATGCTTGCTGGAAGTCCAAGCCCCTCGCACACAAAACTTCCTTTACCCCCTCCCTCCAACCTTTCCTAGGCCGACCCCTACCCCGCCTTCCCTCCACTACAGATTTATACACTCTCGAAGTCACTCTGTCTCGTTCCATTCTCTCTACATGTCCAAACCACCTCAACAACCCCTCCTCAGCTCTCTGGACAATCGTTTTGGTAATCCGCACCTCCTCCTAATTTCCAAACTCCGAATTCTCTGCATTATATTCACACCACACATTGACCTCAGACATGACATCTCCACTGCCTCCAGCCTTCTCCTCGTTGCAACATTCATCACCCATGCTTCACACCCATATAAGAGCGTTGGTATAACTATACTCTCATACATTCCCCTTTTACTTCCATGGACAAGGTTCTTTGTCTCCACAGACTCCGAAGTGCTCCACTCACCCTTTTCCCCTCATCAATTCTATGATTCACCTCATCCTTCATAGACCCATCCGCCGACATGTCCACTCCCAAATATCTGAATACATTCACCTCCTCCATACTCTCTCCCTCCAATCTGATATCCAATCTTTCGTCACCTATTCTTTTTGTTATCCTCATCACCTTACTCTTTCCTATATTCACTTTCAATTTTCTTCTTTTACACACCCTACCAAATTCATCCACCAACCTCTGCAGCTTCTCTTCAGAATCTCCCAAAAGCACAGTGTCATCAGCAAAAGCAACTGTGACAACTCCCACTTTGTATTTGCTTCTTTATCTTTTAGACCAACACCTTTTGCCAAGACCCTTGCATTCACTTCTCTTACAACCCCATCTATAAATATATTGAACAACCACGGTGACATCACACATCCTTGTCTAAGGCCCACTTTTACTGGGAAATAGTCCCCTTCCCTCCTACACACTCTAATCTGAGCCTCACTATCCTCATAAAAACTCTTCACTGCTTTCAGTAACCTTCCTCCTATTCCATACACCTGCAACATCTGCCACATTGCCCCCCTATCTACCCTATCATACGCCTTTTCCAAATCCATAAATGCCACAAAAACATCTTTACCCTTATCCAAATACTGTTCACCTATATGTTTCACTGTAAACACTTGGTCTACACACCCCCTACCTTTCCTAAAGCCCCCTTGTTCATCTGCTATCCTGCTTTCTGTTTTACTCTTAATTCTTTCAATAATAACTCTACCATACACTTTACCAGGTACACTCAACAGACTTATTCCCCTATAATTTTTGCACTCTCTTTTGTCCCCTTTGCCTTTATACAAAGGAACAATACACGCTCTCTGCCAATCCCTAGGTACCTTACCCTCTTCCATACATTTATTAAATAATAGCACCAACCACTCCAAAATTATATCCTCACCTGCTTTTAACATTTCTATCTTTATCCCATCAATCCCAGCTGCTTACCCCCTTTCATTCTACCCACTGCTTCACGAACTTCCCTACACCCACAACTGGCTCTTCCACACTCCTACAAGATGTTATTCCTCCTTGCCCTACACACGAAATCACAGCTTCCCTGTCTTCATCAACATTTAACAAATCCTCAAAATATTCTCTCCATCTTCCCGATACCTCTAACTCTCCATTTAATAACTCTCCTCTCCTATTTTTAACTGTCAAATCCATTTGTTCTCTAGGCTTCCTCAACTTATTAATCTCATTCCAAAACTTTTTCTTATTTTCAACAAAATTTGCTGATAACATCTCACCCACTCTCTCATCTGCTCTCTTTTACATTGCTTCACCACTCTTTTAACCTCTCTTTTTCTCTCCATATACTCTTCCCTCCTTGCATCACTTCTACTTTGTAAAAACCTCTCATATGCTAACTTTTTCTCCCTTACTACTCTCTTTACATTATCATTCCACCAATCGCTCCTCTTCCCTCCGCACCCACTCGCCTGTAACCACAAACTTCTGCTGAACACTCTAACACTACATTTTTAAATCTACCCCATACATTTTCGACCCCATTTCCTACACTCTCACTAGCCCATCTATCCTCCAATAGTTGTTTATATCTTACCCTAACTGCCTCCTCTTTTAGTTTATAAACCTTCACCTCTCTTTTACTTACTGATTCTATTTTCCTTGTATCCCATCTACCTTTTACTCCCACTGTAGCTATAACTAAAAAGTGATCTGATATATCTGTAGCCCCTCTATAAACATGTACATCCTGAAGTCTACTCAACAGTCTTTTATCTACCAATACATAGTCTAACAAACTACTGTCATTACGCCCTACATCATATCTTGTATACTTATTTATCCTCTTTTTCTTAAAATATGTATTACCTATAACTAAACCCCTTTCTATACAAAGTTCAATCAAAGGGCTCCCATTATCATTTACACCTGGCACCCCAAACTTACCTACTACACCCTCTCTGCATGTTTCTCCCACTTTAGCATTTAGGTCCCCTACCACAATTACTCTCTCACTTGGTTCAAAAGTTCCTATACATTCGCTTAACATCTCCCAAAATCTCTCTCTCTCCTCTACACTCCTCTCTTCTCCAGGTGCATACACGCTTATTATGACCCACTTTTCGCATCCGACCCTTATTTTAATCCACATAATCCTTGAATTTACACATTTATATTCCCTCTTTTCCTTCCATAACTGATCCTTCAACATTATTGCTACCCCTTCCTTAGCTCTAACTCTCTCAGATACTCCCGACTTAATCCCATTTATTTCTCCCCACTGAAACTCGCCTACCCCCTTCAGCTTTGTTTCGCTTAGGGCCAGGACATCCAACTTCTTTTCATTCATAACATCGGCAATCATCTCTTTCTTATCATCCGCACTACATCCACGCACATTCAGACAACCCAATTTTATAAAGTTTTTCTTCTTCTCGTTTTTAGTAGATTTGTACAGGAGAAGGGGTTACTAGCCCATTGCTCCCGGCATCTTAGTCGCCTCATACGACACGCATGGCTTACGGAGGAAAGATTCTTTTCCACTTCCCCATGGACAATAGAGAAAATAAAAAGAACAAGAGCTATTAAGAAAAAGAAGAAAAACCTAGATGTGTGTATGTATATATATGCATGTGTATGCCAGTGTAGTGTGACCTAAAGTGTAAGTAGAAGTAGCTAGATATACCTGTTTTCCAGCGTGTTTATGAGACAGAAAAAAGACACCAGCAATCCTACCATCATGTAAAACAGTTTCAGGTTTCTGTTTCACAGTCACCTGACTGTTAGGTTAAGTGAGGTGAGGTTTCTCAGTTAGGTTAAGTAAGGTGAGGTTTCTCAGTTAGGTTAAGTGAGGTGAGGTTTCTCAGTTAGGTTAAGTAAGGTGAGGTTTCTAAGTTAGGTTAAGTAAGGTGAGGTTTCTCAGTTAGGTTAAGTAAGGTGAGGTTTCTCAGTTAGGTTAAGTAAGGTGAGGTTTCTCAGTTAGGTTAAGTGAGGTGAGGTTTCTCAGTTAGGTTAAGTAAGGCGAGGTTTCTCAGTTAAGTTAAGTAAGGTGAGGTTTCTCAGTTAAGTAGGTGAGGTTTTCAGTTGTTAAGTAAGGTGAGGTTTCTCAAGTTAAGTAAGGCGAGGTTTCTCAGTTAAGTTAAGTAAGGTGAGGTTTCTCAGTTAAGTAAGGTGAGGTTTCTCAGTTAATTTAAGTAAGGTGAGGTTTCTCAGTTAAGTAAGGTGAGGTTTCTCAGTTAGTAAGGTGAGGTTTCTCAGTTAAGTAAGGTGAGGTTTCTCAGTTAAGTAAGGTGAGGTTTCTCAGTTAAGTAAGGTGAGGTTTCTCAGTTAAGTAAGGTGAGGTTTCTCAGTTAAGTAAGGTGAGGTTTCTCAGTTAAGTAAGGTGAGGTTTCTCAGTTAAGTAAGGTGAGGTTTCTCAGTTAGGTTAGGTTTCTCAGTTAAGTAAGGTGAGGTTTCTCAGTTAGGTTAAGTAAGGTGAGGTTTCTCAGTTAAGTTAAGTAAGGTGAGGTTTCTCAGTTAGGTTAAGTAAGGTGAGGTTTCTCACTTAGGTTAAGTAAGGTGAGGTTTCTCAGTTAAGTAAGGTGAGGTTTCTCAGTTAAGTAAGGTGAGGTTTCTCAGTTAGGTTAAGTAAGGTGAGGTTTCTCATTTAGGTTAAGTAAGGTGAGGTTTCTCATTTAGGTTAAGTGAGGTGAGGTTTCTCAGTTAGGTTAAGTGAGGTGAGGTTTCTCAGTTAGGTTAAGTGAGGTGAGGTTTCTCAGTTAAGTAAGGTGAGGTTTCTCAGTTAGGTTAAGTAAGGTGAGGTTTCTCAGTTAGGTTAAGTGAGGTGAGGTTTCTCAGTTAGGTTAAGTGAGGTGAGGTTTCTCAGTTAGGTTAAGTGAGGTGAGGTTTCTCAGTTAGGTTAAGTGAGGTGAGGTTTCTCAGTTAGGTTAAGTAAGGTGAGGTTTCTCAGTTAAGTAAGGTGAGGTTTCTCAGTTAGGTTAAGTGAGGTGAGGTTTCTCAGTTAGGTTAAGTAAGGTGAGGTTTCTCAGTTACGTTAAGTGAGGTGAGGTTTCTCAGTTAAGTGAGGTGAGGTTTCTCAGTTAGGTTTGGTTCAAAAACATTTTTTACATTATTACCAATTAAAAAAATATTTCTTTGTCTGTAAAAAAGAAAATTTGGACTAGTTCAATTTTTAAGGAAGTTCGGCAAGTCTGGCTTATTAGGAGCCACGGAGGGGGAGGGTCTCTATAGTGACGGAGCCATCATAATAATAATCATATAATTATTATAAAACGAGAGAGCACAAATAAACTGCATAGTGCAACATTAGTTATTTCTCTTGTTTTGAAAATTCTTATCCACCCTGTCATTTTTCTTGTCTTTCCAGTAATTGCTTTATTGTGTTCTCTAAATGACAGCTCAAGCGACTATTATATGCACGTCTGTTACATGTTCCCTTCTTTCTACAAGATCGGCCGCCTGTGTTTTGTATCCAGAGCTCCACTTGAGTTCTTCATTCTTTCTTGAGCTAACAGCTGCAATTTTTCACATGTTAACAACTTGTCATTTTGTATTGGCCACATGATCACTATAATGTACTTTCAAGCTGAGTTTGGTATCGTCAACAAAAGATGACACGAAGCTGCGGCTAGTGTTTTCCTGCTGTTGCTCCACCTCGTCATCGTTATGCTGAAGAAGCTTCTGGAGTAGTGTCATGTCTCCAGGTACCACCAGTAGACAAGTCTTGGCTCGCCAGCCTTGATCATCCACCACTCCACAATTAACCAATGTCACCAGCAGACAAAGCCCTAGGGTCCACAAGCAATGTAAGAGTAAACAAGAAAACTCTCTTACATATTTATACAGCAGGGTTGTGGAAGAGACCTACAAACCTGCTAAATATACATAATACTACTGAACCCAATCAGATTATTGATGATAAAGCCCAAGAGGTCAAAACCTAGTAACGTTATGCAAAGTAGCTTAAGAAGGGTGGGATTAGGAATCGCGATTCAACCCGTAAGAAAAAACCTGAGTATTCGCACCGCCTCTCACCCTCACGGATCCACAAGGACGGACAGAGACTTCATCAACACACACTCAAGGTCGTTCAAGCAGATGCCTGAGGAATGTAATCGTAATAAGTGGAAGGTCATGAACTTGGGAGAAGGAAACACGATACTGAGACAGAGTACAGACTGGGAAGAATCAAATTACAATAATTGACGAAAGAAAAGGACTAGGGAGAAATAAACATCACAGCGAACGTATCGTCGAAGCACATCGACCATATAGTAGCGGTACCTACTTACCGCTACGTGAAAAGCTGTAAGGAAATATGACCAACGTTTTCACCCGTGCCGGGGATCGAACCACGAATCCTCAGTATGTGAGCTGAGGGTGCTACCAACTGAGCTATGGGATGCTTAACAGGACTGACAGTGAGCTTCAATAATTTCACACGCTAAACATTGTAATTAAAAATTAGTTGTATATATAGTCATCGTACAGTTGGTCATAACTACTCATGAAACTGTGCATGGAATCTGCCTCCATGGCTTCATCTAGCGCTTTCAACTTACCACCCTGAGATTGAATAAGTATCTACTGTGGTTCATCTACGTTTTCAGCTACCATGTATTTCCCTATGCTCAATCTTATTATATCTCAAAGAACCTGTCTTCTCCGTCACAGGTACCAACCTGGTTATGATTTTTTTTTATCTTCTCGTGTTACTGTGCATAATGATGAGGCATGTGCGTGAGGGTAACAGATTTATCAGATAGTCTAGCCATATATCGCACACTTCGATGACATTTAATTTCCTCCCAGGTAAATAATTGCTGTAGGCAATAACACACAACCACGAATCAATTTTACCTTCACATTTAAGGAAAAACCCATGTAAAATACATACTGAAATTACCCTTTAAGTCTCTACACAACTATTTTGTGAAATTAACGCAATTTGCTAATATGGGATATTAAAATGAAAGACTGTGACACGTGTACACTAAGTCAGGGGTTGCAATGAGCGTCTGGAAGCCCTTCCTTCATTACACTGCTTTGGTTCGTCACATTATTTTCCATGAGCAGTGGAGAAATTTTTGCCCCTAAACTGTGGGAAATGTCACGGAGGAGAATGTAACCATGACGGTGCGTCGTTCTTCGTGGTCGGAAGAGAAGCAATGACTTGTTTACTCAAACTAAACCTGAGTGAAGAAATATCTTCGCTATTTAAAAAAAAAAAAAAAAGTTCCAAGTTCTTTATACATGGACTGTGTTTGGGAGGAACCCCATAGACTTAAAGTCCACGGGGTTCCCCGACTGTATAGACAACTATGCTTGAACAAAGATAAAATATAACTCAGCAATGGTAAATATCGAAGCCTATATAATGCCTCTGTGCTGATCATTTTATAGACATACGAGGGCAGCGACCCAAGGACTGTAGTTGTGGACCACTAAGTCGCCAAACTTGCAATTCACCCAAAATCTGCATCTCCTGAAGGAAGTAGCAATCAAGTACGATACATACATAGGAATTCAGAATATAAGAACATATGTCGTGACCGTAATTGCTTGTTCGTGGGGTCAAAAAATAAGTTTGACAACAATATTGCTTCATGTGCACACAAGAACTATTCACGAGAACTCTACATATATACCACTGAAGCCTTTTTTTAAACTTTTAGGCCAAAACATATCGTACATACAGATTACAAATTTCATTATCATTACCTTGTATATGAAAGCCAACCTCTGTGATGGAATATGAGAAACACAGCTGCTGCAAGCTGCTGCTGCTGCTGCTGCTGCTGCCGCTGCCGCTGCCGCTGCCGCTGCCGCTGCCGCTGCCGCCTTCTCTCCAACCTTTTACCGAGTGATTTTTTTCCCTCGCACGGTAGCACTCAGCAGCCCTTAAGGAAGGTTTCTTGACGCTGGTGAGGGGCTCTTGATCTAGGGAATTGGATCTGTGCTCCGGTTCCCTGAATTGAGCCTGAATACCTTCCCCCCCACATGCCTTGCTTTTGATATACCTTTGAAGAGTTTCGAGAGTTTCACTACTCTCGGAACGCGGCAATGGGCCAGGCTCGTCTGGTGCTTGCCTGGTCAACCAGGCTATTGCTGTTGGAGGCCCGCTGCCCCACATATCCATCACAGCCTGGTTGATCTGGCACCTGGTGAAGATACTTGTCCAGTTTCCTCTTGAAGGCTTCTACACTTGTTCCAGTCGTGTTTGATATCTTCTGGTAAGATGTTGAATAGTCTGGGACCCCGGATGGTGATACATTGTTCCCTTATTGTGCCCACCGCACCCCTGCTCCTCACTGAGTTTATTTTACACTTCCTCCCATATCTCTCACTCCAGTATGTTGTTATGGCAGTGTGCAGATTTGGGACCAGGCCCTCAAGTACTTTCCAGGTATAATCCTACGGGTTTAGCGCTCCCCAATGATTATAATAACAGCAGCAAATACCGACTAGAATATCAAGGCCTGATCAACAAGGCTGTTATTGTTGGCCTGCCCACACGCAGTCTGACGTACGAACCACAGTAAGGCTGTTCAAGAACTGATTTGAGGAACTGGAAAGAAGGCAGATGTTTGTTGGTAATTTGCCTTATGTACGGAGGGAAGAATGCTGAGTCGATGACCTTCAACACTAGTCGAGTTCTCAGTGTACTCGTCGCTCCTCTGTTTATAGTCCCGGAATTATGTACGGTCTGCCAAGTCTGTTTGTCATACGAAGTCCATATGAACATATATGGACAATGAAAGTTTTCTGTACGGTTTCCAACCTAACTTGAATGGGGTTGTTTACTAACGGCCTGGAGAGAACGATTTATCTTCTTTTCAGTGTCGGATATGAGAAACAGAAGTGAGGTGAGTACTATGCGTTGAGGAACAGAACCTTTCCTCATGGCAGCCTCCAACTTCACACTCTACTTCCACTCTCCAAGTTCTATTTGTTAAGAAGTTAAATATCCATCTGCACTTTCCCAGTTACTTTCTGCGCTACTCACCATGGTCAAACGTGATGAACGTCTTTGCAAAATCAATGTAGACTATATCAATATTTACCCTGTCTTCTACAGCATCCAGGACCCCATCGTAATTATCTAGCAGTAGTGAAATGACGGGGCGGCCTTCACTAAACCCATGGTAATCTTGTTTCTTAGGACTCGTTCAAAAATTGTGTGTGAACTTAGCGCTGCTGGTCTATAGCTTATTGCAATTGCTTTAACCTTTGTGAAGAGGGGCAATATCAATGTTTTTTTTTGATGACTGTGGGATGACACCTGTGTCCAGGCTCCTCCTCCATAAAATGCTAAAGGCCTGAGATAGCAGTTTCCTGCAATTTTTGATGAATATGGAGTTCCACAAGTATCATTCATGTAAAACTCGTTATAGGATCTTTGATCCCTAGATTGATGAGTGGTTCACTGAACACAGTTGTCTTGTGATTTCAGTATCTCATTCGTTTGTTTACTGTCATCAGTAAATGACTTAGGGATAGGACGATACCAAAATTTTTGCCGATACCGAAACTTTTTCCTGTATTTTTTATTTTAAACTCATGGCTAAGGTCAATATACAAGGTAATGCATATTGCATAATAAGCATTAAATAATAAAGAAATTTTAAATATTAAATAACTTAATTTCTCTGAGGTGATAATGTCATTACTCATTAATTGGTCTGATGTGTTAGTTAACGTGTCAAAGGTACTTGTCGATAGTGAGCACTCGCTCGCACTGCTGTCTTGTACGAGTCAGTGGCTAATGGTTGTAACCCTCTGTTCTATCTCACAGCCTAGGTAGTTTTCACGGTAAATCTATCCTCACCGCTCAAAGCCACACTCTATAAACATAATTTAAAATGTAATAAACGACTGTCGATGAATAAACAGACCATAACACAGGCGGGGATTGAACTCGTGGCAAGTGAGTCGTAAAACTCCAGGCCAGCGCTAACCTGGAAATCATCAGGTTTAAGATTATGAACTATGACTTCAGCAATGAATCGAGCTTGTACAAGCCTCAGCTATTATTATATAATGAAAGACTATCATGTTATATAATTGCTGATTCTAAAATGTTTCTTTCCACCCCAGAAGAGCTACGAATTGTAATTCAGGCCTGAGACCATTTAGCAGGGTTATTGCAAACTCATAAGTGATTAAATATGACATCTGATTCTTGCGCTGTCTGAATCGAGTATTGATGTTGTCTTAACCTGGACTTAAGAGGTTTTCTAGACAAACTAAATTACAACGGATACAAAGCACTATGTACACACACCATGTTTGCTAGTGAATTCTTGATCAGTATATTTCAACTGTCCTAGAGTTCTCAAAGATTGAAGACTATTTATATTAAATGTTTTGAGGGCAGTAGGCAAAAACCAATATATTCTTGTTAAATGGCAGAACCAGCAATAACCATACCAACTGTATCATACATACATTACTACAATACAATACCAACTATATCATACATACATTACTACAATACAATACCAACTGTATCATACATACATTACTACAATTTAAAATCATCATAAGCCTATGAACGTATAGTGGAACTAACTTGTGTTTTTTATATACTTTTATATATGGTATGCAAAAAAAAGATACATCAACAGTGATCTGCTACTCAACCCTATATGATAGGTACACATGCACGTAAATGAGTATTTCACATATTACACTTATACATGAAGACTATCTATACATAGGTGCATATAGTTGTGCATAGGCATGTACATACATAAACACACATGAAAATGCACACATACAAATACACACATATACATATACAGTATACACTTGCATACAACTGGGGCATCACTAGAGTACTGGCAAATTTAGCGTGGATAAACAGGCCATCCTCAAGTACCCTAGGGCAGATATTCACATAGTTCCAAGTACTACAGTTCAACAAGCATTAAATCACTGACAACTGGACAGTCAGCTACATAATGGTAAAGGTCATGTGCCTTCTCTTATTCACAGAGCTTACATGTGTTATCTTCAGCATAAATTTGATTTCAATTCCTAAATATTTGTATTGTTCACAGAACTCGAGGGCAGTGTTACTGATTAGAAAGGGCGGCGGACTGTTAGTGCAAACAATGGAACATTAAATTTTTGGTCTTTTCTGAGCATATGCGATGACCACAGGCCATGGTGCTAGCTGACAAAGCGACGATAAGAGCTTCTAGTTCGTTTGCAAAGATGCAGATGTTATCTGGATGTTTGACAAGCCTGTACACGAGTGCCTAGAGAAGCTGAATACAGAAGCATACAAGGTATGTATGAAACACGTACCATTGAGGAAACCCAGATGATCAGATATAGAGCGTACAGGAGAAGAAAAAGGGTTACTGAATTGCTGAAAAACACATATATGTTGCAACAGAGGAGAGATAGCCTTAACCGAGAGATCACTGAATTAGAGCAAAAACATAAGATGTCATACCTGACAGAAGAAGTACAAAGGGTGTTTCCTGTACTTTGTACAGGATATTGCAAGAAACCCAAAATATTTATATTCATATGCAAAATCCAAGCTAAGAACTACCTGTAGAATTGGGCCATTATTGAGAGGAGATTCGTATACTGATGATGAACAGGAAATGAGTGAAATCCTAAAGGAACAGTATGAGTCAGTGTTCAGCAACCCACTAAATGACAGCATGGTAGAAAATGCAGAAATATTTTTCACTCCAGCAGAAGGCCGCGCAGACCACATAACCGACATTAGTACAAATCCCATAGATTTCGAAAAAGAAATGGACAACATGCCCACTCACTCAGCACCTGGACCAAATTCATGGAATGCTTTATTTATAAAGCAGTGCAAAGTACCATTAGCAAGAGCCCTTAGTATTCTGTGGAGAAAGAGCTTAGATCTAGGTGAAATACCGGAGGCCTTAAAGAGTGCAGACATAGCTCCTTTGCATAAGGGAGGTAGTAGAGCACTAGCTAAAAATTACAGACCAGTAGCCCTCACTTCTCACATCATAAAAATCTTTGAAAGAGTGATGAGACGGCAGATTACAAACTTCATGGACCAGCACAACCAACATAATCCAAACCAGCATGGCTTCAGAGCGGGACGATCATGCCTGTCACAGCTGCTGAACCATTATGACAGAATTACGGAGGCATTGGAGGACGACCAAAACGCAGATGTGATTTACACAGATTTTGCAAAGGCGTTTGACAAATGCGATCATGGAGTGATAGCGCACAAAATGAGGGCCATAGGCATTACTGGGAAGGTAGGCAGATGGATATTTGAGTTCCTAACACACAGAACACAAAAAGTAGTAGTGAACAGGGCAAGATCCAGCATCAGCGAGGTCAAAAGCTCAGTGCCCCAAGGCACTGTCCTGGCACCTCTGCTGTTTCTCATCCTCATAGCAGACATAGATAAAAACACCCAGCACACTTTTGTATCATCATTTGCAGATGACACTAAAATAAGCATGAAAGTCACTACGGTAGAAGACACTGAAAAATTACAGGACATAAGCAGGGTCTTCCAATGGGCAGTGGAGAACAACATGACGTTCAATGGTGATAAGTTTCAGCTGCTTAGGTATGGAAAAAATGAAGAACTCAAAATGAACACTATATACAAAACGCAAGAGGGTCACCACATAGAACGAAAGGAACACGTTAAGGACTTGGGAATAATTATGTCTGCTGATCTGTCTTTTAAAGACCATAACAAGACAAAGATCACAACAGCCAGGAAGATGACGGGGTGGGTATTGAGAACTTTCAAAAAAAGGGGAAATAATGCCGATGGTGACACTCTTCAAATCGCTAGTGCTCCCTCACTTAGAATACTGCTCTGTGCTGACGGCCCCGTTCAGGGCAGGAGAAATATCAGAGCTGGAACAAATTCAGAGATCGTTTACGGCTCACATTGAGCCATTGAAACATCTAAATTATTGGGAATGCCTTCAAGTCTTGAACATGTACTCATTGGAGCGGAGGAGAGAGAGATACATGATAATATATACTTGGAAAGTACTTGAGGGCCTGGTCCCAAATCTGCACACTGCCATAACAACATACTGGAGTGAGAGATATGGGAGAAAGTGTAAAATAAACCCAGTGAGGAGCAGGGGTGCGGTGGGGACAATACGGGAGCACTGTATTAACATCCGGGGTCCCAGACTATTCAACATCTTACCAGAAGATATCCAAAACATCGCTGGAACCAGTGTAGAAGCCTTCAAGAGGAAACTGGACAAGTATCTTCATCGGGTGCCAGATCAACCAGGCTGTGATGGATATGTGGGGCAGCGGGCCTCCAGCAGCAACAGCCTGGTTGACCAGGCAAGCACCAGACGAGCCTGGCCCATGGCCGGGCTCAGAGTAGATACTCTCGAAACTCTTCAAAGGTATATCAAAGGTAAGAGTGGGGCTAAGTACTCCACCCTGAGGTGTGCCCAATTCAAATGAACATTGGTGGTACTCTTGACACCTTTGTATATGACTGAGGCTATTTTGTTGCTCAGGTATCCTTAGATCCAAGCAGTGGCCCTCTGACACCAAAATTGACCAACTGTTCCAATATATCCTCTCTTGGCTGCATCAAAAGCAGCTCTGAGGTTAATAATGGACACCATCGTGCCTGGTCTGCCTGGTGAAATATTCGGCAAAGCAAGTTTGGGTGCTTCTCCCAGGGCCTGTGGTCTTCGCATATGTTCAGACAAGATCAAAACTTAATGTCCCTTTGTTTGCACTAAGAATCCGCCGCCTTAAATCCCCACCAGTGCCTAGAGAAGCTGAACATGGAAGCATACAAGGTCTGTGTTAAACACGCACCATTGAGGAAGCCCAGATGATGATCAGATATAGAAAAAGAGTGTAGGAGATAGTACAGAAGAAAACGGGTTACTGAATTGCTTAAAAACACATATATGTCGCAATAGAGGAAAGATAGCCTTAGCCGAGATATCACTGAATTAGAGCAAAAACTTACTTAACAGAAAAAGTACAAAGGGAACAAAAGGTCATACAGAATAGTGCAAGAAACCCAAGACAAGACGAAAGTTTAGGTAAGACCCCATGTGGGGTGAGTTGGGAAGACGGGACAGGCGAAGAATAGCGTTGGAGAGGAGTGTCCAGTCACAGAGAAAGTTCCAGGGCTTAACCCAGCAGCTAGGCGATCGAGGGACAAACTGGAGAATCAGGATTGTAGGCACAGTTGCAGCGGTCTTGTGGAGGTTGGAGGTCTTCAGTCTTGACAAGCTGGCAGCAGGTTAGATCGCAGGACAGATCAGGCAGGTAGGAACATCAGAGGGCAGCATACTGGTGGTGTTATTGACGTGATTAAGGTGGCAGGTTTGTACAGGAGCCATTTTCAAATTTTTGAAGCTGCTGAAAGAGGTGGTAAAGTTTTGTCTTGTTTCCAAAGGTGAATCGTAGAGGCTTGAGGAATTCCAAAACTTGAGTGAGTGTGAAGTGATGGGGTTGTTTGCAGGCAACCTGGTCAGATCCTGCACCGAGGCCTTTGTAGAGTTCAGTGCAGGTCATTGTGTCAGCGTTTGATGGAGCAGTGTAGAAGGTAAGGCTTTCCCATATTGGTGTGCTAGAGTCGTCAATATCTTCTGATGTGGATTCAGTAGATGAGTCTACCATGGTGCAAGCAGGTGAGTGAGGGTTGACAGGAACAGTAGAGAGGTGTACTGGTGGTGTGTCAGCAGGCTGGGAGGCGGTGGTTGATGCAGGATGAGCAGTGTTGACTGTGAAGGTGGTTGTGGAAGTTTCTGAAACAGTTACTTGGAGACAGGTCAGCAGGTGCAGTGAAGTTAACGACGTTAGGAAGAATCCTGAGAATGTCAGGTGAAGGTGTGGAGTCAGGGAAAACGAAGGCAGGCATGTTGTTAAGAAGGAATATTCATTTATGGTGGTGTTTAATATACCGGGGTTGGCTGCATTCGCAAGGTGCGCATACACAATGCAATACAGCACCTCGGAGGGAGCTGCTTCCGGAAGTGGAGAGAGGGAGGTGCTCGATAGAGATGGCTGTTGTGTAGCTTGAAGAATTTTCTTGTTATCAGACTGTAGTTTTGTTATGGGGGCATATGTCGGCGATTTGGGGCTGCTCTTCTTAGCTGCTGCTTCTTTGATTTTTTTAGACAGCACTTCTTTCCATAGCGGGCATTTGGCTGCAAGTTGAGGCGGGTTGGAGTGGCTTTGGTGGAACAGGCCTTGAAATCGTAACCTTTTTTTCCGCAGTTCGAACAGAATTTCTTGCATTTGAGTTTGACCATTAAAGAAACGTTTGGAATTTTGGTGATGTTGTCAATCGACGCCCAAGTGTTGTGTTCCTCGATAGAGGTCTTCAGGTCAGTAGTTGATAGGGATGTGATGATCTTGTCCAACTGTTTAAAAAAAAAAAAAAAAAAAAAAAGTTTCGCCAGCAGGAAAGGTGAAGGAGATGCGTTGAATTGTCGGTCACTGAGTGTCTTCATTGCGGAGTTGTCCATGAGTTTTGATGCTTCATTGTCGTCAGTACAGACGACAATAAAGGAGTCCTTCAGAATGGATTGCTGTGAATTTGACCTGCAAGCAGGTCCTTACAGCGGCAGCAAGGGCTAGTTTGGTGGAGTCATTTATGATTCCACTGGCTGGTTTAATCTTTATACGATACGAAAGCATCGTGAAAGAGTAAAGGCGACGGTGTGTAAGTTACAAAATCCCCTCACCAAAATATTTCTATTTTTGTGCAAAATCCAAAGCTAAGAACTACCTGTAGAAGTGGACCATTATTGAGAGGAGAGGTGTATACAGTGGACCCCCGAGTTTCGTAAAAACTTCACTCCTGAAGTCTGCTCAAGTGCCATTACCGAACGAATTTACTCCCTTAAGGAAAAATTTCACGTAGGTTAGTCTATTTCAGACCCCCAAAAATATACTTCCACAAGAACTTACAAAATTATACTTACATAATTGCACGATTTCCGGGGTATTCGTTAACCGAGGGTCCACTGTACTGACAAACAGGAAATGAGCGAAATCCTAAAAGAACAGTTTAGAGTCGGTGTTCAGCAACCCACTAAATGACAGCAAGGTAGGGACTGCAGAAACCTTTTTCACTCCAGCAGAAGGCCGCGCAGACCAAATAAATGACATTAGTATAACTACCACAGATTTCGAAAAATAAATGGCTAACATGCCCACTCACTCAGCACCTGGACCAAATTCATGGAATGCTCTATTTAAAGAAGTGCAAAGTACCACTAGCACGAGCCCTCAGTTTTCTTTAGAGAAAGAGCTTAGATCTAGGTGAAATACCAAAGACCTTAAAGAGTGCAGACATAGCTCCATTGCATAAGGGAGGTAGTAGAGCACTAGCTAAAAATTACAGACCAGTAGCCCTAACTTCTCACATCATAAAAATCTTCTAAAGTGACGAGACGGCAGATTACAAATTTCGTGGACCAACACAACCAACATAACCCGAACCAGCATGGTTTTAGAGCGGGACGATCATGTCTGTCACAGCTGCTGAACCATTATGACAGAATTACGGAGGCGTTGGAAGACGACCAAAACGCAGATGTGATTTACACAGATTTTGTAAAGACATTTGACAAATGCGATCATGGAGTGATAGCGCATAAAATGAGGGCCAAAGGCATTACGGGGAAGGTAGGCAGATGGATTTTCGGGTTCCTAACACAACACAAAAAGTTGTAGTAAATAGCGTATAATCCAGCATCAGCGATAAAAAAAAAGCTCGGTTCCCCAAGGCACTGTCCTAGCACCTGCGCTGTTTCTCATCCTCATAGCACATAGATAAAAACACCCATCACAGTTTTGTATCATTTGGAGATGACACTAAAATAAGCATGAAAGTCACTATGGTAGAGGACACTGAAAAAGCAGCGTTTTCCAGTGGGCAGTGGAGAACAACATGACGTTCAATAGTCATAAGTTCCAGCTGCTTAGGTATGGAAAGAATGAAGAACTCAAAAGGAACACTGTATACAAAACTCAAGAGGATCACCAAATAGAACGAAAGCAACACGTAAAAGACTAGGGAATAATTATGTCAGCTGACCATTTTTTCAAAGGGCATAAGACAAAGATCACGGGAGCCAGGATGACGGGGTGGGTATTGAGAACTTTCAAAACAAGGGAAATAATGCCAATGGTGACACTCTTCAAATCGATTGTGCTCCCTCATTTGGAATATTGCTCAGTGCTGACGGAGCTTTGTCAAGCTCCTGGAGACTGAAAAAACCACTGGCTGGCGAAACGTTTCCAGAATAGGACCATACGTTTCCAGAATAGGACCATACGTTTCCAGAACAGGACCATACTAGGACCTGCCTAGTATGGGCCAACGGGCCTGCTGCAGTGTTCCTCCTTTCTTAAGTATTGCACAAGTGTAACAACTTGTCGGTTTTCTAAACAGTGGCGTTAGTATCAGAGATCAAGGGGATTCGGTCCCAGAGCTGAAGTTACATTCTTCATTGACTAAAGTGTGCTGGGTTACTCTGCCTGATAATGGACTAGGTACCAGGTGTCAAGGCCATCACATTGATAAGCAGTGTCCAGAATACTTGGTATGATAGCCTAGTTGTGGAGGGACTGGTCACCAGGTTTCAGGATGTGAAGGGTAATTGGCAAATCCTGGGTTACAGAGTTAGCTCTAGTTAACAGTGTCCGTCAACAACACAAGGAGAGAACGAAAATCGTCCATATTGGGATTTCAATGATATCCCGTAGTCTTTCCACAAACGTATAAACACACCATGAATAGTTATCGCCTTATAAAAATGTCTAAGCTGGTATATTTAAATAATGTATATTAGGGAATGGGACCTGACCTGACTACCTTAAGGCATTGGCTAAGCCTGTTCGTGAATTGAACCTGCCTCGCATGGGCCAGTAGACCTGTTGCAGTGTTCCTTTTTCTTATGTTCTTATGTATAGTTGAAGCGCACATAGCTAGGAAGCAGTGTTCTGGAGTCCAGACAACAACACGGGTTTTACAAGTGCGAAGAATCAATATTAGGAACTATGTACTTGCAAGATGTTTAAAAATAACACACTGACAGTTAGACTCTCGGCAGTTCTGCTGTGTTTGCCACCACTGTCCTCCAGAGAAGTCTTTCACAAAATATTGGGCATGTTTTCTATGATACAGGAGGCTCTACACCAAGAAATAGACCGTTAAACTGTAATTGACCTGAAGACCAGCAAGGCTATTGCTTGCTAGAGATCAACTCAGTCTAAACCAACTATCTGCATTTACTACACTTTTTATTTACCATAAAGTAAACATGCATGAGATAACATACTACTGGTTACGATATAGCTGTCTTGTGTATATGAAGAGAATACCAGAAGACAGAAGTACCCTGATGGACTGCCAAAATCCTATGGCTTTTCATGTTAAAATAAGTTCGCACCCTCAACAACTTGGTGAGGACGAGGTAATGATTACCACATGACCAGTGCCTACAAGGATGTTACTGGCTTACAATCACATCACCTTGTGATGTGATTGTAAGCCTTGGTAAAGTGGGTGGTGCTGGTGTGCAACAGGTGGAGCGCTGCCGGAGAAGCAACGAACTGTATCAGGAAAATGTACACACTTCAGAAGAGCGGTACTATTGATCAGCCAGCCTCCACTGCCACTGCTCCTCCCTACCACCACATCTTACCCCTACCACCACCACCGCCGCCCACTCCCCGAACTACCACCACCGCACCTACTGCCACAGCCCCACAACCCATCCTCCCTATCCCCAACAACCTACCCTATCTAGCCAACAAGACATCGTACATGTAAAACAAAGTACACACGCACGCACGCATGCATGCACACACAAGGACAGACAGAGGACAACTATAAAAGACCAGTATGAAGTCACTTCAACTATACTCCTTGGAATGTAGACGAGAGAAGTGCATCATAATTTACACAGGGAAAATCGAGGAGGGTCTGGTCCAAAACTTGAACACTGTAATCACTCAGTATGACAATAAAAGACTTGGCAGATGGTGCAAAATACTTCTACTAAAAAGCAGTGGCGCGACGAGTGTCAGAGAGGGAACTCAAGTTCCACCGATTAGTTCCTGACCAGCCAGGCTGTGTTTGTATGTTGGACTGCGAGCAGCCAGAACAAATAACCTTGAAGATCAGGCCTTGATCCACCAGGAGGCCTGGTGGGGAGCGTTAACCCCCGAAAGTATCCTTCAGGAGGGCTCACAATAAATCAAGAAGTTTGTGAGAAGTTGAATTATAGATTAATTAAGGGAGATATTCTCTAAAAAAAAATAGGAACGTCACCAGAGTACTGAATATACACAACAGACGAGATTAAGAAACTACTTAGCATTTTAGATGCATCAAAGACAATGGGACCAGATATCTCTTCGTGAGTTCTGAAAGAGGGAGCAGCAGAACCGCATGAACCAGAGGCCATGCATATTATGTAACGTTTGAGAGAGGATGCTAAAGAGCGATGGCGCACATATAAAGTGGATGCATACATAACAGTCAACACGATTTTAAAGATGGAAAATCCTGTCTCCCCAAAATGCTTTTATTCGACGAGAAAGTAACAAGTGAGGCAAGGACATGAGTGGACTCTATATTCTTGGAGTATAAGAACACTTTTGACACCCAAGAGACTGGAACAAAAGTAGACAGGAATAACAGGAAAGACACAACAATGGATCAAGGAATACTTAACAACAATAAACAGTGATTGCCAGCGAAGAGGAGTCAGAATTGTTAGGTGTGACACGTGGGGGTTTCACAAGGCTCAATACTGGAACCTGAACAGTTTTTAGAACAAGTGAATGGCATGATGAAAAAAAAAATGATGTATGCTTGTTCGCAAAAGATATGACACGAAAGAAGAAAATATAAACAGGAAAGGGCAAAGAAATGCCATAAATGGACCTGGATAAGCTGCTAGACTGGTCACACAAGTGGGTCTTATAATTCAACACAGCAAATGTAATGTTAAGAAAACTGAGGAACGGCAGATTAAACCAGAAACGGAATACAGACTCGGGATACAAAACCTGCAAACCTCGCTCAAGGGAAAAATATATTGGGATAAGCATAGCACCGAGCATATCCCTGAGACACACATCAAAATCTAAGCTTATAAGAACATAAGAACATAAGAAAGGAGGAACACTGCAGCAGGCCTGTTGGCCCATACTAGGCAGGTCCTTCACAATCCGTCCCACTAACAGAATATTTGCTCAACCCAATTTTCAATGCTACCCAAGAAATAAGCTTTGACAATTCTACCCACTCATGTGCGAGTCCCACTCAAATCCAACCCCTCTCACTCATGAATTTATCCAACCTAAATTTGAAACTACCCAAGGTCCTAGCTTCAATAACCCTACTAGGCAGACTGTTCCACTCATCAACTACCCTATTTCCAAACCAATACTTTCCTATATCCTTTCTAAATCTAAACTTATCTAACTTGAATCCATTATTGCGGGTTCTCTCTTGGAGAGATATCCTCAAGACCTTATTTATATCCCCTTTGTTAATACCCATTTTCCACTTGTATACCTCGATCATGTCTCCCTCATTCTACGTCTTACAAGTGAATGTAATTTTAGGGTCTTCAATCTTTCTTCGTAAGGAAGATTTCTAATGCTATGTATTAATTTAGTCATTCTACGCTGAATGTTTTCTAACGAATTTATGTCCATTCTGTAATATGGAGACCAGAACTGAGCTGCGTAATCTAGGTGAGGCCTTACTAATGATGTATAAAGCTGTAATATAACCTCTGGACTTCTGTTGCTAACACTTCTTGATATAAATCCCAGTAATCTATTTGCCTTATTACGTACGCTTAGGCATTGCTGTCTTGGTTTAAGGTTGCTGCTTACCATCACCCCCAAGTCCTTCTCGCAATCTGTATGGCTAAGTTCTACGTTATTTAACTTATAAGTGCTTGGGTTATGGACACTCCGAGCTTCAGAACCTTGCATTTATCTACATTGAACTGCATCTGCCACTTTTCTGACCACGAATTAAGTTTGTCTAAATCTTCCTGAAGTTCTATGACATCTATGTTTGAATCAATTATCCTACCTATCTTCGTGTCGTCGGCGAATTTGCTCATATCACTAGTAATTCCCTCATCAAGGTCATTGATATATATTATAAATAACAATGGGCCTAAGACTGATCCCTGTGGAACACCACTTGTTACAAGTCCCCATTCGGATTTAACCCCATTTATGCACACTCTCTGCTTCCTATTGGTGAGCCATGACTCGATCCATGACAGCACTTTTCCCCCAATGCCATGAGCTGCCACTTTCTTTAACAGTCTCTGGTGCGGTACTCTATCAAAAGCCTTACTAAAGTCTAAATAAACAATATCGAATTCTTTATCGTGATCAACAGCCTCAAAAGCTTTACTGAAGAAGGTTAATAAATTTGATAGGCAGGAACGCCTCGTGAATCCATGCTGGGTATCATTAATCAAATTATGGTTATCTAGATGGCTTCTAATAATATCAGCTATAATTGACTCTAGTAATTTGCCTACAATTGAGGTCAGGCTTATTGGGCGGTAGTTTGACGGTAGTGACTTGTCCCCTGCTTTAAAAATAGGAATTACATTAGCTATCTTCCACATATCAGACACTACACCTGTTTGAAGAGATAAATTAAAAATGTTAGATATTGGTTCACAGAGTTCCATTTTGCATTCCTTAAGAACCCTTGCAAAAGCTCATCAGGACCAGGCGATTTATTTTGTTTCAGTCGGTCCAGCTGTTTCATAATCATTTCGCTAGTGACTGTGATATTACATAATTTATCTTCTTCTGGGCCTCTGTAAAAATTAATTACTGGGATATTATTAATGTCTTCCTGTGTGAAAACCGAGAGAAAATAATTATTAAAAATAGAGCACATATCATTCTCCTTGTCAGTAAGATGCCCAAAGTTATTTTTAAGGGGACCTATCTTATCCCTAACTTTTGTTCTATAAACCTGGAAAAACTTTTTGGGTTAGATTTTGAATCCCTAGCAACTTTAATTTCATAGTCCCGTTTAGCTTTTCTTATTCCCTTTTAACGTCCCTCTTAATGTCAGTATACTGATTTATAAGATGACCCTCACCTCTTTTATGCGCCTATAAATTCCTTTCTTCTGCCCTAAAAGATATTTGAGCCTATTATTCATCCATTTTGGGTCATTTCTACTTGATCTAATTTCTTTATACGGGATAAATGTTCTTTGGGCAGCCTGTATAGTGTTAAGAAAACTGTCATATTGATACCTCTCTTCTTCACCCCAGTCCACAGTTGATAAGTGTTCTCTAAGTCCATTATAATCTGCTAAGCGAAAATCTGGGACCATTACTGAATTATCCCTACTATCATATATCCATTCAATGCTAAAGGTAATTGACTTGTGGTCGCTTGAGCCGAGTTCCTCTGTAATTTCTAAATTATTAACAAGGGTTTCCTTGCTTGCCAGAACCAAGTCAAGTAGGTTATTTCCCTTGTAGGTTCTGTTACAAACTGCTTCAAAAGCAATCCTGAACTACTTCTAAAAAGTCGTTAGATTCTAAATTCCCTGTCATGAAATTCCAATCAATCTGACTAAAGTTAAAGTCCCCTAGAATTACTACGTTATCGTGTCTTGTGGCCTTAACAATTTCCTCCCAAAGTAGTCTCCCTTGTTCCCTATCTAAGTTTGGAGGACGGTAAATCACGCCTAAAATCAATTTTTCACACCCCTCTGAAAATTCTATCCAGACAGACTCTGTATGTGTTAATTCAGACTTTATACCCGTTTTTATGCAACAATTTAAATGATCACGGACATAGAGTGCCACCCCACCCCTTTCCCGATACTTCTGTCTACTTGGAACAATTTAAAACCCTGAATGTGACATTCGGCAGGCAAGTCCCGATTTTCATATTAAACCATGTCTCAGTTATTGCAAAACATCAATATTACCCGTACTTGCAACTAATCTCAACTCGTCCATCTTATTCCTAGCACTACGACTATTGGTGTAATATATATTTAGAGACCCTCCTTTCTCTTTACCCTTCCTGCTCATCTCTGTTTTTCCACTATACCTATTACTGTCCTTGTCATCTAGTGTCACTAGCTTTCCACTATCCACCTTATTCTGCCTATTACTAGTTCTCCTACAACTTATAATATTATCTGTAGCTTTCAGAAGCTTTCAACAGTCCTTCACATTATATGCGACCTATGTCAGTCCCATCTTGGAATATGTAGCACCAGTATACAACCCACATCTGTTAATGTAAAAAAAAAAAAAAGAAAAAAAGTATGGATGTTTGCAAGGAAACTGGTGGCAGAGGTGAGGGTTACGAGGTATGACTAGACATCAATGGAGGTACACTTGACGACACTAAGATACAAGTATGACGAGACATCAATGGAGGTACACTTGACGACACTAAGATACAAGTATGACGAGACATCAATGGAGGTACACTTGACGACACTAAGATACAAGTATGACGAGACATCAATGGAGGTACACTTGACGACACTAAGATACAAGTATGACGAGACATCAATGGAGGTACACTTGACGACACTAAGATACAAGTATGACGAGACATCAATGGAGGTACACTTGACGACACTAAGATACAAGTATGACGAGACATCAATGGAGGTACACTTGACGACACTAAGATACAAGTATGACGAGACATCAATGGAGGTACACTTGACGACACTAAGATACAAGTATGACGAGACATCAATGGAGGTACACTTGACGACACTAAGATACAAGTATGACGAGACATCAATGGAGGTACACTTGACGACACTAAGATACAAGTATGACGAGACATCAATGGAGGTACACTTGACGACACTAAGATACAAGTATGACGAGACATCAATGGAGGTACACTTGACGACACTAAGATACAAGTATGACTAGACATCAATGGAGGTACACTTGACGACACTAAGATACAGGTATGGCAAGACATCAATGGAGGTACACTTGACGACACTAAGATACAAGTATGAACTGAGAGGGTGAAGAAGAACAAGCTGCCAACGGACCACACAGATGTTAGGAAATATTTCTTAAAGTGGTCAGGAAGTTTAACCTCAACAATAAAACTCAGTCAACACTAACCAAAGGTCAAGTCTGCGCGCGTGAGCACACATGCACGCACACGCATGCACGCACGCACGCACACACACACAGGGGGGAGGGACAGAAGAGGGAGGGAGAGAGTGAGAGAGAGAGGGAGGGATGGAGGAGAGAGGGAAAGATGGATGAGAGAGGGAGGGAGGGAAGAGAGGGAAAGATGAGGGAGGGAAAAGAGGAAGAGGGAGGGAGGAGAGGAGGGAGGAAGGGAAGGAGGAGAGGGGGAGGAAGGAAGGAGGAGAGGGGGAGGAAGGGAAGGAGGAGAGGAAGGAGGGAGGAGAGAGGGAGGATAAATGGAAGGGAGGAAATGGGAGGGAGAAGAGCGAGGGAGAGGGAGAGAGGAAGGGAGGAGAAGAGGGAGGGAGGAAGGTGGGAAGGAGGAGAGGAGGGAGAGGAGAGGAGAGGGAGAATGGAAGGTGGGGAGGGAAGAAGGGAGAAAGGAGAGAGAGAGAGGAAGGTGGGGAGGGAGGGAGAAAGTAGGGAGAGAGGAAGGTGGGGAGGGAGGGAGAAAGTAGGGAGATAGGAGGGGAGGAGGGAGAGAGAAAGTAGGGAGAGAGAAAGGGAGGAGGGAGAGAGAAAGTAGGGAGAGAGGGAGGAGGGAGAGAGAAAGATAGGAAAGGAGGGAGAGAGGAGGATAGGAAAGGAGGGAGAGAGGAGGATAGGAAAGGAGGGAGAGAGGAGGATAGGAAAGGAGGGAGAGAGGAGGATAGGGAAGGAGGGAGAGAGGAGGATAGGAAAGGAGGGAGAGAGGAGGATAGGAAAGGAGGGAGAGAGGAGGATAGGGAAGGAGGGAGAGAGGAGGATAGGGAAGGAGGGAGAGAGGAGGATAGGGAAGGAGGGAGAGAGGAGGATAGGAAAGGAGGGAGAGAGGAGGATAGGGAAGGAGGGAGAGAGGAGAGGAGATGAGAGGAAGGAGGGAGATATGTTGATTGTTGATGTGATGATGTGCTGATTGCACATCACATCAACTCCCCCCGGGGTTGTTTTGCATTACGTACAATATTAGTTAAAGAAGTCAGATTGAAAGTGTACATATCAGAAGCACTCAAAGTTACATTCCCATTCAGCTTTGAACTTGATGGAAGGAGCAAGATTGTTAAGTACATTAAGTAATGGTTGGAAGAGACTAAGAGTCATGTAGCCAAACACTGAAGATATCATGTACATAGAAAGGCCGGAGGAAAGAGCACACACCACTCAATAGTAAAAAGTAAAACAGTTTCAAGATATTCCCTATAAAGGGTTAACAAGGACAGTGGATAGAGGATAACTCATATCACCGAAGGTTTGAGGATAAAATTTACGAAAGGAAAGAGTTGGAGTTTACACAGAGGCGAATAAGATCAAGAAATATATCAATGGGTATAGGGAAATGAAGTAACCCTTTATTGGCAAAGAAAATTAATATTATCATCAAGAGACATTAGTAAAGAGGGACTCAACGTCAAGACTTAACACCTTACACACTGAATGTGACAGAACAAGTTCGATGAAATCTTGAGAGTGACGGAGGTGAGAAGGAGAAAAAATTCAAAGGAGTGAGAGTTCTAGCCAGCCAAGAGGCAAGACAATAAGAGGTAGAACCTCTGGAAGAAATGAAGGGACGTAGAGGGATACCAGGTTTACGAGTTTTAGGAAGATCACAGATATAGGGTAAACAGAGATAACAAAGGAAGCATTGAATAAGATCAAAGTCAAGAGGACAGAAAGCGGAGAGAGTCCGAAGTTTATGGTTGAAACTTCTCTTGATGCGATTAAGAGGGTTGGAGAGAAAACAAGTGTAGATGCAGAGATGCACGAGTCAGAGAGGAAGAGTTCAGCTTTTCCCTGTAATCCTCGTCATGCAAACACAAATCTTGAACTGCCTTTGTCAGAAGGATGACAATATTATTATTAGATTTAAAAGAAGGGCAAGCTGATGGCGACAAGGTCGTAATTCTTAAACAACAGGCTGTCAAGAGCAGGAATGAGGGCACCACGAAAAGTGGACAGGTGTTTTCCAAAGTTAGGATTTCTTACTTAACTAACCCTTTCAGTGGCCGTCACATAAAACTATGTCACCGAGGCCAAGGCTCCTCATATAATTAGTTTTACGTCACAAGCTGAGCGGCGAGTACAACCCTGCCTCACGCGCTGCATCATGGGAAAACAGTACAACCCTGCCTCACGCGCTGCATCATGGGAAAACAGTACAACCCTGCCTCACGCGCTGCATCATGGGAAAACAGTACAACCCTGCCTCACGCAGTGCATCATGGGAAAACAGTACAACCCTGCCTCACGCAGTGCATCATGGGAAAACAGTACAACCCTGCCTCACGCAGTGCATCATGGGAAAACAGTAACACCTTGCCTCACGCAGTGCATCATGGGAAAACAGTACAACCCTGCCTCACGCGGTGCATCATGGGAAAACAGTACAACCCTGCCTCACGCGGTGCATCATGGGAAAACAGTACAATCCTGCCTCACGCGCTGCATCATGGGAAAACAGTACAACCCTGCCTCACGCAGTGCATCATGGGAAAACAGTACAACCCTGCCTCACGCGCTGCATCATGGGAAAACAGTACAACCCTGCCTCACGCAGTGCATCATGGGAAAACAGTACAACCCTGCCTCACACAGTGCATCATGGGAAAACAGTATATCCCTGCCTCACGCGCTGCATCATGGGAAAACAGTACAACCCTGCCTCACGCGGTGCATCATGGGAAAACAGTACAACCCTGCCTCACGCGCTGCATCATGGGAAAACAGTACAACCTTGCCTCACGCGCTGCATCATGGGAAAACAGTACAACCCTGCCTCACGCAGTGCATCATGGGAAAACAGTACAACCCTGCCTCAAGCGCTGCATCATGGGAAAACAGTACAACCCTGCCTCACGCAGTGTATCATGGGAAAACAGTACAACCCTTCCTCACGCAGTGCATCATGGGAAAACAGTACAACCCTGCCTCACGCAGTGCATCATGGGAAAACAGTACAACCCTTCCTCACGCAGTGCATCATGGGAAAACAGTACAACCCTGCCTCACGCGCTGCATCATGGGAAAACAGTACAACCCTGCCTCACGCAGTGCATCATGGGAAAACAGTACAACCCTGTCTCACGCAGTGCATCATGGGAAAACAGTACAACCCTTCCTCACGCAGTACATCATGGGAAAACAGTACAACCCTGCCTCACGCGCTGCATCATGGGAAAACAGTACAACCCTGCCTCACGCGCTGCATCATGGGAAAACAGTACAACCCTGCCTCACGCGCTGCATCATGGGAAAACAGTACAACCCTGCCTCACGCAGTGCATCATGGGAAAACAGTACAACCCTGCCTCACGCAGTGCATCATGGGAAAACAGTAACACCCTGCCTCACGCAGTGCATCATGGGAAAACAGTACAACCCTGCCTCACGCGCTGCATCATGGGAAAATAGTACAACCCTGCCTCACGCGCTGCATCATGGGAAAACAGTACAACCCTGCCTCACGCGCTGCATCATGGGAAAACAGTACAACCCTGCCTCACGCAGTGCATCATGGTAAAAGAAAAATTCGGACAATGTGAATGACTTAAAATGGCGACTTTGAGGTTTTTATTAGATGTTATATGAAATCATTTGAGAGAATGGAAGTACTTCTGAAATAAAAAGTATATTTTTGGTTGCAGGACCAGAAGTAGCATAAAATTGAGCCCAAATTAATGGAAATATTACATTTTTGCCGATCTTCTCTTGGACGTGTAAGGGTCTCCCTACATCCCCTTGGTCTGCTTTATGGGTTTTAATAGGTGTGATTCATATTACTGGGACACCATAAAACATGACCAATCATTCCTGGTTATATTTTATTATCCGAGAAATAGAATAAATCTTATAATTTTCTGTGATCATGAATGTAACAAGGAAGGCAAGTGTAATATAGAAGAGGCGTAGGGAAAACTTGTTTTAGTGCCAGCAATGTCTACACTGTTTATTTTGGACTTTTGTGCTCTTTATAGGGGAGTTGTAATCGCTGAATGAGCCGTTTCTTGTGCTCAACTGATAGAACAGAAAGTCTATTAGCGAAACAACTAAGAATTT
Organism: Cherax destructor; assembly: GCA_009830355.1. NCBI lineage: Eukaryota > Metazoa > Arthropoda > Malacostraca > Decapoda > Parastacidae > Cherax > Cherax destructor. The sequence continues at coordinate 13,006 of WNWK01001945.1, read as the reverse complement.
GGTCAAAAGGATCAATGGAATTGGTTTGAAATAAGTGGGCGAAATCGCCGATGCATAAATTGCGCAGAGACCGCTAACTTTACGCCTGCGTAATTCAATAAGTTTTCCAACAATTCTCGTACTTTTGGTGTCACTACCTTAAAAAAATATCTACCGTTTTAGAAGATAGTGTGGTAATATATATATATATATATATATATATATATATATATATATATATATATATATATATATATATATGTCGTGCCGAATAGGCAGAACTTGCGATTTTGGCTTAAATAGAATGTTCATCTTGCCATATAAGACAAGCGAAAATTTGTGTATGCAAAAATTTCGCAAAATCGTTCTGAACCAAGCGAAAAATATATTTAATTGTGTTTGTTTATTATTAAATTATTGTAAACGTATCAAAAATATATTTAGTTGGATTAGGTTAAATTAAATTGCGCTTGTTATAATAAGGTTAGGCAAGTTTTCTAAGATTCTTTTGTGCAAAATTATAAATTTTCACATTAACATAAATTAAAAAAATATATCTTCAAACGTATAAGAGAAAATTTTAGAATGGACTTAATTTTAGATGAGTTCTTGCTAAATGACCAGTTTTACCTATTAGGCACGACATATATATAGTAGGTTGGTAGACAGCAACCATTCGGGGAGGTACTACCGTCTTACCAAGTGAGTGTAAAAAGGAAGCCTTTATTTGTTTTACATGATGGTAGGATTGCTGGTGTTTTTTCTGTCTCATAAACATGCAAGATTTCAGGTACGTCTTGCTACTTCTACTTACACTTAGGTCACACTACACATACATGTACATGTCGTGTCAGTAAATATGTATACACTTGTGTAGTGTATCTCTGTATAGTAACTCCAGACGTTACATGTAGGTTCCCTTTGTTACTGCTGTGACGTCAGAGCTCTCGCTCCATGTGGCGGCTACGTCACAGGCCTTCCCTCTCACTTGTAGGCCGACCTACAGCTGGGCAGACGTGGCCAGGGATCTCCCCTCACAGACTCGTAAATATACCGTAACCACCCTACAAGGAGTGTCTTTGACAACCTAATTATCTCTCTCAAACCCCACACAACATACACGTTTATGTTTACACACTCAGATGAGTTTTTTTCTTTGATTTTATCTTAACAGTTCTTGTTCTTATTACTTTTCCTTTTATATCCATGGGAAGTGGAATAACAATCTTTCCTCCGTAAGCATTGCGTGTTGTAAAAGTCAACTAAAATGCCGAGAACAATGGGCTAGTAACCCCTTTTCCTGTATAACTTACTAAAAAGAAAATGAAGAAAACCGTCAAAGTGGGATGTTTGAATGTGCGTGGATGTTGTGCGAATGATAAGAAAGAGATGATTGTGGATGTTATGAATGAAAAGAAGCTGGATGTCCTGGCTTTAAGTGAGACAAAGCTGAAGGTGGTAGGAGAGTTTCAGTGGGGAGAAATAATTGGGATTAGATCAGGAGTTTCAGAGTTAGATCTAAAGAAGGAGTAGCAATAATGTTGAAGGATAAGTTAAGGCAGGAAAAGAGGGAATATAAATGTATAAATTCAAGGATTATGTGGAGTAAAATAAGGGTTGGATGTGAAAAGTGGGTTATAGTAAGTGTTTATGCACCTGGAGAAGAGAGAAGGTAGAGAGAGAGAGAGAGATATTTTGGGAAATGTTGAGTGAGTGTGTGGGAGTTTTGATCCAAGTGAGAGAATACTTGTGGTTGTGGAGGGAATAGTAGGTAAATTTGGGGTGTCAGGGTAAATGAAAATGGGGAGCCTTTAATTGAGCTATGTGTAGAAAGAGGTTTGGTAATAAGTAATACATATTTTATGAAAAGAAGATAAATAAGTATACAAGGTATGATATAACACGTAATGAAAGTAATTTGTTAGATTATGTATTGGTGGATAAAAGGTTGATGGGTAGGCTTCAAGATGTACATGTTTAAAGAGGGGCAACAGATATATAGGATCATTATTTAGTTGTAGCTACAGTTATTAGAGTAAGAGGTAGATGGGATATGAGGAAAATGGCAACAGCAAGTAACAGAGAGGTGAAAGTGTATAAACTAAGGGGAGAAAGTTAGGGTGAGATATAAGCAACTTTTGGCAGAAAGGAGGGTAAATGCAAGTATGAATAGTGGGGCGGGGGTTGAAGAAGGTTGGGATAGTTTTACAAATGCAGTATTAGAATGTGGGCAGACGTTTGTGGCTATAGGAGGGTGGTGCAGGAGGAAAGAGGAGTGATTGATGAAATGATGAATTAAAGGGTGTAATAAAAGAGAAAAGGTAGCTTATGAGAGGTTTTACAAAACAGAAGTGTTGTAAGAAGAGCAGAGTATATGGAGAGTAAAAGAAAGGTGAAGAGAGTGGTGAGAGAGTGCAAAAGAAGAGCAGATGAAAGAGTGGGAGAGGCTCTGTCAAGAAATTTTGCGGAAAATAAGAAAGTTTTGGAGTGAGATAAACAAATTAAGAAAGCCAAGGGAACGAATGGATTTGTCAGTTAAAAACAGAGTAGGGGAGTTAGAAGATGGGGAGCTGGAGGTATTGTGTAGATGGCGGGAATATTTTGAGGAACTTTTAAATGTCGATGAAGAAAGGGAGGCGGTAATTTCATGCACTGGTCAGGGAGGAATAACATCTTTTAGGAGTGAAGAAGAGCAGGATGTGAGTGTAAGGGAGGTGCGTGAGGCATTACGTAGAATAAAACAGGGTAAAGGAGCAGGAACTGACGGGATCATGACAGAAATGCTAAAAGCAGGGGAAGATATTGTGTTGGAGTGGTTGGTATTTTTGTTTAATAAATGTATGAAAGAGGGGAAGGTACCTAAAGATTGGCAGAGAGCGTGTATAGTTCCTTTACATAAAGGGAAGGGTGACAAGAGAGATTGTAAAATTATAGGGGATTAAGTTTACTGAGTATACCAGGTAAAGTATAAGGTAGGGTTATTATTGAAAGAATTAGAGGTAAGACAGAGGGTAGGATCACAGATGAGCAAGGAGGTTTTAGAGTGGGTAGGGGATGTGTAGATCAAGCGTTTACATTGAAGCATATATGTGAACAGTATTTAGATAAAGGTAGGGAAGTTTTTATTGCATTTATGGATTTAGAAAAAGCATATGATAAGAGTGGATAAGGGAGCAATGTGGCAGATGTTGAAGTGTATGGAATAGGTAGTAAGTTACTGAATGCTGTAAAGAGTTTTTATGAGGATAGTGAGGCTCAGGTTAGGGTGTGTAGGAGAGAGGGAGATTACTTCCCGGTAAATGTAGGTCTTAGACAGGGATGTGTAATGTCACCATGGTTGTTTAATATATTTATAGATGGGGTTGTAAAAGAAGTAAATGCTAGGGTGTTGGGGAGAGGAGGATTAAATTATGGGAATCAAGTACAAAATGGGAGTTGACACAGTTACTTTTTGCTGATGATACTGTGCTTATAGGAGATTCTAAAGCAAAGTTGCAGAGGTTTGTGGACGAGTTTGGGTGTGTAAAGGTAGAAAGTTGAAAGTTAACAAAGATAAGAGTAAGGTGATGAGGGTATCAAACGATTTAGATAAGAAAAATTGGATATCACATTGAGAGAGGGAGTATGGAAGAAGTGAATGTTTTCAGATATTTGGGAGTTGACTTGTCAGCAGATGGGTTTATGAAGGATTATTTTAACCATAGAATTGATGTAGGAAAAAAGGTGAGTGGTGCGTTGAGGTATCTGTGGAGACAAAAAACGTTATCTATGGAGGCAAAGAAGGGAATGTATGAAAGTATAGTGGTACAAACACTCTTATATGGGTGTGAAGCTTGAGTTGTAAATGCTGCAGCGAGGAGGAGGCTGGAGGCAGTGGAGATGTCCTGTCTAAGGGCAATGTGTGGTGTAAATATTATGCAGAGTATTCGGAGTGTGGAAATTAGGAGGAGGTGTGGAATTAAAAGTATTAGTCAGAGGGCTGAAGAGGGGTTGTTGAGGTGGTTTGGTCACTTGGAGAGAATGAATCAAAGTAGAATGACTTGGAGAGCGTATAAATCTGTAGGGGAAGGAGGGGTAGGGGTCGTCCTCCAAAAGGTTGGAGGGAGGGGGGTAAAGGAGGTTTTGTGGGCGAGGGCTTGGATTTCTAGCAAGCGTGTGTGAGCGTATTAGATAGAGTGAATGGAGACGAATGATTTTCGGGACCTGACGAGCTGTTTGAGTGTGAGCAGGGTAATATTTAGTGAAGGGATTCAGGAAACCGGTTGATGATTTAGCAGGACATGAGTCCTGGAAATGGGAAGTACAATGCCTGCACTTTAAAGGAGGGGTCTGTGATAGTGGTTTGGAGGGACTATTCTAAACTGTAGTGTCTGAGCGCCTCTGCAAAGACAGTGATTATGTATGAGTGAGGTGAAAGTGTTGAATGATGATGAAAGTATTTTCTTTTGGGTCACCCTGCCTCGGTGGAAGACGGCCGACTTGTTCAAAAACAAAAAAATTATATAGGGTAACTAGGAATCCCAGGGCAGCTAGTTTTCTGTTCCAGCGACTCAGCGCTGCTGTTCAGAGGGGTAATGCATGCTATATTCTGGCACGCCCCAGCTCGGAGGAGCTGGATGAGATTTTCGCATTATAATCAGTGAGAAACATGTAACAATATGTACTAGACATGTATCTCTCACACTCGTGTACTGTATATGCCATCTTTATATCAACAATGTATCTCTTAAATCTTTTGTACCATATTATGTAATAAAATATACCTATTGGTAAAAAAAAAAAAGATGGGGTGGTAGGGAAGTGGAATATTCAAATGGCTTCAGGAAGAAATCAAAATATTCTTCCTTGAAGCCTTTTATCCACTTCTCCGAGGCTATGGGTACCACAATTTGTACCAGAGGTGGACCCCTATATATATATATATATATATATATATATATATATATATATATATATATATATATATATATATATATATAATATATATAATATATATATATATAATATATATAATATATATAATATATATAATATATATATATATATATATATATATATATATATATATATATAAAATATATATATATATATATATATATATATATATAATATATATATATATATATATATATATATATATATATAATATATATAATATATTATATATATATATATATATATATATATATATATATATATATATATATATAAGTGACACAGACCAATATTTATTTCAGGGTTGTCGCCAGTCCAGTCCACGCTAAACCAGTTAACCCTAGTTTAACTATTTGTGTGGAGTTTCCCTTCGACATGGCTGTTACCATTGATAAGCATACTGGCTACTGGTTATTTACCAATCCTATGTCTCTGATGACACCTGGTGCCTGTTCCATCACTGGGGCTGAAATATCCAGTCTCTTCAGTCTGGTGGAGTGTACACTGACCTCATGAGTACTTGCTGCCGTGGTTGACATACTAATGACCTGCTCTGGGACTTCCATTGACTTGAATGTATACCACTCTGCCTATGCTAGGTCCCTACCTACCTTACTTGGAGTTTACCTGGAGAGGGTTTCGGAGGTCAACGCCCCTCGGCTAGGTCTGAGACCAGGCCTCCTGGTGGATCAGGGTCTGATCAACCAGGCTGTTACTGTTGGCCGCACGCAAACTGATGTACGAACCACAGCCCAGTTGGTCAGGTACTGACTTTAAGTGCCTGTCCAGTGCCTTCTTGAAGACAGCCAGGTGTCTATTGGTAATCCCCCGGACACTTATTGTGTTGTCTCTCAATGTACTTGTGGCACCCCTGCTTTTCATCGGGGGAATGTTGCATCTCCTGCCGAGTCTTTTGCTTTCACATGGAGTGATTTTCGTTTGCAGATTTGGTACTAATCCCTCCAGAACCTTCCAAGTGTATATTATCATGTATCTCTCTCGCCTGCATTCCAGGGAATAAAGATCAAGAATCTTCAACCGTTCCCAGTAATTTAGGTGCCTTATCGTACTTATGTGTGCCGTGAAAGTTGTTTGGACTAACAAGTAACGGTACTAGAGACGTCAGGGCATGATTGCCATTCCCTCCTATGTTTCCTAATGAGCGGTCATGACGTGTGATTGTCATCCAAACTCTTGTGGGTAACACACCACGAATGAGGAAGGCCACAAAATCTTCTTCACTACACCTGATTGTGAATCACGACTAAGGTCCAGAGATCTACAAATCACTTGAATAAGCCTTCAGTGCTCCCTCGTTAAATGCCGGGACACCCTTACATGGTGTCCGCGGGAGACTGAGTAACGCCCTCGGGCTGCAAAATCATACGTTTGGGCGCCAGCCCCTAGGGTAAGATGCTGAAGACGCAAGGAATGAGAGCGCTGATCAAGTGCTCTTGACATGTGACAATGTCACTCACTATGACTCATAAATTCGGTCCTAATATCTGATGGGTCAAGGTCACATCTCTTGCTATCAAACCATGGATGACTCAGATACATCAAATGATGCTACCATTTCACGGCTTCTCCAGAAGTGCGAGAATACGTTAAGCAAGTTCCCTTTTCCCCACATGGTAAGGGTGCCAATGACCCTGGAGTCACCTAAGATCCCCTCACCCCCAGGGAGGGGAATGGAGAGACACACCGGTGGAAAATTCCACCCAAACAGGTTAGCAACATATCGAGTGAGACTGACGGAAAGAATCTATGTAGCTAGCTAATCATGTCAACAATGCAAGCGGGAAGGGTTGGTGAACTGGCGACGGAAAGACCAAAACCAAGAAGTTCAAGCTGATGCTGGGAGAGTTCCATTTTATGTGCGTCTTATTTGTGTATTAACCTCAATATTTCAACACAGGATCACCACCAGGATCCTAACTACCGCAACAGAATAGCATCAGTAGCACATAAAAAATCTTAATTGTTGGAAACAGTAATCTTCCGACTTGAGTCGTCTTTCCAAACTGCATATTTCTGCTGGCCGCATCAAGTGTTTCACAGTCAGCTGCATGCCACAAGCTACAGTGAGGGGAGCACAAGCATTTGCAAATAGGTGGTTATGGGTGAGGTGTGAGCGCCCGACCCTTAATCGACAAAGGGCAATCTCAATAATCATTCCTTGGGAAGGAGGACCACACACCCACATCTTGGCAAACCCTGAATAACTTGTTTCTTGTCTGTAGAGCTCACTAAGCCGACAGTTTTCCAAGGACATAAGTCCTTGGAAAACTGTCGGCAGAAGTCTGCTAGGAGGCGAACTCAACAACCTTTGCCTCATCATCATTCCAATCATTCCCCAGGACACCAACATCACAAAGGAAATAACTCCATATCCTTGAGTCGTGTGTGAAGGTGGACTAACCACTGCTGGATCTTCTGGTCACAGGGTGGACAGAAGCATACTGGGCCAAAGCATAATTAGAGCACATTGTGAATCGAGTGGATAGCGAACCAAGCTTAAAAAATGCAGGTATTAGAGCGAGAGCAGCAAGTATTGCATGAAGTCCCACATTTAGTGTAGTACTCTTTTGGTCACTGCACACAATTACTCATCGCTTGCTATCACCACAAGGTCAGCAACACCTGCACTGACATCACTTAAGATCTTCATCCTTGAAGTATCAACAAAATCTTACTCCAAGAAATTAGTCAGTCAAGGTTATAACCAGGGCTCGGTACTTCGGGGTCTACATCCACTGCCTACAATGACATCTCAGGCACTATGATGGAGGCAGGAAGAGAGGCCAACCCCTCTGATCACATATACACAGAGGCCGCAATGCAGTCTTAATTCAAACACCAAAATGACTCAAGAAGCTTCGTACAATGTTCAACTGCCTCCCAGCACACTGGGGCTGGACAGGCACCTAAAGTCAGTACCCGATCAGCCGGGCTGTGGTGCGTACGTTGGTTTACGTAAGGCTAGCTGTAACAGCCTGGTTGATCAGGCCACGATCCACCAAAATGCATGGTCATGGACCAGGTCGCGGGGGCGTTGATCCCCGAAACCCTCCCCAGGTATACTCCAGGTATAATGGACTTCCCCTCTTTCCTCCCTAACTTAAGCCTGGTTTCCAGGTGCAGGCCCATCCCGAAACCAGTAGCACTGGCCTAGCTCCTCAAGATGGGGATTCAGCGAAAACTGACCTGCTTCAACATAAGAAGCTCTTAACAAGTAAAGAAGGGAATGCACCCGTGCATGGGTAGGATTTACAAAGATCAACAGGAAGAGCTCACTAAGAAGTATATGCATCAGTTATACTCTAGCCTGGAACAGAACAGCATACAGGTGGAAAATGGTCCCAGGTTTGCTCCTAGGCTCGTGGGAGCACTTTTAGAATGTCTAGCGTCTGCAGAGTATCCACTCTGAGCTTTTCACGTTAGAGGCCTACTGAAGGCGACGATCAAAAATATCAGCAGCTGCTTTGAGGTTAAGACCAAACTATGGAGTAGCACACGGGACTGAGATTGTCCAGTCACAGTCTCCTCGGTGGAAAACCAGTAGCCGTTAAGCACTCCAGGAATACGAGGAAACCAAAGGAAAAGTGGGACGAAAGGAGAGGACCGGTGGTAATGAATAACCAATAACGTCCTCTTATTACCTAGTAACTCATACTAACAACTATGATAATGCAAACTCTCGCTTATCCATCTACTTAATATATACCTCTTAACTATCGCAATAAATCCTAAAGAACCTAAGAGGCTACACAGTAGCCAGTGAAAAACCAAGAGGAAGAGGGGGGTAGAGGGGAGGGAGGGAGGGGGTAGAGGGAGGGAGAGCCATTATAACAACGATCAAGCCCCTGGCTACCGTCCCAAGACAAGAAGTATGGGTGGTGGTTTGGCACCGAGAGAAGCAAATATTTCTCAGAGAAGAAAGATTCATTTTACTCTTTATAGAAATTTATCAACACAAACTATTTCTCTCTACGTCTGTTCAATAGTTGCAGGAACCCCAGTGTGCGAAAAGACCTAAGAAAAAAATCTAATTTTTCCCTACAGGTGAGCAGTGGTAACTTTAGCACTGATAAAGCTACCCTCCTCTCGTGTGTGCTGTGATGTAGGTTGTACTGGGTGCTGAGCGCAGCCAGGTAGGTGGAGCTGCTCCTGAATACCAATGAGGGTCACAAAACTCTAAGAGCGCCGCGTGTTTCTTGCAACTTGTTACTCTCATAACTACAGCGCTACAACATAAAAGAAAGGAGCAGCACAGCTTTTATTAAGGGAGGAGTGCGGTGCTTTGTCTGCCAGAGAACACGTGTCTCACGACACTGGCTTACTACTGCTCTATACCCATGATTAATCAACCACTGGCTTATTACTGCTGTATACCCTTGATTAAGCAACCACTGGCTTACCACTGTTGTATACCCTTGATTAAGCAACCACTGGCTTACTACTGCTGTATACGCTTGATTAAGTAACCACTGGCTTACTACTGCTGTATTCCCTAGATTAAACAACCACTGGCTTACTAGTGCTGTATACCTTTGATTAAGCAACCACTGGCTTACCAGTGCTATATATCCTGGGTTAAGCAACCACTGGCTTACCAGTGCTATATAACCTGGGTTAAGCAACCACTGGCTTACCAGTGCTACATAACCTGGGTTAAGCAACCACTGGCTTACCAGTGCTACATAACCTGGGTTAAGTAACCACTGGCTTACCAGTGCTACATAACCTGGGTTAAGCAACCACTGGCTTACCAGTGCTACATAACCTGGGTTAAGCAACCACTGCCTTACCAGTGCTACATAACCTGGGTTAAGCAACCACTGCCTTACCAGTGCTACATAACCTGGGTTAAGCAACCACTGGCGTACCAGTGCTACATAACCTGGGTTAAGCAACCACTGGCTTACCAGTGCTACATAACCTGGGTTAAGCAACCACTGGCTTACCAGTGCTACATAACCTGGGTTAAGCAACCACTGGCTTACCAGTGCTACATAACCTGGGTTAAGCAACCACTGGCTTACCAGTGCTACATAACCTGGGTTAAGCAACCACTGGCTTACCAGTGTTACATAACATGGGTTAAGCAACCACTGGCTTACCAGTGTTACATAACCTGGGTTAAGCAACCACTGGCTTACCAGTGCTACATAACCTGGGTTAAGCAACCACTGGCTTACCAGTGTTACATAACATGGGTTAAGCAACCACTGGCTTACCAGTGTTACATAACCTGGGTTAAGCAACCACTGGCTTACCAGTGTTACATAACCTGGGTTAAGCAACCACTGGCTTACCAGTGTTACATAACATGGGTTAAGCAACCACTGACTTAGCAGTGTTACATAACATGGGTTAAGCAACCACTGGCTTACCAGTGTTACATAACCTGGGTTAAGCAACCACTGGCTTACCAGTGTTACATAACCTGGGTTAAGCAACCACTGGCTTACCAGTGCTACATAACCTGGGTTAAGCAAGGTTTTCCACTACATGTCAAGGATCAACTTATGTTCATACAACTGATGACTGAAACATTAATTGCAACTGTTCCAATGTGAAAGAAACAAAAATTAATACATGGAAAACAAAATTCAATCAGATTACAAAACAGAGTGAAGAGGCAATGTAGAAACTTGGTGGTAATTATATCTCAGAAAATTACTTTTAAACAGAACAATTATCATAACTGAAATAAAAACTATTCGAACGAAAAATATTTAGCCAATGATGTAGATACTTTATGATATAATGAAATATAATCCTATACGCACCATAGATTTTAGCTTCAAGTTACTGATAAACAAAATATGCAGCGAGCTTATACCTTGAATATTTGAAGTGTAAAATCCCTTTATGTATATTGTGGGGTGAAGGCGAGAATGATGCATATCTTCAAGGAAACAACTGCACGGACTGCCTTCACATATGCACACAAACAATATCTAACAAGATTGGAAAGCAATAGTGCGGCGCATATATACAATAAAGGCAGAGACCGGCAGCAAGGCAAAATTTGAATATATAAAGGTTTTAAGGTGTGCCGAACCCGTAAACCATGTAAGATATTTGATGCCAACACTGTATCTCAGTCAGTCAGTCATTTCAATTGGGTTACATGTCGATTTCAACATGGCTGTGATAATTTTTTTTCTTACTATTTTTTCACTTTGGTGGAATGTCCCTATAAATAGAATTTTACATATATATAATGCAAATATCGCAAAACAAGCGATACAGGATGCAAAACCACCATGGGGAGAGTAGAATTATAGCTCTAGGCCTTTCGTGTTGCAATCAACACATCAGGAGCTTGGAAAGTTGAAGAAAAAAGGAGGATGTCCGAGCTAATACGATCCCAGAGGAGACATCACTGGAGTGAGGGAGAGAAGGAAGCAGGAAGTGCCTCCAGGCATACCAGTGCCCATAGCTAGAGGGATGAATATTATAGCATTAGAAAAATCCCACAAGCTTTGATATTGTAATAGTAGCCTAAACGAAAGTAACGTGGCAATAATAAAAATGTGATCATATTCCACTATGATATAAGTAATTTTACATACATACATGATTATACTGTCAGTGAAATGAAATGTGTCACTCATCAGTTCAGGAAAGACAGTGCAATAACCTATATTGCCAGGCACACCACCTAAAGCGTACAAGACGACACAGAACATCCAGACCATGGGAAAACCTGTAGCCACAGCCACTCCAGAGAGGTTTTTAGCGCAAGGAAGGAAAAAAGCTGGCAGGAAATGACAGAAATCATACACCAACTGCAATCATTTCTGGAGTGGAACCACAGTCAATGGCCTCCACTCCAGAACAACAGATATTAGTGCCAGGAAAAAGACCCCTCCATACCACTAATCCAACGACATTTCATCTTTGCAAATATACAGGGTCTAAAGCCAGCAACAAACAACAAGATACCTTACATCCGTGGACTGCTTACAGAGTCAAATGCAATGTTTGCGGCTTTCACAGAGACCCACATAAAGGATCACTTGGACAATGAAATATGGATTCCTGGCTACAACCTATACAGATGTGACAGAGTGAACAGGCAAAAGGAAAGGGAGGGGGGTTGGCCTGTATATCACAGAGTCACTTATATGCTCAGAACTACTAAATGCCTCAAATGATGTAGTTGAAGTTTTACCAGTAAAGATCGAGAATCAAAACCTGGTCATCGTGGTTGTATACAAGCCTCCGGATGCAACGTTCCAACAATTCCAGGAACAGCTTCTGAAAATTGACCAATGTCTGGAAAACCTTCCAGCTCCTGCCCCCAACATCTTGCTCCTGGGGGACTTCAACCTAAGGCACCTAAAATGGAGGAATATTGCAAATAATGTGGTAGCAGAGATAACACCAGGAGGCAGCTCAGATAAAACTCGCAAACACACGAGCTTTTAAATCTCTGCACCAAATTCACCTTAAACCAGCAAATAATAGAGCCTACAAGATTGGAGAATACACTGACCTCATCTTCACTAACAATGATGATCTGATACGAAATGTCATCATATCAAAAACGATATACTCAGATCACAACATAATAGAGGTCCAGACATGCATGAGGGAGCCCCAGATCGACAAAATGTGATCAGTCGCGAGGGAGCCTTCTCCAATTTCAACTTCAATAACAAAAACATAAGGTAGGACCAAGTAAACCAAATCCTAAATGATATAAACTGGGAAGATAGCCTAAGCATCACGGATCCTAACCTATGTCTAGAACAAATTAACTCTGTGGCACTTGAGGTTTGCTCAAGGCAAATTCCCTTAAGGAAAAGGAGGAGAAGATGTAAACTAGAAAGAGAGGCGCTCCCTATACAGGCGAAGGCAAAGAATAACAGAGCGGCTACAAGAGGCCAATATATCTGAAATACGTAGGGAGGCAATGGTCACAGAAATAGCAAACATCGAATTAAAACTAAAGGAATCTTACAGGAATCAAGAAACGCGGGAAGAACTAAAAGCCATAAATGAAATTGAAAGAAACCCAAAGTATTTCTTTTCTTATGCCAAAACAAAGTCGAGAACAACATCCAGTATTGGGCCC
>WNWK01001944.1:0-239353 GCA_009830355.1 Cherax destructor | reverse complement strand
GGAAACCCTGGAAGGCATAACACCAAAGCCAAGCACAGCAGCATAAATTTTATCATACAAACCTTTCATACACAAATAACATTATACCGGAGCCTAGCAGGTGTAAAAACCAAGCATAAATAACACGTATCTGATTGGCTAGGATTGCAACTGTGAAAATCAAATAAAGCGGATACATGGCTGCACCATATTGCCAGGAAAACATTGTTATGTCCCAAACAAGAAATTACATCGACACGATAAATTTACTTGTTTGTAGAGCTAGTGGGAGAGAAGTGGGTAGAGCAGTGGAAGTGGTTTATTTTAACAAAATATACATCCACAGTGTGCTGCTACCCATCACTACAAGGTTTTGAAAACTGTCAGCCTGAGCTGAGAGATTTCAGTAGGCGTTTCGTCCAGCCAGGAAGCTTCAAATGTTTAGTTCCAGAACAACTGGAGTTACTATTCCTTCGGGGCCGGGGGGGTAAGGGGCAAGTGAGAGGAGCGAATGTTGGTGGTGGGGGAGGAGTGGATGCTGGTAGTGGGGAAATTCTCAAAAGACCCAGGGGGACCTTTTGAGGATTTTATGCTACACAGCTGCTAGACCTTTGAGTGTGTTGAGCTAAGACTCCTGGTCATCTTCAAAGTGTTCTTCAGCTACTGAACCTTTTAGGAGGGTTGAAATATAGTTCCTTGGTCATATACTGTAATAATTATATTAATGGTATACAGTACTGACAAGATGACGAATCAGACACTTTGCAATACTTGGTTTTCTTTGTTAATGAAACATTTCGCCGGTGCAGCAGACTACTTTTAATAGAGTTGAGCTACAGTTCCTTTGCCTCTTGAGGGCTTGGAGGTTCAAGTATTATGCCTCTTGAGGGCTTTGAGGTTCAAGTATTATGCCTCTTGAGGGCTTTGAGGTTCAAGTATTATGCCTCTTGCGTGGGTTGTGAGACAAGGGGCTGAGGTTATAGGATAAGAGGAGGTTACCTTCTCAGATCGCGCAGCGACTGAAAACAGTCTAGCTTATTTGCCAATCGGTCTAGCAAGAACGATGATTGACGAGATGAAGGTAGGTTATAGCAGAAAAGAAGGTTGTGGGTATACAGGCAGATATAGATACGAAAGAGTAAGAGACCTGAACACTTTTTGAAACGTGTATGCGAAATATTGACGAGATCTAACTTCCATAAATCTGAGAGGTAGTTGAGGCAGAGGGTATCACCATACACACAGGTATATTTCCCATAAACACAAAACATTTGTAACAATATTCTGGTGGCTATACTTTGACAGGCTTCCCTAAATAACAAATACAAGAGCATAGTCATACCTGAACTTTGTAATGGAAAGGCTTAATTAGTAACACTTGTCTACTCAACTAATGAGAAACAAAGATAAGTAATAAACGAGATGGGAATTACCGAGGCACTACGAAAACGCACACATTTTAGAAGGGACTTAATTAATAGCCTACAACTATAAGCTATAAAACTCAATTGACAACTGACTGGACAAACATTTAGTTACATCGTAATACAATTGTAAATTTCAACAAATATTTAATATACTAACACTCTACATTTCAACAGACGTTCAGTAATAACGTAACACAAGCGTTGCTTTCAACAAATACCTAATAATACTGCAATGCAATTACTGTCCTCAGCAATATTAAACAGTGAAGTCTGTCCTTAAAGATCTTAAGAGCAAAATAACTTTACCGGTGAGAAAATATTCTATGAACACCAACACTATCACCAGTACCACCACTATCACATCACATGACAAACATCAGTGTCACTATCATATCACATGATAAACATCAGTGCCACTATCATATCACATGATAAACATCAGTACCACTATCATATCACATGATAAACATCAGTGCCACTATTATATCACATGATAAACATCAGCACTACTATCACAGCATATGATAGTAGTGTCATCACGATGATTTAGTGTCATTCCTTTGTAAGGATTTTTGGGAAGACATCACTCAAACTTTGAAAGAAAAACTAAAGGAACAAGTGGATAGGTAGAGGAGATAGCATTATCATCAGCCTTGACACGTGTTGGCAGTGTCACCATGACAACACCATCACGAGTGTGTGGGAGGAACTCCACTAATGGTTACCCCAAGATTCCACGATACTCCTCTATCACACACCTAGACATGCATATAACTAAACTATTTATTATATATATATATATATATATATATATATATATATATATATATATATATATATATATATATATATATATATATATATATATATATCCATAACACTGCGACTAGCCGAGAATTCAAACACATGTCGTTTTGGCCCGCCTCATGGTGAGCGAAAATCACATGACGCTCACCATGGTATGGTTTGTTTACTCAGTGTGGGATGGAAGAGTACGAGTACTGTGGTGTCAATAAAGTATTCAGTGTGGCGATCAGATAGATGTGATCTCTATGGACTATTCAGTATTAAGAAGGAACAACTGGAGGAAACGTTTTCAAATACCAATATTTGCAGAAGACTCGCTACATGCTACGAATTTTTTTTTAATACAAGGCACTGAAATTTTAGTAACAGTAATCTAAAAATAATATCCACTTCTTACACTCAAGTACATATTCACTAACACGCACACACCCAGGTACATATTCACTAACAACACTTCACACACCCAGGTACATAATTATTAACAATACTTCACACACCTAGGTACCCAGGTACATAATTACTAACAATATTTCACACACCTAGGTACATAATTACTAACTTCTCACACCCATTTGCACAAACACTAACACACACTCGTTGTGGGTCTAGTCTCTCACTCTGTCTAGTCACTGCACACTTCAGAGCTAGACCCTAGAATGCTATGGGACTGATCACTCTGATCCCTCATCGTCACAACCTGGGCCTATTCAATAATGGTTAACTCGTCTCCACCCGCGGCACACACATGCGGTGGGGCTCTGTTAATGTCTGGGCCATGCTGGTGTCCCGGGAAATTAACGGGAAAATGCCGAGGAGAAGTTTTGTAAGGAATTCACTGTACAGAAGATTTTTTCGTTATAGTGACTGCCTGGGCCTTGTCCACGGATATGTCCTTGGGAAGTGGCAGACCCGGGGCCCCACACACCAGCTGTAAGTTATACAGGGTTAAGAGGACGTGGATTTTTGTCGTCGTCCTCCAATATGAATCATCTCTTTCTATCTGTCGGGTGAAGATGAGGAACACACATCTCACGCATAACTACGTGTTTGCAAGCGCTCCTGTTTCTGTGTAGCTTGTGACAAGCAGCTGACTGTGAAGCAAATTTAAACAGTCTGCCCACAGCTTAGGACTTTCTGCTTTGTCATGGTTTTTATAATTACAGAGATGATTGTAGGGGCCTCGGGGAACGTTTAGGGGAGTCTTCTGATATTATATTAATTGTTTTAATGAGATTTTAAATTATGTTGGTTATTTCAACTCGGTATTACAGTATTTATTTGGGTTGAGCGTTTTAATCGTGTTCTTAGTTTCTATTGTTTGTTAATTTTATCTAATAGATTATTTTTAAAATTTTGCAGCCGAAGCAGCTAGTTTTTGTGTATTCCATATCCATCCTGGTGAGGGTAGCGCAAGAACATATGGATACACGAAAGGCCTAGAAAATAGGCCCCAAAAGCGTTAACAGGAGCACATCTAGATTTATATATACAAATAACTTATCGGTAACAAGCAAATTTAGGATATTTGCTTAATGTGTCTGGTACCTTCTTTCAATTGAGTGTGTTCTGTAACTAATTTATTGGTAGTATCTCTGAGTGACGTACACGGTGAAGGTGTTGTGGAAATGTCACTATTACTACTACTACTATCACTGCTATTACCACCACTACTACCACATAACGCTGGGCCACTATGTTCGCCAGGCTGGGCCACTATCTTCTCCAGGCAGGGCCACTATCTTCTCCAGGCAGGGCCACTATCTTTGCCAGGCAGGGCCACTATCTTTGCCAGGCAGGGCCACTATCTTTGCCAGGCAGGGCCACTATCTTTGCCAGGCTGGGCCACTATCTTCGCCAGGCTGGGCCACTATCTTCGCCAGGCTGGGCCACTATCCTCCCCAGGCTGGGCTGTAACGAAAGATCAGCTGTCAGAGTACACTGGTGGTGTTGCTATTTTGAGAGCAGGTGTGCATCTGGCGTTGTGTTGGTGCATGTTGTCGTGAACCACCTTAAAGCTGAGCTGCACCACTGAGGGACCCACCTGCACACCAACCCACCTACACCACTGCTGACGGGCCCACCTTCCCACCCACCTGAACCACCGCTGGTGGGCTCTGCTGCCCACCTACCAACCAAGACCCTTGGGGCTTCCTGCTGTCCGCCTACCACCAGCACCACAGAGGTTCCCTGCTGCCCACCTACCACCAGAACCACAGGGGCTCACTGCTGCCCACCTACCACCAACACTACAGGGTTCCCTGCTGCCCGCCTATCACCAGCACCACAGGGTTCCCTGCTGCCCACCTACCAACAACACCACA
This sequence comes from Cherax destructor, assembly GCA_009830355.1. NCBI lineage: Eukaryota > Metazoa > Arthropoda > Malacostraca > Decapoda > Parastacidae > Cherax > Cherax destructor. Next base: position 234,819 of record WNWK01001944.1, on the reverse strand, counting down.
GGGGCTCCCTGCTGCCCACCTACCACCAGAACCACAGGGGCTCCATGCTGCCCACCTACCAACACCACAGGGGCTCCCTGCTGCCCACCTACCACCAGAACCACAGGGGCTCCATGCTGCCCACCTACCACCAACACCACAGGGGCTCCCTGCTGTCCGCCTACCACCAGCACCACAGGGGTTCCCTGCTGCCCACCTACCACCAGAACCACAGGGGCTCCCTGCTGCAAACCTACCACCAGAACCACAGGGGCTTCCTGCTGTCCACCTACCACCAGAACCACAGGGGCTCCATGCTGCCCACCTACCACCAACACCACAGGGGCTCCCTGCTGCCCACCTACCACCAGGCCCACCACTGGGGCTATGCTAGACTCCTGATTACGTTACAAGCAATTTGGTAACGATGGCATGAAAATACTAACGAGAGCAGTATAGCAGTCAGTGCTACAATCTCTGGAGTACTTGTTAACCTGCAAATATCTACAAATACATTCAATGAACCTGGGATACCATGAGCACAGGTCTTCTGTATGTACAAGTGATGCCAGCCGCGCACACACACACTCGACCCATTCAACTACAAATAGGTGAGTACACGTACACACACACGTACACACACGTACACACACACACACGTACACACACGTACACACACACGTACACACACACGTACACACACACGTACACACACACACGTACACACACACACGTACACACACGTACACACACGTACACACACACACAGGATGACAGCAGTAAGACAAGAGAGAGAGGGGTGGTGGGTAGACTGCATTTTCTTGGACTGTAAGAAGGCGTTTGGCACAGTTCCACTCAAGAGATTAGTGCAGAAGCTGGAGGACCAGGCAGGGATAACAGGGAAGGCACTACAATGGATCAGGGAATACCTGTCAGGAAGACAGCAGCGAGTCATGGTACGTGGCGAGGTGTCAGAGTGGGCGCCGGTGACGAGTGGGGTTCCACAGGGGTCAGTCCTAGGACCGGTGCTGTTTCTGGTATTTGTGAACGACATGACGGAATGAATAGACTCCGAAGTGTCCCTGTTTGCAGATGATGTGACGTTGATGAGAAGAATTCAATCGGACGAGGACCAGGCAGAACTACAAAGGGATCTGGACAGGCTGCAAGCCTGGTCCAGAAATTGGCTCCTAGAGTTCAACCCCACCAAGTGCAAAGTCATGAAGATTGGGGAAGGACAAAGAAGACCTCAGACGGAGTACAGTCTAGGGGGACAGAGACTACAAACCTCAATCAAGGAAAAAGATCTTGGGGTGAGTATAACACCAGGCACATCTCCTGAGGCGCACATCAACCAAATAACTGCTGCAGCATACGGGCGCCTAGCATTCCGACATCTTAATAAGGAAGCGTTCAGGACCCTGTACACTCTGTACGTTAGGCCCATATTGGAGTATGCAGCACCAGTTTGGAACCCACACCTAGCCAAGCACATAAAGCAACTAGATAAAGTGCAAAGGTTTGCAACAAGACTAGTCCCGGAGCTAAGGGATATGTCCTACGAGGAGAGGTTAAGGGAAATCGACCTGACGACACTGGAGGACAGGAGAGGAAGGGGGGACATGATAACGACATATAAAATACTGAGAGGAATTGACAAGGTGGACAGAGACAGAATGTTCAAGAGATGGGACACAACAAGGGGACACAGTTGGAAGATGAAGACTCAGATGAATCACAGGGATGTTAGGAAGTATTTCTTCAGTCACAGAGTGGTCAGGAAGTGGAATAGTTTGGGAAGCGATGTAGTGGAGGCAGGATCCATTCATAGCTTTAAGAAGAGGTATGATAAAGCTCATGGTGCGGGAAGAGTGACCCAGTAGAGGCCAGTGAAGAGGCGGGGCCAGGAGCTATGACTCGACCCCTGCAACCACAACTAGGTGAGAACTAGGCGAGTACAAAACTGGCTACAGTAGTTGCTGGTGAGAGTTACACTTCTAAGTGGCGCCACACGCTGTGTTTATTCAGCACATAGCTATGATGAGTGTGGATGATGTTTGAGTATCATTATACTTGGTATTGCCAGGAGTGCTATACTCAGCCACCACGACCCACTGCTCTCACTTACCACAATTCACTGCTCCTCGCCAACTCCCAGGCTGAGGGACTGATTACCTTATCTTTTGTATGTAGTTCACATCAGTCCTCACATCACAACAACGTTTTGATTCTAGCTTCCCTGTTTCTACAATGTACCATACAAGAATATTTTTAAATATTCCAGTGTTAATGTGACCCAAAGATGGGATACATTCACCATTCACTCATTCACTCACATACACACTGTCTGCATTTCGATTTTCTAAGCACCACACGAGCCGCTGTTAGCCAAGCAGTGTAGCATCTTATAAACAACACTGGTAAGAGCAATGGATTATAGAGGTGTACTCGTCCGAGGTACCTGACTTTTGAAAATGTAGAACCAATGTTTGTTTTCCACGGAAGAGGCACATCCCCTTCGCTGCACAACTCCAACTGAAAGGGTATAAGAGCCAGACTAGTACTGTAGGGTGTAAGTGGTGAAGCACATGAACATGGATGTCATCTGGCTCAACTGCTGCTGACACCATCGATGTGAGTTCGTGAAGTGTGAAGGGAACGTTGCAAGTATTTTTTTTACTATAGGACATAATATCTAGTGAGGGGTGGGCTCCCACTTGGATTTAGAGTGAAGAAAAGAGGGGATATGTAAGTGTAGCTCTTGAGAAACACCAACGAGGGGATGACCAATCGCTTTAGCAACATTAACAAGATCTAAGTTAACGTCGTCAACGTTAAGAAAGTGAGCAGGTCTGCTGAGTCTTGCTTCTCACATATGTAGCAGCGTTAAGCTTTAAAAATAACATTTATACTGCTACCACTTTTCCCTATTCGTTGCACAAGTCAATGTTGTTATTGGTTAATAAAACAGGTGAGCAAACATTAAAACATTTATCAGAAAATATTTAGGTCCTGGAACCCTGATCACGTGTTTGGGGTATTTACTCGTCTTTCTAAACGACTTCAGCAATATATGCCAAATAAGATTATGTAAGAAGTGCTTCTGGGAATCTGATCAAAGATTCAAGACAACATACATAACACACGCTACTCATCTTAGACTTAAGAGTATGCTGCGCCAGCATGGAACCCGCACCTGAAGAAACTAGAATCGTCCAACATTCACAAGAACGACGAAGCACGAGGAGAGACTCACAGAATTCTAACATCTGATATTGGTTGAAAGGAGGACCGTGGAAGACATGATCATGTCAGAATAGGTACAGGCTATCTGAAATGCGAGAGGGAGCCAGGGGACACAGATGGCTGGTAAACACCTAGATGAACTACAGGGACGTTAAGAATTTGTTTTTTCAGTCTTAGGGTGTACGTCGAACACAATTGATTGAGGTGATGTAGAAAAACACTATACACAGTTTCAGGAGTAGATATGATCGGATCCTGGAAGCTAGAAAAATCAGTAAAGCCAGTCAATAAAAATTAAGAACTGGGACCAGGAACTGTGAATGGACCCATGCAAACACAGGTAAGATACTCTTATTCTACATATTCACAAGAAAGGTAAAATCAGTTTCTGTGGCAGTGATAACACTGCTTGTGTTGACCTCGCTCGCACAGCTTTTAGGCGAATGAATTTAATTTTCAAAAATTATAATCTACACAATTAGGTTTTCAATGGCATAATTCATAAACTGATTTGCCTTTCACGGAATATTTTGATAATTACATTGCACGCGCTCAGACTAGATTGTTACTTAGTCTCAATTAGTAACCTGGGTAATGATATAGCAGTTCCTGTCTCTGAGTGGTGCGTCTGCACTCCCACCACCTTCCTGCCCTACTGCACACCGAACACAAGTTTGAGGCAAAGCCGAAGTAGACCAGTATGGTCAGCATGGTCTTAATTATGCGAATTCCAAAGGACGGTATGCTAAGACACGATGAAGTAGTCAACGAGACCAAGAGAAGCCTTACCACAGCTCAGTACCCAGCCGGTCTTTATTGTTCGGAAGTCCAAATACTTCTGCTAGCCACCCCAATGGATCATATTAAATCCTTAGAAGAATGTCAGCCTGCTCGTGTGGGATATACATGTGTATACACTGTGATGGGTATCTACAGTTAGTTCAGTGTCAGCTCGCAGGGTGGTGCTGATCACAGGGAACACCACAACGCTCAACTAGTAGAGGAATTTGTCTAATCTATAACGATTCATCCCAATATGAGAGGATACCTCTGACCCCTGGGGAACGAGTACCACAAGTTCCATTAAAAACCTAGGCTTCAAGCTCCTCAAAACTACTAGAAACTCAAAGAATTTCCCCTTCTTCCAGCACCTTTGTGTGATCCTTGGGAAAGTTGCTGCAGCATTCTTGGTGTTATGTTAAAGGACACGAGTGCAACTAGCGTGACATTTTATTATGGCAACGTTTCGCTCTCCAGGAGCTTTGTCAAGCCGTAACGACTTAGGCAAAGCTCCTGGAGAGCGAAACGTTGCCACAACAAAATGTCACATTAGTTGCACTTGTGTCCTTTTACACATTGTCGGTAATTCTACCAACATTATTACAACATTCCTGTTCCCGTTCAATCTCCGAGGAGCTTGCAGAGCTTCACAACTTAATTTACATCTATAATTTGTAATTGTGTTTCCTCTCTAAGATTTCAACAAGACTCGACCAATAAATAAATTCCTCTTAAAAGTAATGTTTTGGTTGCAGAAACATACTCAAGGGCTTCCAGGAGCAGTCTCACGATTCTTCACTGACTTCATTTGTTTTTTGCGCTATGGCTTTCATGATCTGCGAAAAGTGGACTCTTATTATACAAATTATATATTTATTTTTATTCACACATCAGCCGTCTCCCACCAAGACAGGGTGGCCCGAAAAAGAAAAACTTTCATCATTCACTCCATCACTGTCTTGCCAGAGGCGCACTTACACTACAGTTAAAAACTAACATTAACACCCTCCTTCAGAGTACAGACACTGTACTTCTCCTCTCCAGGACTCAAGTCCGGCCTGCCGGTTTTCTGAATCCCTTCATGTTACCTTGCTCACACTCCAACAGCACGTCAAGTCCTAAAAACCATTTGTCTCCATTCGCTCCTATCTAACACGCTCACGCATGCTTGCTGGAAGTAGAAGCCCCTCGCACACAAAACCTCCTTTACCAACTTCCTCAAACCTTTCCTAGGCCGACCCCTACCCCGCCTTCCCTCTACTACAGATTTATACACTCTAGAAGTCATTATATGTCCTTCCACCCTCTCTACATGTCCGAACCACCTCCAAAACCACTCCTCAGCCCTCTGGATAATAGTTTTGGTAATCCCGCACGTCTTCCTAATTTCCAAACTACAAATTCTCTGCATTATATTTACACCACACAATGTTCTCAGACATGACATCTCCACTGCCTCCAGCCTTCTCCTTGTTGCAACATTCACCACCCATGTTTCCCACCCATATAAGAGCGTTGGTATAACTATACTCTCATATACACATTATATACATATATAGTGTATGTTTGTGTGTGGTGTGGTGTGTGTGTGAGAGAGTAGAGAGTGAGAGAGAGAGAGAGAGAGAGAGAGAGAGAGAAAGAGAGAAAGAGAGAAAGAGAGAAAGAGAGAAAGAGAGAGAGAAAAAGAGAGAGAAGAGAGAGAAAGAGAGAGAGAGAGAAAGAGAGAGAAAGAAAGAAGAGAGAGAGAAAGAGAAAGAAAAGAGAGAGAACAATATTACGCAGGTGTCACAAACATCAACAATAAGGAGGAAGACGCAAAGAACCAGAAATAATAGACTATTTTTAACCTCAATAATCTGCGCAAAATATTCTCCCCTCCATCATCACCCCCTCCCTCATAATAATAATAATAATATCTTTATTACTACAAGTACATGTACAAGGTATACAGTCCTAGCTGGCATCAATGACATACTACTATATAGAAAGTTCCCTTGTTATGCAGAGCATTTCGGGCAAATAGGTCAGTTTTGTTCCAGGATGCCCTCCATGCCAGTCCACTAACACCCAGGTACCCACTTTTTACTGATTTTTGAACAGGGACAACCGGTGTAAGGTTACACGCCCAATGTTTCAACCCTCGCCGGGAATCAAACCCGAACACTCCCCGTGCAAAGCGAGAGCCTTTGCCACCAGGCCACAGGCCACCTTACAGACTCCCTAATTCTGCACCTCCCTTACGTTTTTCCTAATCCCTCGCACCCTCCCTCTCTCTACTTCCTCCCACACCTCACTCCTCGCTCTCTCTCTACTCCCCCCTCCTTCACCACCTTCATCTATTCCTCTTTAGTAAAAACCTCACATGATATAAAACGAAGAAAAATGTTCTCCAGGCCGTGTTCTCCATGCAGTATTCTGCAGGTCGAGTTCTCCGGGCCGTGTTCTCTGGGAAGTGTTCTCAGGGCCGTGTTCTCTGGGAAGTGTTCTCAGGGCCGTGTTCTCCAGGCCGTGTTCTCCAGGCCGTGTTCTCTGGGTAAGTGTTCCAGGCGGTGTTCCAGCTGCCAGGTGTTTCCAGCGCTGGGCGTGTCTCCCAGCTGGTGCGTTCCAGGCCTGGTCGTCCAAACTTAGAGGTGCGTTCCAGTCGTCCCCGCTGGTGCGTTCCAGTCGTCCCCGCTGGTGCGTTCCAGTCGTCCCCGCTGGTGCGTTCCAGTCGTCCCCGCTGGTGCGTTCCAGCGTCCCGCTGTGCGTTCCAGCTCGTCCCTGCGTGCGTTCAGCCGTCCCTGGTGCGTTCAGCTCCGCTGGTTTCAGTCGTCCGCTGGTGCGCACCTTTTCTCAACTAACACTTTTGTGGCAGCAACTTTGACAAATCTTTCATTGTCTGGGATATTCCTAAAGTTTTGGAGAAAGGTTACCAGAGAGACTCCACTGACGTCTTCCTCCCTGCTACTCTTTATGCTGCTCACACATTGAGCGTCCATGGTTTGATCCCTGGTACAGGTGGAAACATTGAGCACGTTCCTTTACACCTGTTGTCCGTGTTCACCTAGCAGTAAGTAGGTACTTTGGTATTTGTCGACTGGTGTGGGTCGCATCCTGGGGACAAAACCTAAGTTGCTGGAAATGCTCTGCATAACCCTGGTCTTTCTATATAGTATGACACTGATGTCAGCTAGGTCTGTATAAACTGTATCATGTACCTGTAGAAATAAAGATTATTTATGCATTATTATTATGTATTATTATTACTACTACTACTACTGCATCATCTACAAAGTGCTTCTCAAAGTAGTAGTCCGACCACCACCTGATTATAGGTTCTATTCAGGTAGTGCTCTTAGCGGACGGTTTAAATAGCAGCTTTAATACAGTGATCTACCTTGATGATAGTTATAGAGCAATTATTGTTGGCTAGGAACTAAAATATCGCACGTGAAAGGACGTTGTTTTTAACGACAAATCAATATCAGGCGCCACCTAGCTCTCAGTGTCCGCCAGTACAGGTAACGTGCTTATCAGTGGCTAACTCTCACAATACTACAGAGGTTGTCTCCCACACACTTCACAGTAAACATTCACCACCAATTACCGTGTGTGTGTGTGTGTGTGTGTGTGTGTGTGTGTGTGTGTGTGTGTGTGTGTGTGTGTGTGAGAGAGAGAGAGAGAGATAAAGAGATAGAGATAAAGAGATAGAGATAAAGAGATAGAGAGAGATAGAGATAGAGAAAGATAGAGAGAGAGAGAGAGAGAGAGAGAGAGAGAGATAGAGAGAGAGAGAGAGAGAGAGAAAGAAATATTGAAGGAGTGGTGATGAAGGTAGCGTGTTATGTTGAACGAAGCCTGAGGGTTATATTGGATGAAGAGTGTTATCTTACATTGCATAAAGCATGTTATATTGAAGGCGGGGGATGGGGAGGGGGAAATAAGGAGAAAGGAGGATAGAGAAGGAATGAAATAAATGAAGTTATGAGAGAGAGAGGAGGAGGAGGAAGGGGGGGATATCAGAGATATATAAGTGGTTCAACTACTTTTGATTTTTACTTGATAAAGTGTGTGTGGGGTATACATTTTTCATGGTCTAGGTTTAAAGAGGATACATACCGCACTACCCAGTACTAATACACCCATGCACAGGATACGTAGTATCTAAACGTATACTTGTACGATAAGTGTGAGTATACTTTTTTTTTCACAAGTCGAGTTACTTGTGCAAGGTCCCAGCTCACTGCTTGGTACCTGCTGGGCACGGACGTCTGCCTTCATCTGGCTCGTTGGCTAAGTGTTCTGTTTATTGTAGTCTTTATAGCGTTGACATGTTCAGGTGTTCGTGGGTGTCACAGTAGTGAAGGATTTATCTATTTTGAAGCTAGACTGGTTCAGGTGTACTTCAATCTGCCATATCTCCTTGTAGATCACTCAGTATCTGTGCCCTTGGGAAGTCATCCTTGAGAATGCCACGTCATACGCTTTGTTGCAAGGTCATCCTGTGGGTTCAGTGGGGGGGACGGGGTTCATGGATTACACAGTATATGGTGTTAATCGGCTGGGGCGGATTTTCTCTGTCAGGTAACATAAGGGCATCATACAGCTGGCTCTTCTTGCGTTTGTCGAGTCTGACGTTGATCGTGACCATCCCATGCAGAACATGAAAACGGAGGGCCCTGTTCTGGACTATATAGTTTTAGCATGTTGATTTAGGTGCAAGTACACATGGATATTCCAGTATTGGGTGTTCACATGGATATTCCAGTATTGGGTGTTCACATGGATATTCCAGTATTGGGTGTTCACATGGATATTCCAGTATTGGGTGTTCACATGGATATTCCAGTATCGGATGAATCATCATCTTGTAGAGGTGCTTCTTGGTGTGTGCCGGATCCTGGAGTAATTTAAACAGCTGGTAAAGATGGATGGCATTTTGCTACCTTTACCTTGTCGTTGATGTGAAGTGCAACAGCCTGCCAATTTCGTAGCTTTTTAAAGAAACAAGAGTGTCTATGATAGTGATTTCTCCATTGTTTTCTATCGATTTGCACTTTGTCAAGGTTAGTGGTAATTCTCCATTTCCTCTCCTGATTTTCCATTCTTAGCTCCTCATTCATCTTCTCAATGACCTTCGTATGTGTACTCTTTCTGTCAGCAGGAGTGAAGTCACGTTGGTAAGCATCTTAGTACTCGGGTTAGTACGCCAACCCACGCAATAGGCCTAGTAGCGGTACCTCTACACCCCGAATAGGCCTCGCAACTATATCTAGAATAAAGTCTCAAGAGGCCTAGCAGCTGTAGATCAAATTCCCCCAAGAGACTTAGCAAATATAATTCAACCCTCCCAAAAAAGACCAGGAGCTGGAGATCAACACCTTCAATAGGCCCCTGGAGCATATGCTCAACATATTCAAGAAGCCTAGCACATGTTGCTTAACACCCTCATAAGGCCCAGGAGCTGAAGATCACCCTCAAAAGGCCCATGGCTCGGTTGGTGGCACACTTAGCTCACACACAGTGTCCGGGGTTCAACTGCAGGTACGGGTGGAAACGTTCGGCATGTTTCCTTTCACCTGCTGCCCCTGTTCACCTAGCGTTTAGTAGGTACCTGGATGTTAGCCGACTGGTGTGAGTCGCATCTTGGGAGTGTGGTAGTATACCCTAGATACGGCTGGGCTTTGAAATGACCTGAGGTAGGATAACAGCTCTTAGCCTGTAGAATTTGTATATATATAAAAATCTCAGCCCAGTCAAATACTGTATAAATAAAATGAAAACAATAAGATGAAAGTAGGCTGACGAGGTCCATAGAGTTTCTCACTAAATTACAGAGATAACAATGTTATGTTTTTTAAGGGATGTAATTCAGGTCTCATTTTCATATACGAGAAATTAGTAAAATAATCTTTGTGAATATCACATCACTTGTTCTCCTGAGAAACATTTAAAAAATGTCAAGAAAATCTTAAAATAAGCTTAGGTTTTAATATTTAATAAAACTGGAAAAAATAAGACCTTCACAGGCCAATAATAACATACTGAGAGTCTGAAATCATCAGAAGCGCAGTTCCTCCGTTTATTCTACTGAAATCAATAAAAACACTTTGTAATTGTCATAATACAATATTCTACAATGACCTTTCCCTTTCTAACACTACTGTTTCTATGTGATCACTGAATGCACTTCACTCGTATAATGACTAACATGATCATCAAAGAAGCCAGGTATATTAAAAAATCAGAGAGAAATGAGTTAACATACATGTTCTTACAATTCTATCACGCACTGAATTACACCTACATGATAAAGTTGATAAATCAGCTAAAGAAAGTACCTTCAAGGAAGAATCCAAATATTTTAACACATTTTTGCATATTTTTTTAATATTTCATATTTAAAAACAATCATATGAAAAGTCCATTAAAAATATATACATTATTATTGAATATTTCAACATTTTAGAGTAGAGTCATTGTCTGACATACTTAATTTTTTACCTAAAATATGGTCGGTGTGAAGTGTTAAGAGTATACATGGAGAAAATTATAAATTGAATTTCAATATTATGTGAACGCACTTAGAAGCCTGAGTATTATCTATAACTCATTATGATGACATGAAGGTAGACGATCAGCCTACAATGTTGCCAGACTGGTGAAGCAGCCAGGCTGAGGCTGGTTACAAGTACTTCTGGCAGTTTGCTTTATACAAAGACGATGCTTAATATAACTCTGCAGTATACAGTCAACCTTACGGTGACGTTCTTGAACACTTGCTGCTTCATTCTCCACTTACTGAGGAATATACATGGTACAAAAACTATACATGTCAAGCTTTGTTATTAGTGAAAATAAGAGGTCCGAAATTTTGATCAAGTATCCTAAACTTGAGTGAATCACAGAAATATTGATATATAAACACCCAGATGTGCTCCTATTAACCCTTTTGAGGTCTAGTTCCTACGCCCTTTGTGTATCCATAAGCTCTTGCGCTGCCGTCCACGGGATGGATATAGGGTGCATAATAAACTAGCCACTCCCGTCCACGGGATGGATATAGGGTGCATAATAAACTAGCCACTCCCGTCCACAGGATGGATATAGGGTGCATAATAAACTAGCCACTCCCGTCCACAGGATGGATATAGGGTGCATAATAAACTAGCCACTCCCGTCCACAGGATGGATATAGGGTGCATAATAAACTAGCCACTCCCGTCCACAGGATGGATATAGGGTGCATAATAAACTAGCCACTCCCGTCCACAGGATGGATATAGGGTGCATAATAAACTAGCCACTCCCGTCCACAGGATGGATATAGGGTGCATAATAAACTAGCCACTCCCGTCCACAGGATGGATATAGGGTGCATAATAAACTAGCCACTCCCGTCCACAGGATGGATATAGGGTGCATAATAAACTAGCCACTCCCGTCCACAGGATGGATATAGGGTACACAAATTAATTACCCATCAGTTTCCATATATAATTCCAATTCTTATCATTCGAGAGCATTTGCGTAGTAGTGGTGCCCCAGATACACTTTCTGAGAACAAAGTATTTGGTGTCAAAACTTCAATAAAGTTGGCTAATAAAATTATGCAGCTGCGTCAGACTTGAAACTTCATATAGGTCGCCTCTACTGGTCATGAATGTTGACAGTAGCCTTCGCTGACAGTAAGATAATGAAAGATAACTTCCTAGACAGTTCTTATGGAGTTGCCTCACTGAAGCCAATACTGTTTGCATCATTCATCTATCGCAGAATACTGCTTGTTGCTAGTAACTCGTGATACCTCAACTCCCATTTAGTGATGTATCTTTCTTGTCCGTTTGTTCAATTATTCCTTTTGAGTTCTGAGATCGCTGCATTGTGTGCTCATTTTCATGTCCGGCGACACATCACTGAATGTCCGGTTGCTCACTACTAGTTGACCAGCAGCAAACCTATGCTAAACTTCTGGGTAACGAGTCATTAACATTCTCATTTTTTCAAGATAGTAATTTGTAATGTCAAATTCATAGAACATAAACTGAACAGTTTGGAGGTGACTATCCAGTCACCATCTCTGTCAACTGTCATTAGAAACTTCAGAAGGTGATTAATTCCATAAAAGTATCCCAGAATCTACACAATCTCTGACTTTCTAGCGTAACTCACCAGAGAATTAGTTACAGGCATTATACAACTCTGATATCTTAAGGATAAGATTTTGAAACTCAGCTGGTCATTTCGTTACACATTCATGAAAAAATACAATGTCATTTCCTCTGTTTGCCTGATAGTTTCAATGTATGTTGATTTAATCCTGGACTGCAAATATCATTTCATTAACAACTCAGAAGAACACATGACTATAACATATATATATATATATATATATATATATATATATATATATATATATATATATATATATATATATATATATATATATTATATATAATATATATATATGATATAAATAGCAACCTCACCTCCAAAGACGATAAGTAAGTAGATTTAGCGTCATGCTTTAAAGATGGTGTCACAAACTCTTCAGACATAAGATATACAAGTTTTCTGTTTTTGTTTATACCAATAAGAAGATAGAGAATATGAGTGAGTAGAGAGAATAAAGCGACAGCGTAACAACAGGAGGTTCAAGTTCTTGTACAAATTATATTCTACATTAACATAAATTTCGTTCGTTACATATATACCTTGTGGTATCTTTAGTCTTGCGGTGACGTCACGTCCCTGCGTCGGGCTCGCCATGCAGCTATTGGCAGACCCTAATTGCCTCACAGACAGACGTGCTGACTCTCCTCCTCTGTAAATATCCGCCATCAACAAGGGTGACCTCTATATCTCTCAGAACCCCAACAAATAAAAATATCTTTAATGAAATTAGACGAAGAAGAGACAGACAGACGAGAGAGAAGACAGAAAGACAGACGAGAGAGAGACAGACAGACGAGAGAGACAGACAGACGAGAGAGACAGACGAGAGAGACGAGAGAGACAGAGAGAGACAGAGAGAGACAGACGAGAGAGAGAGAACGACAAGAGAAGAAGACGAGAGAGAGAGAGAGACAAGAGAGAGAGACAGACGAGAGAGAGAGACAGACGAGAAGAGACAGACAGAGAGAGAGAGACAGACAGAGGAGACAGACGAAGAGAGACAGACAGAGAGAGAGAACGAGACGAGAGAGCAGACGAGAGAGACAGACGAGAGAGAGAGAGAGACGAGAGAGAGAGACAGACGAGAGAGAGACGAGAGAGAGAGAGAGACGAGAGAGGACAGACAGACAGACGAGAGAGGCAGACAGACAGACGAGAGGTAGGCAGACAAACGAGAGAGAGAGAGAGAGAGAGAGAGATGGGTAGTGGGTAAAGAGGGAGGGAGGGAGGGAAGAAAGGAGAGAAGCTGTCAGACTCCCAGCTGGGGCCCCAGGATGGCAGTGTCTGTCTAGAAGGCTGGCACCAGTGCCCGTCAGAGGGCGGTTGGGCTCGCACGTGTACCGAGCGTCGCTGCTGCCGTGTGCCAGTCAGTGCAACCTCTGGCCTTCCTCCTCTAGCAGTATGCAAGTGCTTACCACCAGTGTGCAAGTCCAACCCTGGAGTGACATGGATGGCATCATGACCACACCAGTAACCCGCACTTTAACCCAGATAACGAAGTGAAGTCAGTGACATGAACCTGATAACGAGATAATCAGTGACAATATTCCCATTCTCGATAGCTCCCGTTTGATAACGATAATTCCTTCTAGTAACGAGATAACCAGTTATAATGCTTCTGCTGACGATATAGTCCCTCTGGTAACGATAAAATTTGTGAGAGTATTTCCTATTAACGAGATGTCCGATCCGATAACGAGAGAACCAGTGGCAGAACTTCCTGTTGTCGTCACCTCACACTTTGATAGTGAGAAAACCAGTAATAATACTGCCGGTACCCATGCCTTCATCTGATAACAGAACCAGTGGCGGTATTTTCTGTTAACGATAGAACCAGTGGCAGTATTTCCTGTTTAACGATAAACCAGTGGCAGTATTTCCTGTTAACGATAGAACAAGTGGTAGCATTTTCTGTTAACGATAGAACCAGTGGTAGTCTATCCTGTTAACGATAGAACCAGTGGTAGTATTTCCTGTTAGCGATAGAACCAATGGTAGCATTTTCTGTTAACGATAGAACCAGTGGTAGTCTTTCCTGTTAACGATAGAACCAGTGGTAGTATTTTCTGTTAGCGATAGAACCAGTGGTAGTATTTCCTGTTAGCGATAGAAACAATGGTAGTATTTCCTGTTAGCGATAGAACCAATGGTAGTATTTCCTGTTAGCGATAGAACCAATGGTAGTATTTCCTGTTAGCGATAGAACCAGTGGTAGTATTTCCTGTTAGCGATAGAACCAGTGGTAGTATTTCCTGTTAACAATAGAACCAATGGTAGTATTTCCTGTTAACAATAGAACCAATGGTAGTATTTCCTGTTAACAATAGAACCAGTGGTAGTATTTCCTGTTAATAGAACCAGTGGTAGTATTTCCTGTTAACAATAGAACCAGTGGTAGTATTTTCTGTTAACAATAGAACCAGTGGTAGTCTTTTCTGTTAACGATAGAACCGGTGGTAGTATTTTCTGTTAACGAAAGAACCAGTGGCAGTATTTCCTGTTAACGATAGAACCAGTGGCAGTATTTCATGTTAACGATAGAACCTGTGGCGATATTTCCTGTTAACGATAGAACCAGAGGTAGTATTTCCTGCTAACGATAGAACCAGTGGCAGTATTTCCTGCTAACGATAGAACCAGTGGCAGTATTTCCTGCTAACGATAGAACCAGTGGCAGTATTTCCTGCTAACGATAGAACCAGTGGCAGTATTTCCTGCTAACGACAATGGTAGTATTTTCTGTTAATGATAGAACCAGTGACACTATTTCCTGTTAATGATAGAAAAAGTGACAGTATTTCCTGTTAATGATAGAACCAGTGACAGTATTTCCTGTTAATGATAGAACCAGTGACAGTATTTCCTGTTAATGATAGAACCAGTGACAGTATTTCCTGTTAATGATAGAACCAGTGACAGTATTTCCTGTTAATGATAGAACCAGTGACAGTATTTCCTGTTAATGATAGAACCAGTGACAGTATTTCCTGTTAATGATAGAACCAGTGACAGTATTTCCTGTTAATGATAGAACCAGTGACAGTATTTCCTGTTAATGATAGAACCAGTGACAGTATTTCCTGTTAATGATAGAACCAGTGACAGTACGTATTTCCTGTTAATGATAGAACCAGTGACAGTATTTCCTGTTAATGATAGAACCAGTGACAGTATTTGACGTTAACGATAGAACCAGTGGCGGTGTTTTTTTGTTAACGATACTTCCACCCTGGTAACGAGAGAACCCAGCGGCAGTACTTCCTGTTGACCACACCTCCCCTCTTCGATAACGACATTTACTCTCACAACGATATATGCCAAAAGATATTGATTTCCTCTCTGATAGCGGTGCGTGACAACGACATTAACGCCACCATAAAAATATTTGCTCGTTCCTCTATGATAACGAGACGTTCCCCTTGATAGCGACATTTCACCTCAGATAACGACATTTCTCCCGGTGATAACGATATCATATATGCACAATATATATCAGAGAACTTCCACACTCCATGAACTTACACATCGACTTACCACACTCAGAACTTACCACACTCAGAACTTACCACACTCAGAACTTTACCACACTCAGAACTTTACCACACTCAGAACTTACCACACTCAGAACTTACCACATCAAACTACCACCTCAGAACTTACCACCTAGAACTTACCACTCAGAACTTACCACACTCAGAACTTACCACACTCAGAACTTACCACACTCAGAACTTACCACACTCAGAACTTACCACACTCAGAACTTACCACACTCAGAACTTACCACACTCAGAACTTACCACACTCAGAACTTACCACACTCAGAACCCCACAATGACATACAGGTTGCGCCGGCAGTATTAGATCAACGGGAGTTGGTAAGGGAGATGTGCTCCTGTTTGCCCGTTGCCTAAACAATAGGTTTGTCCCCCCTACCTCAACTTTTTTTTCCCTCACTCTCTTCCCTTAACCTTTCCCCCTTAATGACCCGCACCCCTTTTATGACATCATTCTTCCTCCCCCTCTGACGTCATCCTTTCTCCATCACTGACGTCAATGTGTTTCCCCCCCCCTTGTTTTTATCTGTTACTTCTGCTGTTGGGCTGACCTCAGGCCACCTGCGGCTGTTGGGCTGACCTCAGGCCACCTGCGGCTGTTGGGCTGACCTCAGGCCACCTGCTGGGCTGACCTCGGCCCTCCTGCTGGGCTGACCTCAGGCCACCTGCGGCTGCTGGGCTGACCTCGGCCCTCCTGCTGGGCTGACCTCGGCCCTCCTGCTGGGCTGACCTCGGCCCTCCTGCTGGGCTGACCTCGGCCCTCCTGCTGGGCTGACCTCGGCCCTCCTGCTGGGCTGACCTCGGCCCTCCTGCTGGGCTGACCTCGGCCCTCCTGCTGGGCTAACCTCGGCCCTCCTGCTGGGCTGACCTCGGCCCTCCTGCTGGGCTGACCTCGGCCCTCCTGCTGGGCTGACCTCGGCCCTCCTGCTGGGCTGACCTCGGCCCTCCTGCTGGGCTGACCTCGGCCCTCCTGCTGGGCTGACCTCGGCCCTCCTGCTGGGCTGACCTCGGCCCTCCTGCTGGGCTGACCTCGGCCCTCCTGCTGTTGCTGGGCTGACCTCAGCCCTCCTGCTGTTGCTGCTGCTGGGCTGACCTCAGCCCTCCTGCTGTTACTGCTGGGCTGACCTCAGCCCTCCTGCTGTTGCTGCTGCTGGTCTGACCTCAGCCCTCCTGCTGTTGCTGCTGCTGGGCTGACCTCAGGCCTCTTGCTGTTGCTGCTGCTGCTGGGCTGACCTCAGCCCTCCTGCTGTTGCTGCTTATGGGCTGACCTCAGCCCTCCTAACCTTTCCCTTAATGACGCACTTGACCTCATGCCCTCCCTGCTGCTGCTGGCCTGCCTCACCTCTTGTGTTCCTCCCTGTTGTTACTCAGCCTGCTTGCCTGCTCGCCCTCCTGCTGGGCTGACCTCAGCCCTCCTGCTGGCTGCTGCCTGCTGGGCTGACCTCAGCCCTCCTGGGCTGCTGGGCTGACCTCAGCCTCCTGCTGCTGCTGGGCTGACCTCAGCCCTCCTGCTGTGCTAGCTGCTGGGCTGACCTCAGCCCTCCTGCTGCTGACTGCTCCTGCTGGGCTGACCTCAGCCTCTTGCTGTGCTGCTGCTGGGCTGACCTCAGCCCTCCTGCTGTGCTGCCTTGCTGGGCTGACCTCAGCCTCCTGCTGTGCGCATGGCTGACCTCAGCCTCCTGCTGTTTCTGCTGCTGGGCTGACCTCAGCCTCCTGCTGTTTCTGCTGCTGGGCTGACCTCAGGCTCCCCTGACTCACCTCAGACGTTATTTCTACCCTCTCTGCCTTCCCTCCCTCCTTTCCTTCCTTTAGTTCCTCCTACCCTCCTAACTCCTCCACCCTTCCTCCTCCTCCTCATTACGATATAATTACCTTCACTTCTAGGTCTCTCTGAGGTACTCCAATAAACGCCTTGAGTAAATATCCTTCACTTAAGAACTCTAGGGTGTAACTTACCTCCCATCCCCACTCACTCACTCACTCCTACCCCACTCACCCCTCCTACCCCATCTGTGTGGCCGCCTGTGTAAGTATTCACCAAATTGTTCTCCTGTAATTGAATTTACAGGCTTCGAGCCTCAGCTCCTGGCCCCTGCCCTTCATCTGGCCGCCCATGTGTTTACTCCTGGGTGCGAGAGCCCCCATTGTACCTATTCTTAAAACTATTTATGAATTCTGCCTCTATCACTTCACCGTCTAGGTTGTTACACTTCCTGACTACTCTAAGGCTAAATAATTATTTCCTAACATCTCTGTTACTCAGCTGTGATTTTTAACTGTCAGCTCTGCCCTCTGTACCTAAGACCCGCCTCTCAAACAGACTTTCCGTATGCACCCTGTTAATTCCTCTTAGTATTTTGTATGTCGCAATCATGTCACCTCTGGTCCTTCTGTCCTCTAGCGTCGTCAGGTTTAGCTCCTCTAGCCTCACCATATATATCATACTCCTTAATTCTGGAACTAATCTCATTACAAACCTTTGTACTTTTTCCAGCTTAACGTACTTTAACAGATGAGGGTTCCATAATGGCGCTGCAGACTCCTAGATGGAATTTACATTACCCCGTTGTTTTCATCATATTCTTGTCTTAGTCTCTTGCTGTTTAGTAGTGAGTTGTGCATCACTGCTATCAGCACCTTGGGTCCTCCAGTTATGAGTGTCCTTATTATGTAGTCATTCAGCCACTCTCCAATCATTCCATTCATTTCAACATACCACTGGTTCTTGATCAGCAATGCTACTCCTCCACTTTCTCTGTCCTTTTTCATTATTTGATATCCTTCGGGGAAGACAGCATCTGTTATCACCTACGCGAGCTTAGTCTGTTATTGTTACAGAATAGTGGATGCCTCCACTATTCTGCTCTTATTTGTTATACCATCTACATTAGTATACCACACTGCCAGTTTCTTCTCTGTTTTTGTGTACGCGGTTTTCAGGGTCCTGTTCTCCTGGTTCTTTTCCATGTCAGGGGAGGGGTTGGTATAAGGCTGGGTGGAGATTTGGGGTGAATGTAAAGCACTGGTAGGCGGTGGGTCTGTGTGTGTGTGTGTGTGTGTGCAAAAGACGATGGGTAGGGTGGGGAACAGAGGGATGGGGAATGGAGGTTGGAAAATGGAGAAAAGATCCTGCACAGGTTTGGGTTAGGAATGGGGAGTATAGGTGGGGGAGAACTCTGCCTATTAACCCACCTTGTTCTACTAATCTCTGGTGTGGTTCTGCATCAAATGCTTTTTTTCTAGTTTAAAAAAATGCAATCCGCACAAACTTATTAGGTGGACTGTTTTACTACTGTGACTGCCGTAGAATTCCTGTAAATTCATAACACAGACTTTTCCATCCCTAAACCCATGCTGATTTTCCCTAAAATAAAAAAAAATAAAAAAATCTCCAAATGTTCCAGTATTCTTGTTTGTACTATGTTGTGTAGAACGTTCAACAGAATGCATGTTAGAAATACTGGCCTGCCATTCAGGACCTCTTGTTTGTTTCCTTTTTTATACATAGGAACGACATTTGCCTTTTTCCAATTTTCTGGCAGATGTCTTGACTGGAGAGACAGGTTGAATAAATAACTTTGCTGTTGGGTCACAGTTGTTGTGCCCGTCTCTCAGTACCCACGGAGGTATATCTGGTTTCACTGCTTTTGTTACAGCCGGCTCTTGTAGCAGTCTCATCAGTTCTATTGTGCTGACACTTTCCAGCACTGTTGGTCAGGTGTCTACCCGCACTTCTCCGCTTTCCTCTGCCAACACTTCTTTGAATCTTCTCTTGTCATTCTCTGTTAGTCTCTCTCCCTTATTCCTCAGCTTTATAACTTGCTCCTTCACAGTTTTGTATGTGGCTGAGAAATAACTTTGGTTCTGTTTTGGTCTTGGATGCTCTATCATTTTCAGCCTTCCTTATTCTCGCATGTTCGATCCCTGCTCTCCTGCTTTCCTCTCGGTTTTCTGCATTTTGATTTGCTTTATATTTTCTTCAAAAACCTCTTGCTTCTCCCCTTATCCTCTCTACATTCTTGGTTAAACCATGGGCTCTGTTCTTCCTGCTTGTTGTTCTTCCTGCTTGTTGTTCTTCCTGCTTGTTGTTCTTCCTGCTTGTTGTTCTTCCTGCTTGTTGTTCTTCCTGCTTGTTGTTCTTCCTGCTTGTTGTTCTTCCTGCTTGTTGTTCTTCCTGCTTGTTGTTCTTCCTGCTTGTTGTTCTTCCTGCTTGTTGTTCTTCCTGCTTGTTGTTCTTCCTGCTTGTTGTTCTTCCTGCTTGTTGTTCTTCCTGCTTGTTGTTCTTCCTGCTTGTTGTTCTTCCTGCGTGTTGTTCTTCCTGCGTGTTGTTCTTCCTGCTGTGTTCTTCCTGCGTTGTTGTTCTTCCTGCTTGTTGTTCTTCCTGCTTGTTGTTCTTCCTGCTTGTTGTTCTTCCTGCTTGTTGTTCTTCCTGCTTGTTGTTCTTCCTGCTTGTTGTTCTTCCTGCTTGTTGTTCTTCCTGCTTGTTGTTCTTCCTGCTTTGTTCTTCCTGCTTGTTGTTCTTCCTGCTTGTTGTTCTTCCTGCTTGTTGTTCTTCCTGCTTGTTGTTCTTCCTGCTTGTTGTTCTTCCTGCTTGTTGTTCTTCCTGCTTGTTGTTCTTCCTGCTTGTTGTTCTTCCTGCTTGCTACGAAACTCACCTTGGCGACTGGTCACAAAAAATATCGAGTTTATATGATATAAAGTTGCAGGAAAATTTCCAAGAGATACACGAAGCAAAAACGTGCTGAGATAAAGATCACTAAAAAATGTGTATGCTGACTTAACTGAAGAACGGAGGTAAGAACGAAACACAGATAGCAGGCATAAATCAGAAGTATACTCCGTTTAGGCAGCGGAAGCAAGGGTATATCTCAAACCGTTTCCAATCCCCCAATATATTTCTAGTTACTACTTTATATTAACACTAGGTGCTGAGGGCGTCTCACATGAAGCCAATTAGTTTGTCTTGTCACCTGACATCTCATGAGAAGATAAAACTTGAAATATACACGAACGCTTGAGTATTATTCTCTATATTGTTTTCCCCGTGAGAGATGTGAGAGTATTTAATACATAGTGTATTAAAGGCATCATAAAAAGGTTATATTGTTGTGAGTCAGGGAAGGGGGAGGGAGACAGTTTACACCTGATCCCTAGAAACAAGTGGCACGATGAAATAGGTCAATACACTGGTCGTTGGTGAGTGTTGTGTTTCACACATGAGTGCACCCACTAGGAGACAACACATGACGCATCGAGGCTTTCAAGCGAGCAGTGTCAGTGAGAAAGTGATCAGTGCCCCCACAGGAACGGTGAAGCCATCACCAGGAACCACCGTGTGCGTGCAGTGACTGGTGGCGGTGTTGAACACGGAGCTTAAATTATGCCCGAGGTAAACACAGATTTTACATTTCTGTGAAGGTAACAGTGTAAACAAGGTGGTGCGTAGCATCCAACTAGGGTCAGGCAGGCGGAGATTTATATAACTTTAAATGTTCAGTATGACTTAGAGATCGATGTCTGAGTAAATGTTGCGTATTTTAGATCTTTACGAAAATTTTCTGCTATGCATTAACAATACTTGTTTTTGTAAATTTGCATATTCAATTTTGAATAAAATCTACCTCAGCAGCGATGGTTGGACTGATATTCTTAGAATTATCGTAACAATAAATTTACACTGTTTGGCATAACGATCATTGATTTATAAGTCAAGAGCGCAAGCTCTGGCTAAAGAGCGCAACATAAACAAGGCTTCATGTGACGTTCAACTCTTTGTCAGCCACGAGTGACGTATGATTATTTAATTTTGTGGATACAGCTAAGAGACGGATATCAATATGAACCTGGCATAATATTGACAATACAACAGGTGTGGTCAAGTGGTAATGTGAGGGTGAGGGAGTGCCGTGGCCTCGCCTGGTATAGTGCCTCCTAGAGTGCCGCTACTCGGAGCCTTGCTGACGTAAATCTTGCATTATTTCCAAAGGGCAATTCATTCTCCTTCCACATCAGATATTACGATACTCGCCCCGAACGCTCGATCATGTCCAATGCTTCGCTTTTGGCAAATATTAAATGAATCATTTACAAGGAAACGTTTGTGATTGTGAAAGGTTATTTCCCCACAGCTGCTGGCAGCACATTCGACACTCCTAGTGGAAAGATAAACGTGTAACACATGGGACTAAAGTATCAGCAGTGAGACCATCGGAATAATTCAGCAGTGCTTGAACATCTTCCCCTGGTCCAATCTTCACAGTCATAGCCTCCTCCTCCCTTCAGTGCCCTACTGATATTCCCTATATTCTTACACGTCATCTCGCTGCAGCTCCTCTACCCTGCGTTCTCCTGGTATTTCTTACCTTTTCCCCCAACTCCTCATCCTCCGTACCATTCCCTTCCTGATATTTAATACATTCCTAGCCGTCACTTCACCGTTCCTATCACTTTATTAATAATAGTTTAATTTATATATAGCTTAGTTATAATTACGCTGGGCTTTTCATTTCTGTAAATTGATAACACAAGCCAGCTGTTGTATCAGTGAAAAACCACACGAGATCTAGTCTTGCTTGTAATCCTATCTATCAATCACACACTGACAAAAACCTTAACCCAACAGCTGGTTACCTTCTCATCGCAGAGCTCTTGAACTTTCTTGAATTAGTTATAATAATAATAGCAGAAACTCATCTATTCCAACATATCTGACGTTTTCCTTTTCCTTCACTTTATCTTTCCTGGTAGAACATACATTCCCTATTTCACACAATTTACTAAACTTTCACTCTGACTTCCCCCACCCCTAACTTCACGCTCATCACCACAACCCCTTGTTTATTCCTCCTCAACCTCCCCTAACCAGGAGAACACAAGAAGAGGGAAGCACTGCAGTAGGCTTACTGGCCTAGCTAGCATCTCCTCCTCACCCAGGCCAGAGAAGGGACCCTAACAGCCTAAGACTTCGAAACAAAAACCTCGAGTCTGCCTCTTGGGGTCGAGCTGAGTGACGTCATGTGATCAGTGGGCGGAGCAAGATGGGCTGTAAGGGATCCAAATCGAAGAAGAACGCCTACGCTAGGGTCGCTCAGTACCAGAAAGGTGAGTTAAATTCTACCTAAACAAACCACAGAACGGGTGGGGATTGAATCCATGGCGAGTCCTAGGATTCATTTGCCATGGGTTCAAACTACACCCGTTCCGTGATTTGTATCCAATTGTGTTATTACGAAGCTTTATCTGTTCACTCTCTCTTATACTTCCTCTCGCCCACTGTTGTGGTTGAAGGGGTAAAATGCCGACGTAAACACATCTCTGTGTATTCAACCGACACCATGAACACACTACATCCCCCAAATGAAAATATAAATGATATGACAACCACAATACTAAGAATAGTATTGAACTCATTCTTCAATCTTATGTTATAGGTCACATTAACTGCTATCACCTCTCCATACCCAACATACACTTATTGAGGCATGTAGCCATTACACAGTACCATTAACACCACCAACAAATGGTAAGACAAATGCAATATAACGAGATACTTTACTGACGACCTTATCATACCACATCACAGTAACTTGACCTGATAAAGCTCACTGTATGCTCGAAACGTCAAGTAAAGACTCGGAGCATACAGCATTTCTCTGTCTTGTACTACGGTGTGGATATTATGTACTATTTCTCTCCACCACTATCACAGGCAATATACCTATAATATTAACAACAATAAATAAAATATACAAAGATATGAAATTACATCAGATTTGAGTAATAAGTCAGAACGACATTAATAACAGCGATTTATGTAATACGTGAAGAATGACATTAAAAACAGAGGCGCTCAAAAAATGTAATACACAAAAGATAATTATTAGCAACAGCTGAATGTAATTACAAGAGATTAACAAGACAAGTGAAAAATGAAGCGACGGCAGGTGTAAAAAAGTATGTCTTTCACTAATGGATGTCAAGCTGATGGATGCTGCATACTGTCTGCCACCTTGGTGCAAGAGCAATCCAGAGTGGATGAAACACCTCCACAGTGGATGAAACACCTCCACAGTGGATGAAACTCCTCCACAGTGGATGAAACTCCTCCACAGTGGATGAAACTCCTCCACAGTGGATGAAACTCCTCCACAGTGGATGAAACTCCTCCACAGTGGATGAAACTCCTCCACAGTGGATGAAACTCCTCCACAGTGGATGAAACTCCTCCACAGTGGATGAAACTCCTCCACAGTGGATGAAACTCCTCCACAGTGGATGAAACTCCTCCACAGTGGATGAAACTCCTCCACAGTGGATGAAACTCCTCCACAGTGGATGAAACTCCTCCACAGTGGATGAAACTCCTCCACAGTGGATGAAACACCTCCACAGTGGATGAAACACCTCCACAGTGGATGAAACACCTCCACAGTGGATGAAACACCTCCACAGTGGATGAAACACCTCCACAGTGGATGAAACACCTCCACAGTGGATGAAACACCTCCACAGTGGATGAAACACCTCCACAGTGGATGAAACACCTCCACAGTGGATGAAACACCTCCACAGTGGATGAAACACCTCCACAGTGGATGAAACACCTCCAGAGTGGATGAAACACCTCCAGAGCGAATGAAACACCTCCAGAGCGAATGAAACACCTCCAGAGCGAATAAAACACCTCCAGAGTGGATGAAACACCTCCAGAGAGGATGAAACACCTCCAGAGAGGATGAAACACCTCCAGAGTGGATGAAACACCTCCAGAGTGGATGAAACACCTCCAGAGTGGATGAAACACCTCCAGAGTGGATGAAACACCTCCAGAGTGGATGAAACACCTCCAGAGTGGATGAAACACCTCCAGAGCGAATGAAACACCTCCAGAGCGAATGAAACACCTCCAGAGCGAATGAAACACCTCCAGAGCGAATGAAACACCTCCAGAGCGAATGAAACACCTCCAGAGTGGATGAAACACCTCCAGAGTGGATGAAACACCTCCAGAGTGGATGAAACACCTCCAGAGTGGATGAAACACCTCCAGAGTGGATGAAACACCTCCAGAGTGGATGAAACACCTCCAGAGTGGATGAAACACCTCCAGAGTGGATGAAACACCTCCAGAGTGGATGAAACACCTCCAGAGTGGATGAAACACCTCCAGAGTGGATGAAACACCTCCAGAGTGGATGAAACACCTCCAGAGTGGATGAAACACCTCCAGAGTGGATGAAACACCTCCAGAGTGGATGAAACACCTCCAGAGTGGATGAAACACCTCCAGAGTGGATGAAACACCTCCAGAGTGGATGAAACACCTCCAGAGTGGATGAAACACCTCCAGAGTGGATGAAACACCTCCAGAGTGGATGAAACACCTCCAGAGTGGATGAAACACCTCCAGAGTGGATGAAACACCTCCAGAGTGGATGAAACTCCTCCAGAGTGGATGAAACTCCTCCAGAGTGGATGAAACTCCTCCAGAGTGGATGAAACTCCTCCAGAGTGGATGAAACTCCTCCAGAGTGGATGAAACTCCTCCAGAGTGGATGAAACTCCTCCAGAGTGGATGAAACACCTCCAGAGTGGATGAAAATGCCACCTGCTCGTGCAGCTACTGCTGTTATTATAGTCGCTACTGCATTTATTGTAGCTACTTCTGCTACTTATGATGCTGCTGCTGCTGATGACGCCGCTGTTCCTGCTGTTACCTGCTCCGAGGTCGCTCCTATGTGACTATGGATGGACTACAAGTAGCCTGCAAGTGGTTCAACCTTCACACACACCACACACACACACACACACACACACACACACACACACACACACACACACACACACACACACACACACACACACACACACACACACACACACACACACACACACACACACACACACAGCCTGTAGATGGCTACACCTGCCACACACAGCCTGAAGGAATTTCAGGAGTATACCTGGAGAGGGTTTCGGAGGTCAACGTCCCCGCTGCCCGGTCTGAGACCAGACCTCGTGGTGGATCAGGGTCTCATCAACCAGGCTGTTACTGATGGTCGCACGCAAACCGACGTACGAACCACAGCCCGGCTGATCAGGTACTGACTTTAGGTGCCTGTTCAGTGCCTTCTTGAAGACAGCCAGGATTTTCCAAGTGTATATTATCATGCATCTTTCTCGCCTGCGTTCCAGGGAATACAAATTCAAGGACTTCAACCGTTCCCAGTAATTTATGTGCTTTCTTGTACTTATGTGTGTCGTGAAAGTTCTCTGTACATTCTCCAGGTCAGCAATTTCGCCTGCCTTGACGGGGAGGGGCAGTTAGTGTACAGCAGTATTCCAGCCTAGATAGAACAAGAGATTTGATAAGAATCATCACGAGTTTGGAGTCTCTAGTTTTGAAGGTTCTCATTATCCATCCTATCATTTTTCTAGCAGATGAGGTAAATACATTGTTGTGGTCTCTGAAGGTGAGGTCCTCTGGCATTATCACTCCCAGGTCCTTCACATTACTTTTTCGCTCTATTGTATGGTTAGAGTTTGTCGTATACCCTGATATATTTTTAAAGTTCCTCAAGTTTTCCATATCTGAGTAGTTGAAATTTCTCCTCATTGAACTTCATATTGTTTTGAGTGGCCCATCTGAAGATTTGGTTTATGTCCGCTTGGAGTCTTGCGGTGTCTTCGATGGAGGTCACTGTCATGGCAATCCGTGTGTCATCTGCAAAGGAAGACACGGAGCTATGGCTTACATCTCTGTCTATGTCAGATATGAGGATGAGGAATAGAATGGGAGCGAGTACTGTGCCTTGTGGAACAGAGCTTTTACTGTAGCAGCCTGCAAGTGGCTAGACCTCCCCCCCAACACACACACAGCCTGCAAGTGACTAGAGCTCCCCCCACACACACAGCCTGCAAGTGGCTAGACCTCCCCCAACACACACACAGCCTGCAAGTGGCTAGACCTCCCCCAACACACACCAGCCTGCAGGTGGCTAGACCTCCACACACACACACAGCCTGCAGGTGGCTAGACCTCCCACACACACACAGCCTGCAGGTGGCTAGACCTCCCACACACACACACACAGCCTGCAGGTGGCTAGACCTCCACACACACACACACAGCCTGCAGGTAGCTAGACCTCCCACACACACACACACACACAGCCTGCAGGTGGCTAGACCTCCCACACACACACACAGCCTGCAGGTGGCTAGACCTCCCACACACACACACAGCCTGCAGGTGGCTAGACCTCCCACACACACACACAGCCTGCAGGTGGCTAGACCTCCCCCACACACACAGCCTGCAGGTGGCTAGACCTCCCACACACACACAGCCTGCATGTGGCTAGACCTCCCACACACACTCTCTCTCCACCTTTGACGTCACCACAGTGACCTGTTACATCACCAGTGACGCACATGTGGGTGGATCGTTGCGTGCGTGCGTGTGTGCGCGCATTTCTACTTACAGAGTTGCGTTCGAGACTCAGCTCCTGGCCTCGCCTCCTAGTTCACCTAGGTCTCATCATATCTACTCCTGAATGCGTGTATTGTGCTTGCCTCCACCACTTCCTTACATCCCTATGGCTCATGTGTGTCTTCAGCTTCCAAATGTATACCCTTGACACTGGTCCTCTTAATTCAAACAATCTGTCCCTATCAATTCCTCTTATGATTTTGTACGTAGTAATCATGTGCCTCTTTCCTTCTCTATTCTAAGGTCGTCAGGTTCAGTTCTTGCAACATCTCATAGTGGAAACTTCTGGACCTTTTCCAGTTTCTTCAAGTGCTTGACCAAGTGCCTGACTAAGTGTTTGACCAAGTGCAGGCGCCATGACAGAGCCTCGTACTCAACGACTGGCCTACGATATGTCGTATATAATGTTCTGAAGGACTATTTAAGTTTTGAATTCTTTCCTGAGGTTTACCAACCTTTATATGCTGCTGACGTTATACGGCTTACGTGTATTTTTTGGCGATATGTTTGGTGCTATAGTTACTCACAGATCCTATCCAGTCTGATATTTGGTGCGTCTCTCCCATCTGTACTCTGTGTCTGGTCTGCCTTCACCTTCTCCCAATCGCATGACCTTACATTTTTTCGGGTTGAATCTTAGAAGCCACATCTCTTGTCGATAGAGGTTTTCCTGCAGTCTATCACTATCTCCCTGTTATTAATCTTGTCATTAATTTACATCATCCGCAAATAGTGGCACAGAGGACTCAATTCCCTTTGGTATATTAGAAGAGTAGTGTTCCTAGTATTGATCCTTGAAGAAACCCACATATTACCCTCTCATATATTCTGATGGCTTGTTTCTTACTGTAATTCTCTACCTTGTTTTACCGAGGTTCTCCCTCACCAACTGGAGAACTCTACTTGACTCACGAAATCGTAATGACACGATTGCAAACAAACCATACCACGGGTGGGGTTCGAACCCGCGGTCACAGAGTCTCAAAACTCCAGACCGTCGCGTAAGCCACTAGGCCAGCTAGCTTAATAAGATTCATCCAACTAGGTATATTTCTACACCATAGGAAGGTTAGCATAGGCACCACCGTGTCCACAAATGCGACGGTCTGGAGTTTTGAGACTCTGTGACCGCGGGTTCGAACCCCACCCGTGGTATGGTTTGGAGAACTCTACCTTTTAATGCTACCCGTTCCTCTAATTTCTGGACTAATCTCTGGAGTGGTTGTGTCAAATGCTTTCCTGCAATACGACCAGCCCAGTCCTGATGTTCTTGTATCTCTTCGACTTTGTCGTAACACTCCAGCAAATTTGTATAACAGGAGTTTCTGTATAACAGGCGTCTTCCTTTTTCTTACTATCTTTTTCAGAACTTCTGATAATATAAATGTTAAAGATACAGGTCTAATGGTGAGAGTCCTTCGTCTGTCCCCCTTTTTTATATATGAGGATCACATTTGCCATTTATTAATTGTCTGGTACCTGTCCTGAATGGAGAGATTGATTACCTTTGCTACTGTGTGTCACACCGTTGCTCTGCTCTGTCTCTCAGCACCCACGGAGATCCCTTGAATGGTCCCTTTGTTTTGGTTACATCAAGTCATGTAGTAGTCTCACTTCTTTTGTTATGCTGATGTTTTCCAGCACCTGTTGATCTGCTCTGACAACGTTACCTTCTGATAACTAGACAATTTCTTTTGTAAAAGACTTCTTGGAATACTTTGCTAGGCTGTTCACATAATTCTCATTCTCCGTTAGTGTCCCATCATTCTTGGTCTTATTATTTCGTCCTTCACAGTTGTCTTTTTTATGTGGTTCTGGGTACCATATAATGAGTATTTATACACAGTATATATTTTTATATATTTATATATATATATATATATATATATATATATATATATATATATATATATATATATATATATACACATTTTTTTAAACAAGTTGGTCGTGTCCCACCGAGGCAGGGTGACCCAAAAAGAAAGAAAATCCCAAAAAAGAAAATACTTACATCATTCAACACTTTCACCTCACTCATACATAATCACTGTCTTTGCAGAACCGCCCAGATATGACAGTTTAGAAGTCCCTCCAAACTGCCAATATTCCAAACCCCTCCTTTAAAGTGCAGGCATTGTACTTCCCATTTCCAGGACTCAAGTCCGGCTAACCGGTTTCCCTGAATCCCTTCACAAAATATTACCCTGCTCACACTCCAACAGCTCGTCAGGTCCCAAAACCAATTCGTCTCCATTCACTCCTATCTAACACGCTCACGCATGCTTGCTAGAAATCCAAGCCCCTAAGAGATAAGATTTTCTTCGAATTTTTAACCCCGGAGGGTTAGCCACCCAGGATAACCCAAGAAAGTCAGTGTGTCATCGAGGACTGTCTTATTTCCATTGGGGTCCTCAATCTTGTCCCCCAGGATGCGACCCACACCAGTCGACTAACACCCAGGTACCTATTTGCTGCTAGGTGAACATGACAACAGGTGTAAGGAAACACGTCGAAATGTTTCCACCCTGCCGGGAATCGAACCCGGGCCCTCCGTGTGTGAAGCGAGAGCTTTAGCCACCAGGCAACCGGGGCCACCGGGGACCTCGCCTACAAAACCTCCTTTACCCCCTCCCTCCAACCTTTTCGAGGACTACCCCTACCCCACCTTCCTTCCCCTACAGATTTATACGCTCTCCAAGTCATTCTACTTTGATCCATTCTCTCTAAATGACCAAACCATCTCAACAACCTCTCTTCAGCTCTCTGAAAAATACTTTTAGTAACTCCACACCTCCTCCTAATTTCCACACTCCGAATTTTCTGCATAATATTTACACCACACATTGCCCTTAGACAGGACATCTCCACTGCCTCCAGCCTCCTCCTCGCTGCAGCATTTGCAACCCATGCTTCACACCCATATAAGAGTGTTGGTACCACTATACTTTCGTACATTCTCTTCTTTGCCTCCATGGATAAAAATTTTTGTCTCCACAGATACCGCAACTCACCACTCACCTTTTTTCCTTCATCAATTCTATGGTTAACCTCATCCTTCATAAACCCATCCGCTGACACATCAACTCCCAAATATCTGAAAACATTTACTTCTTCCATAATCCCTCTCTCCAATGTGATATCCAATTTTTCTTTATTTAAATAGTTTGATACCCTCAAAAACTTACTCTTATCTATGTTCACTTGAAACTTTCTACCTTTACACACCCTCCCAAACTCGCCGTATAGGTAAAACTGGCCATTAGCAAGAACTCGCTTAAAATTAAGTCCTTTGTAAAAAAAATTCTCTTTACGTTTAAAGATACATTTTTTTAATTTATGTTAATGTAAAAATTAATAATTTTGCACCAGAAGAAACTTAGAAAACTTGCCTAACTTTATTATAACAAGCGCAATTTAATTTTGCCTAATCCAACTAAAGATATTTTAGATAAGTTTACAATAATTTAATAATAAACGAACACAATGAGATATATTTTTTGATAGGTTCAGAATTATTTTTGCGAAATTATTGCATACACAGATTTTCGCACTGCCAAATTCTGCCTTATTCGGCAACACGAGCGCTGGTATTTAAGCAAAATCGTAAGTTTTACCTATTCGGCACGACATTATATACTCCCTTCTCCCTCTCTCCCTCCTCTCTCACTCACACACACACACACACACACACACACACACACACACACAATGCACACTTATTATAGTATAGTATAATTAGAGTATAATACCGAGCACATCTCCTGAGGCGCTCATCAACCAAATAACTGCTGCAGCATATGGACGCCTGGCAAACCTAACAATAGCGTTCCGACATCTCAGTAAGGAATAGTATGCAGCACCAGTTTGGAACCCACACCTGGCTAAGCACTTCAGGAAATTAGAGAAAGTGCAAAGGTTTGCAATGAGACTAGTCCTGGAGCTAAGGAAAATGTCCTACGAGGAGAGGTTAAGGGAAATCTACCTGACAACACTGGAGGACAGGAGGGATAGGGAGGACATGATAACGACATATAAAATACTGAGAGAAATCGACAAGGTGGACAGAGACAGGATGTTCCAGAAATGGGACACAGCAACAAGGGGACACAATTTGAAGTTGAAGACTCCGATGAGTCACAGGGATGTTAGGAAGTATTTCTTCAGTCATAGAGTTGTCAGGAAGTGGAATAGTCTGGAAAGTGATATAGTGGAGGCAGGATCCATACATAGCTTTAAGAAGAGGTATGATAAACTTCACAAAGCAGGGAGAGAGTGACCTAGTAGAGACCAGTGAAGAGGCGGAGCCAGGAGCTATGACACAACCCCTGAAACAACAATTAGGTGAGTACACACACAAAACCGGCGAGTTTCGGATAACTTATACATTCCTCTTTGGGACCACCAATACCCCTTCCCTCTGACACCCCCAAACACTCCCTGTGGCACCCAACACTCCCATTCCTGACGCCCAATAAAATCAATGTTATCTATAATGAAACACTGAGAAGCCATGGCAATACAGTACTGATACTAGTTTTTACCTTGGCTACACTTGGTGTATAATACACGTCTGGTACACAAAAAACCTGGTAAATGTCACAGCGGCATTTGGACACACCAGCCTATTTAAAAAAGAAAATCATTTATTTTATGGACTTGTTCATGCAAGCTGCGTGTCCGTGATTTAACATGAGAACACGTGTCCGTGATTTAACATGAGAACACGTGCCCGTGATTTAACATGAGAACACGTGCCCGTGATTTAACATGAGAACACGTGCCCGTGATTTAACATGAGAACACGTGCCCGTGATTTAACATGAGAACACGTGCCCGTGATTTAACATGAGAACACGTGCCCGAATTTAACATGCGAACACGTGCCCGTGATTTAACATGCGAACACGTGTCAGTGGTTTAACATGCGAACACGTGTCAGTGGTTTAACATGAGAACACGTGTCAGTGGTTTAACATGAGAACACGTGTCAGTGGTTTAACATGAGAACACGTGTCAGTGGTTTAACATGAGAACACGTGTCAGTGGTTTAACATGAGAACACGTGTCAGTGGTTTAACATGAGAACACGTGTCAGTGGTTTAACATGAGAACACGTGTGCTCAGCATCAAATATATCCCTCTGGTTTAAGAATGATACACTTGTGCAACATTTGGAGGAAACGTTTCGCCAACCAGTGACTTCAGTCCAAAACAGAGAAAACCGGTGAAAGGTGAGGAATATAATGAGGTAATCAGTCCCTCAGGCTGGAGTTCGACTCCAGGCTGAGCACACGAGATGCTGAGCACACGAGATGCTGAGCACACGTGATGCTGAGCACACGTGATGCTGAGCACACGAGATGCTGAGCACACGAGATGCTGAGCACACGAGATGCTGAGCACACGAGATGCTGAGCACACGTGATGCTGAGCACACGTGATGCTGAGCACACGTGATGCTGAGCTTTTGTCCAATTTTAGTGTGTGGGGGAGAGAGAATGGGGTGATGGATGGGGAGGGAACCATCAAATTCCAACATGCTCTATAAAAGACGCAAATAGCCCATCGACTTTTACCCGTGTTGATACAAGGATACCTCAGTGACTGCTGAACACACACGATACCACCACTACCCCCGCCACCACAACTCTTACAACGACCCCTACCACAGCCGCCGCCACGACCACCACATGACAACTCTCAAGACAGAATTAATCAAATCCTGGATTCAGCTACTTAGTACAAATCTCGATACTAACCGTAATTATGTTGAACTTAACTTGGTGACGGCAAGAAACTTGAGGAGCAATTATCGTGGAGGAGACAGTGATCCTCACTGGTTATGACTGTCAGCTCTGGGAAGCAATTACCTTCTACATCACTTACAATGTAATGGCTGGTAGTGTACGTCCATCATTGTGTCGAGTTGTGGAGTGTGTGTCACCAGGAGCCCAGAGTAACAGAACACAGGAACGACACCTTCTATAAATACAGCTTTCCTTGAAAATTACAATGGTTTTCATAAGGACCCTGACCTGAAGTGTCAAGGTGAAGGTGGTAGGGAGAAGTTAGGGGTGAAGCTGGTGGGGAGAAGTTAGGGGTGAAGCTGGTGGAAAGAAGTTAGGGGTGACGCTGGTAGGGAGAAGTTAGGGGTGACGCTGGTAGGGAGAAGTTAGGGGTGAAGCTGGGGAGAAGTTAGGGGTGAAGCTGGTGGGGAGAAGTTAGGGGTGAAGGTAGTAGGGAAGAAGCGAAGAGGGTGGAGTGAAGGCAGAGGAGAGAAATTAGGGAAGAAAGTAGGGGTGGTGGGGTGAGAGGAAAGAAGGGGTGAAGACGGTGGGGAAAAAGTTAGAGGTGACGAACGGGAGGTTAAGACTGACCCAGGAGCAGGTGGTTAACACTAGCAAACACACACATACCTTAATTAAGAAGTATGATAAAACTCATGGAGCAGGGAGTGGAAATTGTAGCGACCAGTGAGGTATTACTGTTGTTGATGTGAAACTAATGAGAAAGTTACAAAGACTTAGACAAATGGACGATAGACTTCCTGATATGTGTAAGTACTAAGTATAGGTGAGGGAGAGAAGACCGGACACGGAACACAGTCTGAAAGGAGAGACGCTGCAACAACACATTCTGGAAAAACACACTGCAACAACACAGTCTGGAAGGGCACACACTGCAACAACACAGTCTGGAAGGGCACACACTGCAACAACACAGTCTGGAAGGAGACACACTGCAACAACACAGTCTGGAAGGACACACACTGCAACAACACAGTCTGGAAGGGCACACACTGCAACAACACAGTCTGGAAGGGCACACACTGCAACAACACAGTCTGGAAGGACACACACTGCAACAACACAGTCTGGAAGGGCACACACTGCAACAACACAGTCTGGAAGGACACACACTGCAACAACACAGTCTGGAAGGACACACACTGCAACAACACAGTCTGGAAGGACACACACTGCAACAACACAGTCTGGAAGGACACACACTGCAACAACACAGTCTGGAAGGGCACACACTGCAACAACACAGTCTGGAAGGACACACACTGCAACAACACAGACTGGAAGGACACACACTGCAACAACACAGTCTGGAAGGACACACACTGCAACAACACAGTCTGGAAGGACACACACTGCAACAACACAGTCTGGAAGGACACACACTGCAACAACACAGTCTGGAAGGACACACACTGCAACAACACAGTCTGGAAGGACACACACTCCAACAACACAGTCTGGAAGGACACACACTCCAACAACACAGTCTGGAAGGACACACACTCCAACAACACAGTCTGGAAGGACACACACTCCAACAACACAGTCTGGAAGGACACACACTCAACAACACAGTCTGGAAGGACACACACTCCAACAACACAGTCTGGAAGGACACACACTCCAACAACACAGTCTGGAAGGACACACACTCCAACAACACAGTCTGGAAGGACACACACTCCAACAACACAGTCTGGAAGGACACACACTCCAACAACACAGTCTGGAAGGACACACACTCCAACAACACAGTCTGGAAGGACACACACTCCAACAACACAGTCTGGAAGGACACACTACAACAACACAGTCTGGAAACCTTTTCTTTAATAAATGTCCTGAACCTCACCCAAGTGTCCGGTCTCCCACTTCGTCGGTATCAACAAGTCATTTACAACCATTAACAAGTTAGTTTAGGATTTTTTTGCACTAAACACAATAGTTTATATCCAATAATTACTTCAATACCAGTTCGTCGTGTTTTTTGTTAGTGGAATACACACTTAAGTCCCATCTGTTATGTAACAGCGTTAAGTAGCTGGGTGACTAATATATTTACTGTGTCTATGGAGAAGCCAGGAGCTGGAGAGGCCAGGAGCTGGAGAAGCCAGGAGCTGGAGAGGCCAGGAGCTGGAGGTCAGGAGCTGGGAGGCCAGGAGCTGAGAGGCCAGGAGCTGAGAGGCCAGAGCTGGAGGCCAGGAGCTGGAGGCCAGGAGCTGGAGGCCAGGAGCTGGAGGCCAGGAGCTGGAGAGCCAGGAGCTGGAGAAGCCAGGAGCTGGAGAGCCAGGAGCTGGAGGCCAGGAGCTGGAGAGGCCAGGAGCTGGAGAGGCCAGGAGCTGGAGAGGCCAGGAGCTGGAGAAGCCAGGAGCTGGAGAGGCCAGGAGCTGGAGAGGCCAGGAGCTGGAGAGGCCAGGAGCTGGAGAGGCCAGGAGCTGGAGAGGCCAGGAGCTGGAGAGGCCAGGAGCTGGAGAGGCCAGGAGCTGGAGAGGCCAGGAGCTGGAGAGGCCAGGAGCTGGAGAGGCCAGAAGCTGGAGAGGCCAGGAGCTGGAGAGCCAGGAGCTGGAGGCCAGGAGCTGGAGGGCCAGGAAGCTGAGAGGCCAGGAGCTGGAGAGGCCAGGAGCTGGAAAGCCAGGAGCTAGGAGAGATCAAGAACTGGAGAGGCTAGAGGCTAGGAGCTGGAGAGGCTAGAGGCTAGGAGGTGGAGAGGCCAGGAGCTGGAGAGGCTAGAGGCTAGGAGGTGGAGAGGCCAGGAGCTGGAGAAGCCAGGAGCTGGAGAAGCCAGGAGCTGGAGAGGCCAGGAGCTGGAGAAGCCAGGAGCTGGAGAGGCCAGGAGCTGGAGAAGCCAGGAGCTGGAGAAGCCAGGAGCTGGAGAAGCCAGGAGCTGGAGAAGCCAGGAGCTGGAGAAGCCAGGAGCTGGAGAAGCCAGGAGCTGGAGGGGCCAGGATAGAGGTTAATAACTTACCCTGAAGACATAAATAGCAAATTTGGGAAGGAAGTTAGCAGAGAAGCAGGTATTGATTGTGGCGGTGTGCTAGGCAGTAGTGAGCCAGGGCGTCGTGGAGTGAACGCCCCGCGTTTAACATCACCTCAACTCTACATCAACATATATATAATTACTCTCACTATAATCTTAAGATTATGCTATCTCTTCCTCCCTCTATGCGTCCTACTTGGCCCCTTCCTCTCCTTCGCTCCATCCATCCATCCCTTCAATCACTCACTTCCACTATCATAACCATAATTTTTGAAAAGGTGGACCGGTAAGCCAGTGGAAGGTCTCGGTCAGATGACCAAAAGCTCCAGCTGCGGTCATCATTTGACTAAGACCCGCATCAGGAAACACTTTTCCTGTTTCCTGACAACTGTTACATAACCTAACTCACTCCCACTTTCCACAAGGAATAAGCCAGCCCGAGAGATGTTAATTCCCAAGTAATAGTAATTCCAGCTCTGCTGGGACGAAACCCTTCACTCTCGTACTCTGAGAACCACTGCTGGAATACTTGACGATATCCTCATCGCCCTACTGAAGTCTCCCAACTATTTAGATACTAGTAGTCTTTAATCAAGATAGTGGCAGTAGTCCTCAGAAATTAGTTCCTATGTGAACTTTCAAGTTTTTTTTTTATCTGCCTTTCTCATGTAAAAACACACGCTAACGCGAGCGAGCGAGCGCGCACACACACACACACACATACACACACACTGTGTGTGTGTGTATAATACCGAGCACATCTTCTGAGGTACTCATCAACCAGATAACTGCTGCAGCATATGGGCGCCTGGCAAACCTGAGAATAGCGTTCCGATACCTCAGTAAGAAATCGTTCAAGACTCTACACCGTGTACGTCACTCCCATACTGGAGTATGCAGCACCAGTTTGGAACCCACACCTGGTCAAACAGGTAAATAAATTAGAGAAATTGCAAAGGTTTGCAACAAAACTAGTTCCTGAGCCAAGGGGAATGTCCTAAGAAGAAAGGTTAATGGAAATCGGCCTGACGACACTAGAGGACAGGAGGGCTAGGGAAGACATGATAACGACATACAAAATACTGCGAGGAATTGGCAGGGTGGACAGAGACAGGATGTTCCAAAGATGGAACACAGAAACAAGGGGTCACAATTGAAGTTGGTCTCAGATGAGTCAAAGGGATGTTAGGAAGTATTTAGTCATAGAGCTGTCAGGAAGTGGAATAGTCTGGCTAGTGACGTAGTGGAGGCAGGAACCATACGTACATACAGGTTTGATAAAGCTCAGGCGGGGTCAGGAGCTATGCATCGACCCCCCTGCAATCACAACTAGGTGAGTACACACACACACAGTCCAGTAGAAGCTGTGAAGAAGAAAGCAACGAGTTCCTCTTATACTTTAAATGTCACTAAAATGTCTCGGTGAATTGTACAGGACTGTCGCTCTCACAGTCACTGTGAGGTAAGACGCACAACACGGATGCAAGGGGGAAGGCAGGGAGAAAATAGGGGAAGGGAGGAGGAAGAAAAGAGGGGAAGTGGAGGAGGAAGAAAAGAGGGGAAGTGGAGGAGGAAGAAAAGAGGGGAAGTGGAGAAGGAATAATGAAGGTGAAACAGAGGAAAGGGGAAAGTAGGGAAAGGAAGTGTCACTCATCCTGTGAGTGAACACTGCCATAAAGACAGCACTGGACAGTGCCACTCATCCTGTGAGTGAACACCATAAAGACAGTACTGGACAGTGCCACTCATCTAATATGTCAAAACATCGCCACTGGGACATATCAGTGCAAAAGCTGACATGCCATAAATATTTCAATACATGTATCACCACTTTACAGTTATCTTTAACTGCAGCAAATCCTGGATATTTCTGAAAAAAAAGGTAGAAACCTTATTTAAGCACAAGCAGGGGATGGCGTGGTGGTAGTGTTCCGCTGCCGTATTTCTGAGATTAACTTCCGCTGCCGTATATCTGGGGTTAACATGGTTATAAGAGAGTTGGAGACCATTGTTGAGTGTTTCGGAGACTTTGGAAATCTCAGTAAAGCTTAAACATCGACGAGGCGGTGAGAACTATGGTTGGACGTTAACACCTCGATATCGTAAAAACAATCAGGTCTACACCAGAAAAGATACGAAACCGTGGTGATACTTCACGAGCGTTCCGTCAGAGTGAAGTAAATGTACGCAGCTTCAGGGGCACCACAACCACTGGGTCATCAGTATATGGGTGTCTGAACAAGGAAGAACACGCCAATACTTGCACTTCCATCTTGTATCAATTTTTACTAGTCGCCAAATCCCACATAATTTAACACTTGTTTTTAATACATTCCCCCATGCAGAGGCACTACAATATGATAAACACTTGTGAATACAAAGAAAACATCACAGACAGAAACGCAGAGATGAGCGAACATCTGCATATTTCAACCTACAACTGAGATCGAAAGAGAAAAGTTTTCCCCTGATGTTTCTGTCTACACATGGTTGAATTTGTTTGTATATTTCCTTACACACAAGCCAAGGTAAACATTTTCTACACACACTACTAGACATATCACATTTAGCCTCAGAATGGGACTTTGTTTACCCTATATACTAGCTTCATTAAGACACACTAGCAAAAGCCCACAGTTTTAACTTGGAATGTATTCTCCCAATAGTTTCATGGAGTGTGTAGACACGAAGAGGCGCTGCAACAAACTGTGCAATTGCTTTAAGTGCCCTCACAGAAGCTTAGTAAAGTGAACATTTTTTTTTTTGGAGAACATTAATCAATGCGAGTGCTACCTGAATGGTTGACAGCTCAGCAGTAAATATTGATGATTCTTCTGAGGTTCTTGCATAATAAGATTGCGAAGAATGTTTCGCAATTCATTCCATACCAGTGAAAACCACCAGTGAATACGCTGTCATATTGTTCACTGTTTGCAAACAACCCTCATGCTGCTAAGAATGAGTCTGGTGTAGGCGGTAGTCCGTTCATTGTGGTCGTCCACTCATTGTAGTGGTGGTCGTCGTCCACTCATAATGGTGGTCGTCGTCCACTCATTATAGTGGTGGTGGTCGTCGTCCACTCATTATAGTGGTGGTGCGTCGTCCACTCATTATAGTGGTGGTGGTCGTCGTCCACTCATTATAGTGGTGGTCGTCGTCCACTCATTATAGTGGTGGTCGTCGTCCACTCATAGTGGTGGTCGTCGTCCACTCATTATAGTGGTGGTGCGTCGTCCACTCATTATAGTGGTGGTGGTCGTCCACTCATAGTGGTGGTGGTCGTCGTCCACTCATAGTGGTGGTGGTCGTCCACTCATAGTGGTGGTCGTCGTCCACTCATTATAGTGGTGGTCGTCGTCGTCCACTCATTATAGTGGTGGTCGTCGTCGTCCACTCATTATAGTGGTGGTGGTCGTCGTCGTCCACTCAGTGGTGGTCGTCGTCGTCCATTCATTATAGTGGTGGTGGTCGTCGTCCACTCATTATAGTGGTGGTGGTCGTCGTCCACTCATTATAGTGGTGGTGGTCGTCCACTCATAGTGGTGGTCGTCGTCCACTCATAGTGGTGGTCGTCGTCCACTCATTATAGTGGTCGTCGTCCACGCATTATAGTGGTGGTCGTCGTCCACTTATAGTGGTGGTCGTCGTCCACTCATTATAGTGGTGGTCGTCGTCCACGCATTATAGTGGTGGTCGTCGTCCACGCATTATAGTGGTGGTCGCCGTCCACTCATTATAGTGGTGGTCGCCGTCCACTCATTATAGTGGTGGTCGTCGTCAACTCATTATAGTGGTCGTCGTCGTCCACGCATTATAAAATTTTAGTCCTAGGAACTTCCTAATGAGGACGCGAGAGAAGCCTCTTCTCTGATACAGTTTCATACAGCCAAGACAGCATTATGGTGTCAGTGTGACACCATCATGGTGTCAGTGTGACACTGACACCATGATGGTTGGTATCTTACAATTGATGATTTTCAGGATGTCACTGACTGATCTGACAACCAAAATGATGCCACTGATTGCTTGCACTCTATATACATTTGAAATATATTTTGATGAATTTCTCACTGTATTACATGGTAGTATTTAGACGAGTTACGTAACACTTAGCTATTCCATCTTAATATTATTTTGTACAACTCGTATAGTATTACGCAGTGTGCTGCAATAAAATATTTTATAAAAAAACGCCCCATATATAATGTCATTTTCCGAGTATTATTCTGAATCGAGACGCGTATTATTCCTGTCAGTCAGGCAGAGTGGCCAGGAATAATACGCGTCTCGTTTCAGAATAATACTCGGAAAATGACATTATATATGGAGCGTTTTTTTTTATAAAATATTTTAGTGCAGCACACTGCGTAATATATAGCACATTGTATCATAGGTTAACAGATTGCTTTCAATAGCAGCCACAGGTCCCTACAAATATTTAAACAGTACTCCTGGTATTTGTTACTGCACACCTCATCACCATGACCTTGTTAGACCTGAAGACTAAGACACTTGTGCAACAGTTGTGTATCTTTATTGATTGAAACTTTTTGCCTACACAGTAGGCTTCTTCAGTCCAATTCAGAGAGAGAGCAGTCGTAGTAGCAGCGGCGGCACATGTGTCGTACTCTTCGACTCGTCGGTATTATACACCAGTTTCAACATACTTGTTAGTCTTGTCTTATAACAACACAGTCATTTTAATGTAAAAATACCAGTGAAAATAGGAAATAAAACCTGAGCGCTTTCACGTATTTACACAATCTTCAGAGGAATAGGAAGAAGAGGCAAGAGCTCATAATGTGCTTCTCTTGCCTCTTCCTATTCCTTTGAAGATGTGTAAGCACATGAAAACGCTCAGGTTTCATTTCCTATACTCACTGTGGTATTTTTTTCATATTTGCCATCTCGCGTTTTGTGATTTTTTCCATTAGTTTCCACATATGTTCGTATAATAAGGCATCCCTGAAGGGATGATCATTATGTAGCTGCCAGAATTTTCTCGTTCCTAAAAATTTTCGTTTTTATTTCACTGATAACACGAGAAAACTTCAACCGATCGGCTTCAAATTTTCAAAACTGGTGTACAGTAACTAGAGAAAGATTCCAAGAACAATCAGTATGTACAGGTGCCCTACGACTAAAGTTGTTCACTCAATTCCCAGCATCCTGAAAACTACTTTATCTTGCACATACATACCCACAGCAAAATGCACTTATTGATATCTGTGATTCCCCTTAATTTGCACATGACTAACCAAAATTCTAATACAACTATTGCTTCTTAATTCTTAAGCTAGTCATAAGTTTGCCTAAGACACCCCAATATAGAAACGGCATTATACCAATACATCACCTTTACCATTAATATATAAACTAATTGTTAAATTCTTAAACTAATTGCTAAATTCTTAAATGTTTAAATTTCAGTACCTCAATTTTGTAAACCTCAGTTTTGTAACCCTCAATTTGTAAACCTAGTTAATCACTACAATTGCCTAACCTTAATATCAGTATAATCATTGTATCACTATTGAGTAAGACCTATCATAAGACTGCCTGAAAAGCCTAGGCATACCTAGGCATATTATTGGCCATCTTGTAATATCTACCCCATAAAATGTATTAATATTGTAATATTACTAGAAATCCTGGAATGGCTCGCATAACTTCCAAAATCCTCAGTGACGTAACTTGAAACGTTAAAAAAAAGTTGTCTCCTAATTACGACTGTGGAGTGTGGGTCAGGTGTGTGGGTCAGGTGTGTAAGTGCATAACTGTCAATTTTGTGTGCAAAATAGTGTGAAATTTTTGTCCCCGTTAAATCACGTTAAGTGTATCAGAGTCGATCTCTTCTAAAAGCTTCAATACTTAATAGGTGATGCATCATACGACCAGGATAATATCCATTAAGTTAATGCGCTATTCTTTTTGTATAAAACTTGGGAGTGTTGGAATCCGTGGGGTAACAGGTGAATGTCTTTTCTGATCGGCTTCAAACTTTCAGCCAAGTTCGTGTTAATGGGTTGCGCAAATCCCAATTTACCTATTTTATTAAATAATGATATTCATTTCCATTCAATAACTAAATAATGTTCGTCCTTCCGGCTTCAAAATATTAACGCTGCTGTATTGCACAAAAAAAATATATAAAAACCTTGGCAACTGATAATGACAAAGTGGTTCAAAGAAACACATGAGGAAATCTCTTCGAGGAGAACCTAGAAGAGACCCAGAAATTCAGTACCCTAATTCCTGTTTCCTGGCTAAGATGTGATGATATCTTGGTGTATCTCAAGCGTTCTCCTCAACAACATCAACGTTGGCGAGCCATCTAAAGAGTGTACACCAGAACTCGAAAAAAAAGAAAGCAAGCTTTCTTTCCTCGACGTCCTCCTGTGCAGGTCTCCCGCCAGCAGAGTATAGGAAACCTACCAAGAAGGATGATCTTGTGCGTTTCTATTCACACCATGACACATTACTGGTTTCTTTTTGAGGGCTATTCGCATCTCCAGTCCTTGTTTCCTTGAGGAGGTATGTACCTACAAAACCCAAGCCTTCACCCGTCTTCAACTTCAGTCTTTCTTGACCCGGGACCGCAGACTTAAGGCACAAGCTCTCAAAACAAATCATCCCACGGAACATTCCTCCAAACAGTTCACAGTGCTTCCTTGCGGTGATGTTGCCAACAACAACCGCCAGGTACTTGCTAGAACCTATATCAATGTTTCTACCATGAATATATCTTCCATCAAAGACCTCGCTACGAAGCTAAGTCCCACAACAGTGGTCTACACCATCCCTTGTGGAAACTGTCCCAAGAAATAAGCAAGGAAAACAGGCAACTGGGACGACTTAAAAAACGTCGGGCTCCTCCACAAAAACTCAACTGGTCACTTGAGTTACAATGAGTGACGGCTCAACCTCACTGAACATGACTTTAAATGCCAGAAGCCTCACAAATTGCCGTCACCGACACAACCGAACACAACATTGGAAGCTACAAAATTTTAACAACAATACCTACATGATACTCAACCAGACTCGGCCCAACCTGAGAAATGGTCGTCTGGTGATACTGACAAGATGTGGAAAAAAAAGACACTTATGTACACTTCAGGACATTTAATAAATGTCCTGAAGTGTACATGTCAGCCCAACCTACCTCACAGTCAGCCCAACCTACCTCACAGTCAGCCCAACCTACCTCACAGTCAGCCCAACCTACCTCACAGTCAGCCCAACCTACCTCACAGTCAGCCCAACCTACCTCACAGTCAGCCCAACCTACCTCACAGTCAGCCCAACCTACCTCACAGTCAGCCCAACCTACCTCACAGTCAGCCCAACCTACCTCACAGTCAGCCCAACCTACCTCACAGTCAGCCCAGCCTACCTCACAACGCAGGAACCACTTAACCTCATGGGATATCAGACGCCATGTCAAAAAATCTCGCTTGCATTTTCAACAGGTCACTACATGTCACTCACCTCACTTCCAGCCTATATATACTGTTATTTTCGACCTATGTATGCGAGAAGTGACCGAGGGACAAAGACCGAAATGGTTTTTAATGTCGTGTCTTTTTAAACTATTCCATAAGAAGGTTGACACCATACACCGCGGACTGGTCACAGACCGGGCCGCGGGGGCGTTGACCCCCGAAACCCTCTCCAGGTATACAAGTTTAGACTGTTTAGGTGCAAATTTAAAATTTTAATGAAACTGTTGGACTGAGGGCAACTACTGGAGAATGACTTTCTGAAAGGCTTCAAACTTTCAGTGTTGTTGGGTTTTATTAAAAGAAAGTTTGGCTTTCGCTCTGAGCAGTATAAATTTTAAACTGCCAAATTTATTAAATACACTGGTTGTCATGTAATAACTAAAAGCCTTCAGGAACTTAACTGGGAATATTTTAACTGAAATATAATTTGTAAATTAGACTTCCTTAAAAACACAAAAATAAATGTTTTTCTTAGACGATGGTAGAGAATTTTAAATCGAACGGCAAAAACGAAAATTCACAAATTTTGAAAACTAACGTTTTTGCAGCATTTTTAATTTACACGAGTTTATCCAGTTGTACCAGACCCGACACATTGCTACAGTGTTCATGTCTTCCAAGAAACTTCCTCCAAGACTTTCATTAATAACTCCACAATGTCTTATTAGACCGCTTTCAAATTTTCAACTCTCACTAGACGAGGGTTCGCGGAACTAGTGGTAAGTGTAGGTCCCACTGCTCAGTTTCATACAGACCATTCCTGAAAGTGGTTTCTGTGAGATAACTTGAGAAATCCTCTTCTGGTCGGCTTCAAAACTTGAACACTAGAGCGTCCTACCCAGAAGGGTGGTGTTAAAGCAGTGTGTGGGTGCCATTTTGCCACGTTTAATCCCTAAATGGTCCGGTATTATTTTCCTTTAGTG
Source organism: Cherax destructor (assembly GCA_009830355.1). Taxonomy (NCBI): domain Eukaryota; kingdom Metazoa; phylum Arthropoda; class Malacostraca; order Decapoda; family Parastacidae; genus Cherax; species Cherax destructor. Next base: position 190,400 of record WNWK01001944.1, on the reverse strand, counting down.
CATTAATTCCCGTTGATGCTGGTGAGGGGGCTCTTGATCTAAGGAACTAGACGCAACCTTCCCTTGCTCAGATCGAATCTGAATGCCTCCCATACCACAGGCGCTATACCCATCCGGGTTTAATACTTTTCCTTGATTATAATTAAACAATTGTAAACATCAGTTTTTAATGGTTACTGCATCTTAAGAAATGAAAGAAATGCTTCTTGGGTTAAGGCTGTGTAGGCGCAATTTTTATCGGGCTCTGCAATAACAGGAAACTGCATTTTCTGGTCAGCTTTAAACTTTCATTGCTAATGTGTCTCCACAATCTCTTGCGTTTAGGTTGTGTAAGTTATAATGCGCCCATTTTAATAATTAAACTTTTTTTTGTGACCGTGTTTGACTTTGTTATGCAGCACTCTGCACTATTCCAATCGCGTGCACTGAGGTACAGGTGACTGGGGTTGTAGAATACGGGGATATCTTCCACGTATCGAGCAGCCACCGAAATACATCTAGTTTATTAATGTCTAAGAGAGAACCAAAGTGACGCGTAACGGTTTGCATCAAATATCAATGACAATAATTTAACATGAATGCTGGACTTTAAAGGTTGCCATCATGGATTTTTATTTTATAAAGCTTCTGAAATGTTTCTCATTTGTGCACTCTCAATTTTATATTATATATATATATATATATATATATATATATATATATATATATATATATATATATATATATACAGAACAACCACTGTGAAAAAATAGTGAAATTATAAGAGCTTTCGTGACTTCTCAAATTATCAAGGCACTAGTTCCTTGATAATGTGAGAAGTCACTAAAGCGCTTCCGGTTTTCTTTTTTTCGGGTCACCCTGGCTCGGTGGGAGACGGCCGATGTGTTAATAAATAAATATAAATAATAATAATAATAATCTCATGTTAGTATAACTCTGGTGCACTATACACCACCAGGACGGTAACTCCCCCCCCCCTTCCCCCATCCACATACACGAGAGGTGAGCTGTAGTAATGATCGGAGTACACGTGAGTGTTTCTGAGGAGAGATGTGTACCCCAATATTAAGGACACAAACAACCTCCATGAATATCTGGCCAAGCATTGAGATCAACTCGATGAACACCCGGCTTTGATGTGCAGGCCAGAAGTCTCCTCATTAAGGTAGGTACATGTGACGTTTACGAAGCACCCTGACTGCTTGTCTCACTCACTGCTCTCACACACATAATAAATATAGAATATATATATATATATATATATATATATATATATATATAAGAGAGAGAGAGAGAGAAAGAGAGAGAGAGAGAGAGGGGGGGCTGGCTTTCTTGCAATTTTAGGAATTAGCCAAAATTATTCATTCATATATTTCCTCGGTAATGAATTCACTAAAAGACTCTGAAACGCTTTTACAGAGGGGGTGATACCCAGGCAGTGACGTAGCTGTTTAATATTGAAACAATACTGACAAACACCCCCCCCCCCACACACAAACAACACACACACAACCCCCCACACACACAAACAACACGCACAGCACCACACCCTCACACAAACAACACACACAACACACCCACACCCACACAAACAGGCAGGAAATACCACACACCTGGCCAGCACTGGTGTTCAGAAACGGAAATTTGTGCCTCATAAACATCCCAGATCTAAGAGAGTGGCCGAGATCAGGCAGCACACAGATGCGCGCGCGGACTGCACAGTCCTAGACTGTGTGCAGACCCTCCACACAGCACATACTGAAACGTATATTTGATAGGCTGGCATGAGTGAATAAAGGAATACCTCATAAATTATGGAGAAAATGGTATAAAATATCGACACGATGAAAAAGAGAGAGACAAATGAAGTATACTGCCGTCCTTGTTACTAGTGAGCCCCGCTTCCTGTCCTATCCTTTCCAGTCTCCGCGCTCACATCTGCCACTATAAAAGGCCTCAATTTCATGTTTCGGTTTCATACTGTTCAAGACTATGAAGTTGAACACCCTTCCAGACTGAGAGATTGACCACCTCAAACTTGAGGATGGATTGATCATATCTTTCTCTCTCCACTATCACTAATTCCGCCTCTGTATTTGACTGACGAAGCCTGCTATGAAGGCCACACGTTTGAGAATAGATATTTAACTGTTGCACATGTGTTTTATTATTCTACTTGTTTTTATTCTACTTGTTTTTATTCTACTTGTTTTTATTCTACTTGTTTTTATTCTACTTGTTTTTATTATTCTACGTACTTGCATTTACTAATGCCTGTCTTCTGCTTGTATATATACTTCAGTCCCATCTACCTTTATTCTACGGCCTTGAAGGGAAATACAGATTCTACATTTAGAAGTTGAGAAACTTCTAAATGTAGAATAACCTCTAATTTCCAGTTATTTATACTTCTTGATTTAAATCTAAGCAGTCTGTTAGTTTTATTACAGTGGGCTGAAGTACAGCGCACCGTAATGTCACCACCGTATGTCCTCGGACCACATAGCTTGGCTGGATGCTTGGTTCTTGTAGGATTGTGTGGTCCAATGGGTTTAAGGCGTCATGTGATTTTCGCTCACCACGAGGCAGGGCCAAAACTACATGGGTTCGAATCCTCGGCTAGTCGCAGTGTTATTGATTCAATACCACTCGTTCGTGGTTACAATTATATATATATATATATATATATAATATATAAGATCATTGTGTGTAATATGATAAGACTCACATAGATAGAAACACGAATATGAAGAACCTCTATATTTATATAAATATTTATAACTGTAATGTAAAAGATCTTGGCAAGAAATGATGGAGTGAATGATGGTGAAAGTTTTTCTTTTAGGCCACTCTTTAAACGTATAAGATTTTTTTTAAAAGGACTTAATTTTAAATGAGTTCGTGTAATTGACTCAATTTGTTCTATTTGGCGACATATATACATATATATATATATATATATATATATATATATATATATATATATATATATATATATATATATATATATATATATATATATATATATATGTATATATGTCGCATAGATAAATATCAATGCATGAACTCATTTAAAATTAAGTCCTTTCTAAAAATCTTATCTAAGGCAGGGTGGCTCGAAAGAAAAACTTTCACCATCATTCACTCCATCATGTCTTGCCAGAGGGGTGCTTTACATTACAGTTATAAATATTTATATATAATATAGAGGTTCTTCTATTTCGTGTTTCTGTCTGCATGTGAGTCTTATCATATTACACACACATGAGCTCGCGCATACATACATACATACATACAATATGATCACAGCATAAACATAAATGCACTGGAAAATATGCAAGAAAAGGGTGATGTTGATCCCATGTTTCAGAAACCTCTCCTACGAAGACAGGCTGAAACAACTGAATCTGCACTCTCTGTAAATACGTAGAATCAGGTAAGATATGACTGAAGTGTATAAATGGAGAACAGGAATAAATACATGGGATATAACCAAGACAGGACTTGCGCAATCGATTCATGCGGGACAAGTTTAGATTTAGAAGCGATATATGGAAGTACTGTATATAATAGTTTGGCAACAGTTGTAGACGAGTGAAAAACTCCCAGGTAGCATCACTGATGCCAGAACTTTGGGTAGCTTTAAATACATATAGGTTGGACGGGTATATGAGTGGGTGTGGGTGGGTGTGAGTTGGTTTGTCTATCAGGTCAGTAGGCTTCCTGTAGTGTTCATTCTTATTTTATGTTATTATATGCAATTTAACAAGACTGAATCGTAATTAAATTCCAATCCCGTACGTGGTCTCATGACAGATACGACAATAGTGACATGCCAGAGATACGACAATGATGACATGCCAGAGATACGACAATGATGACATGCCAGAGTTACGACAGTGGTGACACATGACGGAGATAAGGCAGTAGTGACACACATGAAGCAGCGCACATGACACTTGGTAAATATAGGGACCAAGCACTCTTGACACTATTAAAGTCATCACATGTTAATACTGTATGACGCAAACACTGCTCCTTATTCAACACTCAGTTACTGCTACACAGGGAGAACGCAACACACCAGTGTTTCTCAACTGATGGGCCGCAAGGTGCCACTGATCAAGTGGGCCGTGAACAGTCAAGTTAAAAATAAATATCACGGCATATTTAAGACTCTTTTCTCGTCAACAGAGGTAGATGCACTACCTCTAGTTAGAGTTAGTGAGCCAGTAATTACAAGTTAATACTTTTTTAGTAAGGGCATCATGTGCTAAGGATCCTATACTAAGACAATGAATTGCTTGGAGATCAACCATTTTGGAAAATACCTCAATACAAGTCTCCATTTTGATAGTGTTATTTTATATACAGTAAGCTCTCTTATAAAGCTCCTCTTACATACAGTAAGTTATTTTATAAAGTTATTCTATGTAGCGTGATTTTCTTTGTTAACACAATTGAGAAAATGCGTCCAAAATTGAATATCGTATGTTATGAAGACCTTTCCACACGCTATTTAATATTGGATGTAATTTTACCGGCATTTACGAAACAACCGTCCTCTGTAATAGAGCTTTATAAGAGACCTTACCGAGAGTTAATCGGTAATCATATGCAATTATGATCAAGCATAATTAAAGTAAGGAAAACCCCTAATGTTACATAAATGATGATAAAAATATTTAACTTTTAGATGTTTCTCAAGTTATAGAAAAGTTTTAACCTTTGTGACAGAAAACAGAAAATGTACCTTGTTGTATTATGTTTTTCATTTTTATGTTATTTTTTAAGGATTTGGATTAAGAATAAGCGACCAACACATATAATGAGTGTGTGTTTAAACCAAGTTTAATTATAAATATTTTAATAAAAATTGTGGTGGTCCCTGACCGTGTTGTTGAGGCAAGTCAAGACGGGCCCTCAGTAACGAAAGGTTAACAACCAGTGCAACCGAAGGCAGTCTCAGTGCCATAGCTGGGTTTAAAGAATCAAGAAGGCACCGGAAGTGCCTCAGTGAAAATGATAAACTGGCTCTCGCGTGCCAAGTGGAGCTAGTAGGCCAGCCTTTCCTTGCTATCATTACACAAGCCTAAGCCTACTCACACGTGAAGCTTCACCATCTAATATAGTGTAGGCTGGACACAATTTCTCCACCATCAGTATTTCACTGCATCGTTAATCACTTTCAAAAATCCACAGCTGAAAAATAATTTACAGCGGGATTTTTTCCGGAGGCAGAGGAGAAGCGGTGAGCGTGTGTTGCATAATAAGCGAGGGTGCAGCCAGTGTTGGTGGCCACATATAAACTGCATTCCACGTTTCATGGGATGACAAAAAAACATGTTGCGTGGTGCCAAGTATTCATCATTGGTCGCCTCCCTCGCCCTGCCCTACTTGTGTACGTCAGCACTTCCTGTACCCACTACCCACTCTCTACCCTTTTATACCTTCCTTCTCCCCTACACACATCCTGTCTATACCCTAACACCTCTTCTCTTAACATTCCCTCTAACTAACACTTTTCCTCTCACCCTAACACCCCTTATTATAACATCGTTCTTCTAACACCACCCTCTACCTTCTAACATCTTCCATCTCCCACCTTCCCCTCACATCTCTTCCTAACACGACCTTTTCTCTCCACTTATGAGATGGTAATTCCCATGTAACAGTAACCGTAGCTCTGCTACAACGAAACCTTTTAAGTTGCCGTAGCTGATGAACCTTTAATGAAATATTTGACGATATCCTCACTGCTCTACTGCATTCTCCCACCTCAAACTGATAGATTTTAACACTATATAAACCATGTAGTATGACGGAATATGACAGGAAACATAGTAAGCTTATGTTCCCATTGTGTAACTATCAAAGAGAATAGGATAGTAGCACATTACGGATGTATCCAATTTACTAAACAATAATAATAATAAATAAACCCACTAACTTATCTTAATGATTCTTAACTAAACGAGAAAGGTTGGTCCGAGTAGCCAGCTACTACAGCGGCCACCATAAATGAAGCAAAGTGACGACTACCTACACTCTGAATACGGCCGGAGGAACGAGCCTTGACCATTCCTTGTGTTAAATGACCCACACGGGTGTAGCGCTTTATGGAACACAAGCAGAACAACGTGTGTTGTTGGTGGTGACAACGTGAAGGTCTCTGGTGAACCAGCAGCAGCTGGTGTTACCTTCCTGACGTGCTGAATTGTTGACAAGAGTGTAGGCAGAGTGGGTCAAGCTGCCTCAACCAGACTTCACACTTCTCGCGGGATATTCCACACATTCCTCTAAGTTATCACCTCTTTTATCCTAAATACTGACAGTTACAGTTACAGACACAGACAGACAGACACACACACACACACACACACACACACACACACACACACACACACACACACAGGCTGCAAGTTGCAAGCCTGGTCCAGCAACTGTCTCCTGGAGTTCAACCCCACCAAGTGCAAAGTCATGAAGATTGGGGAAGGGCAAAGAAGACCGCAGACGGAGTACAGTCTAGGGGGCAAGAGACTGCAAACATCAGTCAAGGAAAAAGATTTTGGGGTGAGTATAACACCAGGAACATCTCCTGAGGGGCACATCAACCAAATAACTGCTGCAGCATATAGGCGCCTAGCAAACCTAAGACCAGCATTCCGACATCTTAATAAAGAATCGTTCAGGACCCTGTATACTGTGTATGTTAGGACGATACTGGAGTATGCAGCACCAGTTTGGAACCCACACCTAGGCAAGCACGTGAAGAAGCTAGAGAAGGTGCAGTTGGAAGCTGAAGACTCAGATGAATCACAGAGATGTTAGGAAGTATTTCTTCAGTCACAGAGTGGTCGGGAAGTGGAATAGTTTAGGAAGCGATGTAGTCGAGGCAGGCTCAATACATAGCTTTAAGCAGAGGTATGATAAAGCTCATGACGCAGGGAGAGTGACCCAGTAGCGGCCAGTGAAGAGGCGGGGCCAGGAGCTATGACTAGACCTTTGCAACCACAACTAGGTGAGTACAACTAGGTGAGTACACAGACAGACAGACACAGACAGACAGACACAGACAGACACACACAGACACACACATACAGACACACACATACAGACACACACATACAGACACACACATACAGACACACACATACAGACACACACATACAGACACACACAACACACACACACACACACACACACACACACACACACACACACACACGAGGTGGCAGGAAAGGTGGAGGGCCAATTTGTTGGAGGTGGCGATGGAAAATGTCATGAGTCATCAATGTCAGAGAACCAGAGAGGAAGGGACGAACCAGCGAGGTTCTGTCTTGTATTCACCTTCAGTGACTCTTGATATGAGGGACACTGAATATGAGAGGCCCCTCGGCGCTAGCGACCGAGAGGCCTAATGCCGAAGTTTGATTACCTTGTGGAAGTGAACGTGAAGAGAATGAAAGAGACGGAAGGAAGGGACGAACCTTACTTTAAAAGAGACTATTATGGATGTAGGAGAGGAAGCTAGATGGAAAGACAATGAACAAAATGAAGTAGCCTGAAAGTGCCGGAGGCAGAGAAAAATTCATATCCAGAAGAAGCAGTGCAGGCGAGAATAAAGTAAGCCCATGGTTCACCCAGAGGTGCAAAGTGTGTAAGACTTTAGAAGAAATATGGAAAGCAAAAAAATGGAGAATAGCGAAGCGCGCAAAAGAGCTAGAAACAATATGCATATATACGACGAGAGGCTAAATGGTAATTTGAGAATGACAAAGCATCGAAAGCCAAATTTGAATCAATGTTCCTGTGCAGCCAAATCAGAAAGAAGTCAACAGTGAAGGAGCAGGTAACAGAACTGAAGAGGAAAGCTCACTAGAAACGACCAGGAAGTCTCCAAGAAGCTGAACAAAAGATCTGAGGTATTCTCAGTGCAAATCGGAATATTACTAGTTAAGGATGGATAGTGCACAAACGAGTACTGTACACAATACACACAGTGGGAGAAAATGTGAAGAAACTACTGAGCGAGCTAGATAACTTCAAAGGCAATGGAACTCGAAATCTCTCTATGGGATTTGAAAGAGAAAGTAGAACTGTGTGAACCACTAGCCGCAGAGTTTAACATGTTAATCTAAACAGGGCAGATATCAGAGGTGTGGAAAATGCGAATGTAGTGTTAATATTCAAGAAAGAGGACAGATAGATAGCACTGAAGTACAGATCAGTGTCACGGACATTCATACTGTAGTAAAGTTATGGAGAAGATTATCAGAAGAGTGGTGAAACACCTGGAAAGGAGCACGTTCATAAGCAACAGTCAGCACAGTTTCAGAGATAGTAAATCCTGTCTCACAATCTGCTTGGGTTCTATAACAAGGTAACAGAAGTTAGGAAGGAAAGGAATGGGTGGACCATTTATTTTTGGGCTTTAAGATGATATTCGTTACGGTACTCTACAAAAGTCTGGAATTAAAGTTTTGAGGACCAAGCAGGAATAACAGGGAAAATACTACATGAATCATGGAGTACTTAACAGGAAGAAACTAATGAGATATTTTCTGAGAGGTGTTCTAATTGACATGTGTGATGAGTGGGGTTCCACAAGGGTCATTGATGGGACCAGTACTGTTTCTTGTGTACGTAAACGACATGACCGAAGAAAAATTCAGAGGTGTTTCCTGTTTGCAGATGACGTGAAACTAATGAAGATAATACAAACAGAAGCAGACCAAAAGAGACTGAAAACGGATCTAGACAAGATACAGCACTGGTTTGACAATGGCTATTAGAATTTAACTCCAACAAATGCAAAGTCGTGAAAATCAGTGAAGTGCAAATACGGCCGGAAACAGAGTACAGGCTTGGGAGACAAAGGCTCCAAAGCTTCCTGAAAGAGAAAGACTTCGGAGTGAGCACAGTTCCAAGTATTTTGCCTGAGACACACAATTAATTAACTACAGCAGCAAATGGGAGACTGGTAAATTTCAGGTAACTTTCAGGAATCTCAACAACAAGGAGGCATTCATAACACTATTCATGGCATATGTCAGGTCCATTTTATTATTATGCAGTACCAGTATGGAGCCCACATCTGATATAGCATGTAACGAAGCTGTCAAAAGTGCAAAAGGCTTGTAACGAAACTAGTCCCAGATCTGAGGCTATGAGTTATAAGAAGAGGCTAAGGGAGCTTAACCTGACGACATCAGAGGATAGAAGGACCAGGGGTGATATGATTACGACCTACAAAATACCGAGAGGAATTTTAACAGGGTGGACAGGACGAGTCTGCTGACGTGTTCATTAAATCCTTGTGGAGGCACAAGGTTTATGCTGGATATGCTGAATTGTGTCTTCACCGGCATGTTGTGCAATATCTATTACTCTGTTAACCCAGAAAAGAGGACTGTGACAGTGTTACCTGCTGTTCATGAGTGTTACCTGCCCCTCACGAGTGTTACCTGCCCCTTACGAGTGTTACCTGCCCCTCACGAGTGTTACCTGCCCCTCACGAGTGTTACCTGCCCCTCACGAGTGTTACCTGCCCCTCACGAGTGTTACCTGCCCTCACGGTGTTACCTGCCCCTCACGAGTGTTACCTGCCCCCTCACGAGTGTTACCTGCCCTCACGAGTGTTACCTGCCCTCACGAGTGTTACCTGCCCCTCACGAGGTGTTACCTGCCCTCACGAGTGTTACCTGCCCTCACGAGTGTTACCTGCCCTCACGAGTGTTACCTGTCCCTCACGAGTGTTACCTGCCCTCACGAGTGTTACCGCCCTCACGAGTGTTACCTGCCCCTCACGAGTGTTACCTGCCCCTCACGAGTGTTACCTGCCCCTCACGAGTGTTACCTGCCCCTCACGAGTGTTACCTGCTGCTCATACAAGATCACTGCTACACAAAAAGCCAGTGTTTCCATCCCTCAGCTGGAAGCTAAAACCAAACATGACTCACGGGGATGTTAGGAAATAGTTCTTTAGCTTTCGAGTGGTCAGGACGTGGAGTAAGGTAGACAACGAAGTGGTGGATGGAGGGTCAACACAGTTTCAAGAATAGTAATGATACGCTGACACAACCAGGAGTGTGTGAGCTCAGTAGCAGCCAGCGAAGAGGCAGGAGCTAGGACTCAATCCCTGCAAACACGAAAAGGAGTACAAATAATGGAATATACAGAAAGAGGGATGACGGGATGTTTGAACCAGGGAGGGTAGTGTCATGGATGTTTGAACCAGGGAGGGTAGTGTCATGGATGTTTGAACCAGGGAGGGTAGTGTCATGGATGTTTGAACCAGGGAGGGTAGTGTCATGGATGTTTGAACCAGGGAGGGTAGTGTCATGGATGTTTGAACCAGGTGGGGTAGTGTCATGGATGTTTGAAGCAGGGAGGGTAGGGTCATGGATGTTTGAAGCAGGGAGGGTAGGGTCATGGATGTTGAACCAGGAGGTAGGGTCATGGATGTTTGAACCAGGGAGGGTAGGGTCATGGATGTTTGAACCAGGAGGTAGGGTCATGATGTTTGAACCAGGGAGGGTAGGGTCATGGATGTTTGAACCAGGGAGGGTAGGGTCATGGATGTTTGAACCAGGGAGGGTAGGGTCATGGATGTTTGAACCAGGGAGGGTAGGGTCATGGATGTTTGAACCAGGGAGGGTAGGGTCATGGATGTTTGAACCAATCCTCACTCTCGTGATGGATTACTTTACACTCGTCTGTGCTATCACTTCAACACACACACACACACACACACACACACACACAGCCCCGGTGGCCTGGTGGGTAAAGATCTCGCTTCACGCACGGAGGGCCCGGGTTCAATTCCCGGCGGGGCAGAAACATTTCGATGTGTTTCCTTACACACACACACACACACACACACACACACAACAGGCCTAGTGTCTAATCGACATGTGCCTAGGACAAAATGGTAACTAACACACACACACACACCTGACCTCTGAATTGTTTATTGTTTGGCTCCAGTATATGAATATATTTACTGTACAAGGTAACATACTATCCAGAATGTTTCATACAAGTATATCAAGCACGAACTAATACTATAAATGTTGCCATTTGTCTTGTGGAGTATTTCATCTCAATGTACTTAGGCATTACATCTGAAACCCAGAGTTACTCAGATGTAGCAATTGACCAGTACCCAGGATGCGACCCACGACAGTCGCCTAACACCCAGGTACCTGTATACTGTAGGTGAAGAGGTGAAACAGGTATAAGGAAGCTGGCTCATATTACAGAGTTGTTACACGTATTAGAAAGCCAGCAAGAAAAACCAAAGCGTGACAATGGAGATTGATATTAAAAAAAATATTATGAAAGACTATGAAAAAATGTAATTTCTAACTCATTACCTTAACAATAAATATTTGTGTGTTCAGGGGTTAAAAACGAACCACCACTGGCGTATCCGGTGTATATGAAATTCTTTGCTGACTGCAATCACACGTATGACAAACAGCCAGAAATTTAATTACTAGAGTAACAAAAAAAAGATTTCAATCCAATATCCAGAAGACAGATCTCCAGCAACTTGATAACCATAAGCAGACTGTCGTCACACTCACCACATTGTTAAAAAAAAAGACAAATGTTCTTTAAAAAAAAACATTTTGTTGGGGCTGAGGAGAGAGTAAACAAAAGAAGAAATTAAAGATTATTTTTTTTTTACGAGTTTCAAATGTGGCTTTTCTGATGTTTTCTTAACGTGCTGGATGTGATGAAGTCCTCTAAGAGGACCTCACTCAACTTATGCCACCAATGACACTAACTCACTCTCAGTTTTAACCCCGTCAAGGATGTCAGGTGCTTTGATCCAGGTGAGGGAGGGGGGGAGGCTCTTAATCCAGGTAAGTGGATTAAGATACCCTGCAGTTTTAACTTTTCTCACTGAAGGTATCAATAATCAATTTTTGACTAGGCTTTTTCTAATTTCTCACTGATCTGGGCACTCATGACTTACAATGACTCATTATAAATTATAATCTCAGTGCATTGCAAAAAGGACAAATTTTCCATCCTAAATGTTAAACACCATATGAGTATTATAATGATCCACAGCTACACAACACGTGTAGCTAGGATTGGCAAGTCAAAGCTGCACATTTTTTTTTATCCAAAACGTTTCGCCAGCCAGTGTCTTCTTCAGCGCAATGGAGAGAAGAACGGTGGAAGCTGAGAGTTTAAGGCAATCAGTCCCTCAGTTTTGGTGTCGATGTGTTTAGTCTGTCAATCTTGACAAGTTTTACCAAGACTGATGAAGTGAACACATCGGCTCCAGCCTGAGGTACTGATTGCATCAAACTCCTACTTATCTTCCACTGTTCTTCTCTGCATTGGACTGAAGAAGCCACTGACTGGCGAAGTTTCCAGAATAAGGTACATAAATGTTGCACAAATGTCTTATTTATCGACTTGTCTGTTTTCTAGAACTATTTATACAAATTCTTGATCTAAAATCTCCATCTGGCATCACAAACATAGCCGATATAAATATGGGCGGCTGCCTTCTCAGTTGGATAATAGCTTATCTAGCAAATGCGAGTCTAAAGAAATGTCCCGAGGTACACAGCAGGGAGGAGATCTCAGTCCCATGCCATTTAATGTCCTAATTAATGCTCTCCTAAATGCTCTACCTACTTCGCCTAAACATTTAGCTATAAACTATGATTATAGCATCATGAACTTTAAATGTGACCAGGCCTCGTCATATCTTCATCTAAAACTAAGATAATGACTAGCAAACGACATGTCCATCTGTTTACAGTATGAAAATATCGCTATGTTAAATCTTACAGGTATCCTGGTGTAGACGCACATTCAGTAAATCCACTATACCGCAGCTAAAGAAGAAATGTAAAGATAGGATAAGTGCTCTCAGAGCTGTTCTTAGCTACAACCCTAAGTACGGTGCTAATGTAAGACTATGTTAGATCCTTAATTGATTATGCTACGCCCATGTTAACGTTAGGAAATACAAAACGAAGCCGCCAGAATTATTCTTGGATGTCCTAAAACTACCAAGATTATTAACATGAGGATGATGTTTGGGGTTCATAGTATCAGGGACAGGATAATTGAGAGTAACTTTGCCACCAGCCCACCGTAGATCTGCCCTTGTTGTCACCTCTCTAGATAAGAACAATAGTGATTAAATGGAGTTAACAACTGGGCTTGTAAACCGCAAACCAAGTTACCATGCCAATGGTACTAAAGATAGCTTCTGTCACTGAGCTTGACTCTCATTATAACGGATTCTATGTCATCAATGAAGGCACTCGACTCGCTCAATAACCAACTACAAGCTCAATGGAGAAGCCAGGTATAAATATTAATAAGGAGAAAGGAATTAATGCATAATTCATATGGATTCCATTGTACAATGAATTACTCCCACATAATAAAGATAATTTAGCCAATAAAAAAAATACCCTGAAGAAAAATGTGATATGTCAAGACATCTTATTAATGAAATAAGATACCAAACACATTAAGCAAATATTCTACATTTGCTTGCAACAGATAATACAAATTTAGACCAAAAATCCAGATGTGCTTTGTAACCCTTTTAGGTCCTAATTCCAAGGCCTTGTGTACATCCATATATTCTCGCAGTACCCTCCACAGGATGCATATGGGGTGCACAATAACTAGACACTCAGGCGACAAAATCTAAATCTATTATTATTTTTAACAAACATGTATGCCTTGTTACTAAGACATGTTACTTTATTTATTTTCAGATTTCCCGGAGTAATTCAGTGAGCTTGTAATTAATATTGTGTATTTCGTCACGGTTTTGAAATGTGGGGAGAAGGCCAGGCAGGAAAGAGCACACACTCATCACGATAATCACCTTCCTCACCGACGTATTAATCAAACAATTCATATTATCAGATAAGCTGTTCACTACAATAAATAACCATAATGCTACTTAAAAAAAAAGCTACACTCACACACACTCACACACACACAGGCAGGAACCATACATAGTTTTAAGACGAGGTTTGATAAAGCTCATGGAGCAGGGAGAGGACCTAGTAGCAATCAGTGAAGAGGCGGGGCCAGGAGCTATGACTCGACCCCTGCAACCACAAATAGGTGAGTACAAATAGGTGAGTGTACACACACACACACACACACACACACACACACACACACACACACACACTGGTGTATCCAGCGGTAATGTATGGTAGAGTTATAAGTGGAAAAGTGTGATATATGATTGTCAATCGATGTCATATACAATAAGATCACAGTAAACGGGTGTTATCACAATGTGCAGAACAACAACTGTGAAAAAATAATGAAATTCCAAGCGCTTTTATGATTTCTCACATTATCAATTAACTGCTAACGTGAGAAATCATGGCAGCGCTTGGAATTTCCCTATTTTTGTCCAGTGGTTGTTCTGCATAATGTGATAAATCATGAAATCTCTTGCAATTTCAATAATTTTTCACTGTGGTTGTTCTGCATATATATGTCGTGCCGAATATGTAAAACGCGATTTTGGCTTAAACAGAAACGCTCTTTTGCCGAATAAGGCAAGCGAAAATTTGTGTATGCAATAATTTCGCAAAAATCATTCTGAACCTAACGAATTTTTTTATTTCATCGAGTTTGTTTATTGTTAAATTATTGTAAATTTATCTAAAATATATTTAGTTGAATTAGGCTAAATTATATTGCGCTTGTTAAAATAAGGTTAGGTAAGTTTTCTAAGGTTCTCTTGGTACAAAATTTTTAATTTTTATATTAACATAAATTAAAAAAATATATATCTTTAAACGTATAAGAGAAAATTTTAGAAAGGACTTAATTTTAAACGAGTTCTTGCTAATTGACCAATTTTACCTGTTCGGCACGACATACATATATATACATACATACAGTGGACCCCCGGATTTCGTACAGCTCCCAACTCGAACAATTATGTTAGTGTATTTTTGTAAGTGCTTTTGTAAGTGTATTTTTGTGGGTCTGAAACTGACTAATCTAATTTACATTCGTCCTTATGAGAACAAATTCGTTCGGTAACGGCACTCGAACAACCTTCTGGAAAGAATTATTGACGAAATCCGGAAGTAAGTTACTGAAGTAATTTCTTGAAGATCACCAAAGGCTAATCATAAGTGTGTTAGACCTCAAAATTAAGAAATCGAACATGGAAAACGATTTTTTTTAGGACGAAACTGTAAAAGCTTGTAGTTTCTGAAGATGAAAATGTCACCACAAGGAATTTATAGTTTCACTCGCTGAAATGAAAGCTCCTACCAGGAGTCTAAAATTCTGGAATTCCTAATAATAACCTACTTAGCCTAGTTTTATGTAAGAGCGTCACATCTGCTGAAGATGATCTCATTTGAACACCGAACTGTACAGCTGCTCATATTTTGTGTGTTTATGTACAGGTCTCAAACAATGACAAGTGTTCATTACACTTCAAAAGTTTCCAGACACAGCGACGTAAGCAAGATCGATGACGACATAAAAATTAGGTTGCTAAATAAATTCTGAGAACGACAGGAGCATCAGGATAACTGCTCTTAGTTAGCCTTGTGGTCGGAGACGTGTCAGATGCAGTTAAAATGTGAGCAAATTAAACGTTTAAAGTAATACACAGGTGAACCAATAAGATATTTATTATGGAAACGTTTCGCTCACTATGTTCGTGCTACGCCTGTTTTATTTATATAGTTTTCGGTATCTGATACCATCTCTGACCAAAGTATAAGGTACTAATGCTGAGGAGAGGAATAACCGTAATATTTATAAACTACACAAAACATAATCAAACGGGAAGCGAAAAGTGCTTAGAGTTGTGGAGAGCAGAAACCAGAAGTGAAGGCAACAGTGCGCAAGTGTCCACAACGAGACTACAACACTGCCTGGCTTCACAACAAGACAAGGAAATGAAGAATTGGTGCACACAACTTGACGAGTACTATGTATCATTGGTAAGGCCTCGTCTACACTATGCAGCGCCTCTCTCATCTTTATATTGCATGAACAACAAAAGTGGGCTAGAAAACAGACGACAAAGATACCTGCACTACGTTAGAAAACTTACGTACGCAAACACACTAACAATAGTGATATCACACTCTCCGTGATGGTGAAGCGTAACATGGGCTGTGACTCAAGTGTAACAAGTCATAAAGGAATAAAACTAATAGCGTAATAAAGATACCTACTCAAGACACCTCGCTACAATGGAGTAAAAAAAAAAACAGATTTGGAGCGGGTGTACATAAGCGCTGGTTTGGCAATGGAGTTTCAGATGAATGGAAGAAAGTGCCAAGTAGCGTCACTGAAGCCAACACTTTGGGCGACTCTATAAATAAATCAGACAAATACATGAATGAGAATGCATGTGTGTGTGAGAGAGAGAGAGAGAGAGAGAGAGAGAGAGAGAGAGAGAGAGATAGAGAGAGAAAGAGATAGAGAGAAAGAGATAGAGAGAAAGAGATAGAGAGAAAGAGATAGAGAGAAAGAGAGAGAGAAAGAGATAGAGAGAGAAAGAGATAGAGAGAGAAAGAGATAGAGAGAGAAAGAGATAGAGAGAGAAAGAGATAGAGAGAGAAAGAGAAAGAGAGAAAGAGAGAGAGAGAGAAAGAGAGAGAGAGAAAGAGAGAGAGAGAGAGAGAGAGAGAGAGAGAGAGAGAAAGACAGAGAGAGAGAAAAGAGAGAGAGAAAGAGAGAGAGAGAGAGAGAGAGAGAAAGAGAGAGAGAGAGAGAGAAAGACAGACAGAAGAGAGAGAAGAGAGAGAGCCTAGAGACAAGAGAGAAGAGAAGCAGCCTCTGGCTTTCCGCGGCGATTTTGAGAATGCCCGCTCGAATCCTAGACGCATGCCTCCGCGCTTCAAGAAGTCTTTAATTTTGTTATTTCTAGGAAAATAAACGTAATTTGACCTGACGGAGAATAAATAAAAAACATTCCAAGAAATTTTAAGCGTTCAGAATGTAAGACAATTCGTGTGACACTGACTGCCTGAAATGGAGTAAAGGTTGTCGTGCGAGTCTGACCCCACCAAACATGCGCTCTAATTGAAAAATAGATTGTGCGAGTCTGATCCACCAAACATGGGCCAGCACACCCACTGCAGTCATTAATTCTTTTCATTTCTTATGAACAGCGGGTTCAGGAGAATCAGTTGTACTGTACTCAGAATTACCTGACTCCACACACTACAACCCCCATATACAACCAACACAAACACAACCACAATGCACAAACAAACAACACACACAAACCAACAACACAGTAAAATAACACTTACTAAAATAAACCTGAGGGAGATATATTTAGCACGAGCGTGTAATGGAGTCTATATGAGCGGGATATTACGGGAGAGGTTGTTATGGTTGAGCGAGAGTGGGCGGCCTGGCTGCAGGGGATGGTGGGCGGCCTGGCTGCAGGGGATGGTGGGCGGCCTGGCTGCAGGGGATGGTGGGCGGCCTGGCTGCAGGGGATGGTGGGCGACCTGGCTGCAGGGGATGGTGGGCGACCTGGCTCGTGGGAGTGGTAGGCGACCTGGCTCCTAGGGGTGGTAGGCTTCCTGGCTGCTGGTGGTGGTGGGCGACCTAGCTCCTGAGGGTGGTAGGCTTCCTGGCTGCTGGCAGTGGTGGGCAGCCTGGCTCCTGGGGAAGGGGCGGCCTGGATAAATGATCTAAAACGTTATTTTTTTAGCATATTTCGACGATTCAAGTCTTTCTCAAACATGTCTTGGAAAACAAATAATTTGTTTAGCTATAATTCGCCTATATAAAAGCAACTTCTAAAAAATCATAAAATTTGGCTTCCTTTCCTGTAAATTTGAATTGCAACAGCAATTCTGATTTAAAGGTACACCTGGAGAGGTTTTCGGGGGTCAGCGCCCCCGCGGCTCAGTGAGACCAGGCCTCGTGGTGGATCAGGGTCTGATCAACCAGGCTGTTACTGCTGAAAAGGACTACAGTAGAACAAGGAATATTTAACAGGAAGTAAGCAACGAGGTATTGCCCGGGGTGTCGAGATGAGCGAGTGGGGTACCACAAAGGTTAATATTTGACGCAATACTGTTTCTTGGGAATGTAAACGACATGACAGAAGAAATCGAGTCAGAGTCCCTGTTCGCACATGACGTAAAACTTGTGAGAATACAAACAAGAGCAGACCAAGAAAGCTACAAGTGGATGTGAACCAGCTATAGGATTGGTCTGACAATCAGACATTAGAATTTAACCCCGGCAAATGCAAAGTTATGAAAATTGGGGAAAGCCAAAGAATACCAGAAACAAAGTATGGGTTCTCTGAAAGGAGGGACTCTGAGTGAGTATAGTTCCAGGTATTTCGCCTTCGGGAGGCACACAACCGAATAATGGCCACATTCAATACAAGACCATTGGCAAATTTAAAGAGTAGCTTTCAAGAACCTCAACAAGAAGTCATTCACGACCTTGTCAGGCCCACCTTGGAGTATGCAGCGCCAATATGGAACCCGCATCTGATAAAGCATGTAAAGCCGGAAAAAGGACAAAGTTTTACAACGAGACTAGTTCTAGTGCTGAGGAAGAAAAACTGTGAGGAGAGGCTAAAGTTAAGCCTAACGACACTGGAGGACAGAAGGACCCGAGGTGACATGATTGCGATTTACAAAATACTTAGAGAAATTGATAGGGTGGACAGGGTTAGTCTGAGAGACGGGTCTCAGGTACACTAAGGCACAGCTGGAGGTTAAAAATACACATGACTCACAGGGATGTTAGGAAATACTTATTCAGCCTTTGAGTGGTCAGGAAGTGGAACGAAGCAGATAGTGAAGTGGCAGAGGTGGGAGAGTGAACCCAGTAGCGGACAGGAGGGGCCAGAACCTGAGACTCGACCACTGCAACGTCAGAGTTCAAATAGACGAGTACGTAAGTACGTCAACACACCACACACAACAGGCCAAGTGTCATTCGAAACGGTGCCTCTGGCAACTAGTAACTACAGAAACATACAAGGATATATATATGTATGTGTATATATACACATACGCGCACACACACATTACACACACACACCACATTACACACACACACACACACATTACAGTGAGAGCAGTGTTAAGAGAGCGTTCATGACACATTACAGGAGCGCAGGTTAAAATACAATAACCTGGTAATTGTTTGCAACATTTAAGCCAACTACGAGACTGCCAGTATTTATACTCTCGAAAAAGTTTATCCTCAGAATTCCTCTAAATCTGAGACTCTGCGAGAATTTAATGCTCTGGCAATTATTTAGAGATTTATGATCATTTTGGGAGCAACAAAATTTAAGCATGCAGAAATTTAACTATAGAAAATGTTTATGTTAACTGTGATACTGTGTGGAACACTCCGGTGATAATTATTTGAAACATTCATACAAACTCAAGGTATTTACACATAACTGACTCGTCTGAAAACTTTATCCTACACTGATGTTTGCTCCGGCTTCTACAATGAGAATTTACTGCCACTTACACGCGCTCTTCACAATAGTGAACTATCTTTAAATATTTAGTTATTATTTACATTTTGGGCCCGCGAGCGCACAGCCACCCACACACACACACACACACACACACACACACACACACACACACACACACACACACACACACACACACACACACACAAACACACACACAGTCAATGGATACAGAGCAGTTGCCAGAGATCTGGAAGACTGAAACATATAAGCAAGGAGAGACAGGAAGCATTACACTACAGACCAACATCACTGACATACAAATCATGTAAGGTAAAGGAGTGCATAATCAGGAGAGTGGTGGAGCATCTTTAGAGAAGTGGTGTTGCATCACCACCACCATGGGTTTCATAAACCACCATCATGGGTTTTATAAACCACCATGGGTTACATAAACCACCACCATGGGTTACATAAACCACCACCATGGGTTACATAAACCACCACCATGGGTTACATAAACCACCACCATGGGTTACATAAACCACCACCATGGGTTACATAAACCACCACCATGGGTTACATAAACCACTATCACGGGTTTAGCGATGGCAAATCCCGCCTCATAAACCTGCTGAAGTGCTATTGACAAAGCAAGAGAAGTGAGGCAAGAGAGGGATGGGTGAACTGAATATTCTGGAACTGCAACAAGGTACTCTATCCCGGGGTGATAGAATGAGCAAGCGTAACAAGTGAAGGTTCACAAGGATCAGTATTGGGGACCGTCAGTGTTTCTGGTACCGTATATGCGAATGATATACCAGAAGAGAGTGAGTCAGATGTATGTGATGTAAAATTAATGAGAATGAAAACTTCTGAGAACAAGGAAAGTCTACAGATGAACCTGGACACACAATTAACTGGAAATGACAGAAGGCCTGAAACTAAGGATAGACTCTGAGGACAGAGGCTGAAAACCTCCCAAGGAGACAGACGTAGGGGTTAACATAGTGCCTAGCATATCGCCTGAAGCACATACCAACCAAATAACCTCTGCAGCAATTACTCGTTTGGTAAATCAAGAGTAGCTTTAAGAAATCTCACCTGAGTCGTCCATAGGTGTCCCGTAATTCGATCGCTAGCGCACTCATCTCACACACTGAGGTCCGGGGATCGATCCCCTGGTACGGCTGGAAAACATTTGGACGTGTTTCCATAAGACATAAGACACCTGCTCGTCCCTGTTCACCCATCAGTAAAATGGGTACCTGGATGTTAGTCGACTGGTGTGGGTCGCATCCTGGGATAAAATTTACCTAATTTGCCCGACATGCTCAGCATGTCGGTTAGGCCTGTATACCATGTACTTGTAGAAATAAAGATATTATTATTATTATTATTATTAAAGCTCTTTACAAGAATATACAAGACCCATCTTGGAGTATGCAGTACTAACATGGAACCCACACCTGATAATTACGTCAAAAACTGGATGAAATGGAGAGACTGGCAACGAGACTATTACGAGAGCTAAGAGTTATGAACACAGGCTAAAGAAACTGAACCTGATAACATTAGAGAATATTAGAACCAGGAGAGACATGATACAGCATACAAAATTCCCAGAGAACTTAACAGGGTGATCAAGATTAGACTGATCGAGAGGCGAGAAACAGGTGCAAGAGGACAAAGGGGTGTCAGGAAGTATCTATTCAGCCTCAGGGTGGTCAGGAAGTGGAACGACCTGGACGTAGTGGAGGCAGGCCTCATACATAGTTTTAAGAATAGGTATGAGAGGGTCGACAAGGCTAGGAAGGAGTAAACCCAGCAGTGGCACGTTAAGTGACAGGGCCAGGAGCTGAGACTCAGCCCCTGTAATCACAAGTAGCGAGTACAAATTGGTGAGTACAAAATGGGCGTACGTCAGCTGACTTATGGTATGTGTAGGTCAGTTGCCTAAGCGCGTGGGTAGGATGTGTGTGGGTCAGCAGGTAAGGCTAGGTAGGCATGGGTACGTGGGCTATAAATACCTGGTTCCCTGACACAAGCCGTCAAGCCTGCCAACCTCCCTCTTGTCTACCCTAAGCACCGGGCCCCCACCCACCTGCAACACCAGACCCACCTGCAACACAGGCCCATCTGCAACACCAGGCCCATCTGCAACACCAGGCCCACCTGAAACACCAGGCCCACCTGAAACACCAGGCCCACCTGAAACACCAGACCCACCTGCAACACCAGACCCACCTGCAACACCAGACCCACCTGCAACACCAGACCCACCTGCAACACCAGACCCACCTGCAACACCAGACCCACCTGTCTCCCAGCGACCGTTTTCTTCCACCACTCCCCCCACTCATGTCATCCACGCAACACCATTATCTTTTATCGGTGAATTTCTTCTTGGTGAGTATTGCGAGATCACCTGGTGGAGAAGACCCGGGCAGTGTTGCGATATCATCTGGAGAAGACCCGGGCAGTGTTGCGAGATCATCTGGAGAAGACCCGGGCAGTGTTGCGAGATCACCTGGTGGAGAAGACCCAGGCAGTGTTGCGAGATCACCTGGAGAAGACCCGGACAGTGTTGCGAGAACACCTGGTGGAGAAGACCCGGGCAGTGTTGCGAGATCACCTGGTGGAGAAGACCCGGGCAGTGTTGAGAGATCACCTGGTAGAGAAGACCCGGGCAGTGTTGCGAGATCACCTGGAGAAGACCCGGACAGTGTTGCGAGATCACCTGGTGGAGAAGACCCGGGCAGTGTTGAGAGATCACCTGGTGGAGACGACCCGGGCAGTGTTGCGAGATCACCTGGTGGAGAAGACCCGGGTTAGTCCTGGTAAATCTAACTCTACCTCTACCTGATTCTCATTATATTTTAGCATCAAGCTCTTCCCTCTATTGTTAACTTATGTTTCATTGTTGTTGTTGATGGTGACGTAGTTGTTTTTGCTGTTGCTGCTTTTTTTGTTGGTCCTGTTGTTACAGCTGTTTCTGTTGTGCATGCTGTAGGCATGGTACTGGCTTTCTTTGTTCCTCTGCCAGCTTCCTCACTCTCACTCTCCCTCCTCCTCCCCTTCCACCTCCTCCTCCTCTTCTTCCACCCCTCCACCTCCCCTCTCTTCATCCACCCCCTCCTCCCCCTCCTCCTCTTCTTCTCCTCCTCCCCACCCCCTCTCTTCCACCTCCTCCTCCTCCTCCTCCTCCACCTCCTCCTCCTCCTCCTCCTCTTCTTCCACCTCCTCCTCCTCCTCTTCTTCCACCTCCTCCTCCTCCTCTTCTTCCACCTCCTCCTCCTCCTTCCTTCCACCACCCCTCCTCCTCCTCTTCCTTCCACCTCCTCCTCCTCTTCCTCCTCCACCTCCTCCTCCTCCTCCACCTCCTCCTCCCTCCTCCTCCTCCACCTCTCCTCCTCCTCCTCCTCCTCCTCCACCTCTCTCCTCCTCCTCCTCCTCCACCTCCTCCTCCTTCTCCCCCCACCTCCTCCTCCTCCTCCTCCCTCCTCCCTCTCCACCACCACCTCCTCCTCCTCCTCTCCCCTCCCCTCCTCCTCCTCCTCCTCCACCACCTCCTCCTCCACCACCTCCTCCTCTCCACCCTCCTCCTCCTCCTTCTCCACCACCACCTCCTCCTCCTTCTCCACCACCACCTCCTCCTCGGGTCTACCTTTCTCCGCAAATATTTACTTAAATTATCAGAGCATTGCTGACGCTCTTCCACCTTTC
The DNA here is from genome assembly GCA_009830355.1 of Cherax destructor. Classification (NCBI taxonomy): domain Eukaryota; kingdom Metazoa; phylum Arthropoda; class Malacostraca; order Decapoda; family Parastacidae; genus Cherax; species Cherax destructor. The sequence continues at coordinate 167,209 of WNWK01001944.1, read as the reverse complement.
CTTCCTTTAATCTTATCTTCTCCTCTCCTTTAATCTTATCTTCTCTTTCTTAACATTACCTTCTCCTCCCCCTTATCATTTCCACATCTTCCTTCCGCACCTGCTTGTGTGTTCATGTTCTGCTTGCTTCCCAGAATCTTCCTGAGTTGCTGCTTCCAAACACTGCTTGCTGCTGCCTCCTCCTGTCTCTCACTGCTCACCGTTCCTGCCTCCGTCCGTTCCTTCTACCGTTCCTGCCTCCGTCCGTTCCTTCTACCGTTCCTGCCTCCGTCCGTTCCTTCTACCGTTCCTGCCTCCGTCCGTTCCTTCTACCGTTCCTGCCTCCGTCCGTTCCTTCTACCGTTCCTGCCTCCGTCCGTTCCTACCACTGTCCGTTCCTTCCACCGTCTGTTCCGTTCCTTGGTGTGCCACTGGGCCTGGCACCTTTAAACAGTGTCACCGTGGGATCCACCTCTCCATCTGTGGGCTCATGTCCACACTAACACACCTCAACCCTCATGTCCACCCTCCAGATTTAGAGTTCTGACTCTTCATAGCGACAATGGTCGTTCTCTATTGTAACTACACTCACCATCCATAGAAACCATGATGACCATCCATAGTAACAATGGTGACCCACCATAGAAACAATGGTGATCCAGCACAGTTGTGGCATCAACACTGTTCATCACAGATGTACATTTCCAGAATTCTAAACTGGTTATTTTAAGAAGCATGTCGGTCTTGCCAGGAGCAAAGTCTTCCTCCCAAGTTCCCTTTACTGTCGCTGAGTCAACCAGACTTGAGGGAGATGCCTTTATAATAACAGATTCAGAGAGCGGGGCAAGAGGCAGGGGCAAGAGGCAAAGAGCAAAAGTTAGGGGAGGAGGGGGGTGCAGGGGACATTTGCAGTTCAAAACTGTCACGGTTAATAGTTACCCATGAGTGCGTTCCCCAAGACTACTATCTTACTATTATTAACCCTAGCAAATCAGTCTAGCAAATTTCATGTCAATTTCTCACACAGTTTTAAAAAAAAAATCTCGATTTACAGTATGTAATTTATTTAGGTTAGTTTATGGTGGGTTACCTAACGTTTAGTTTATGGTGGGTTACCTAACGTTTAGTTTATAGTGGGTTACCTAACGTTTAGTTTATGGTGGGTTACCTAACTTTAGTTTATGGTGGGTTACCTAACGTTAGGTTAGGTTACGGTGGGTTACATAACGTTAGGTTAGGTTACGGTGGGTTACATAACGTTAGGTTAGGTAGCTCACCGTAACCCCTAAACCCGTAGGGGTATTACAGTGCCTGGGGGAACGGAAGGTATTCAGGTTCGATTCAAGAAATTAGAACACAGATCCAATTCTTACAATCAAGAACCTCTCGCCAGCATCAAGGAACCTCCCTGGACAGGTCGACGCTTTCAAGACTGAACCCACATCCTCCTAACTTTCTATACGATTGTCATATACTGGTTAACAAATGTTAATCGTAAGTGTACTCACCATATTCACTGCATATTTTCACTGATCATATATGACAATGTTAAGTGTACTCATGTACTCACCGTGTTCAGTGCACACTTCCACTGATCGTACTCACCGTGTTCAGTGCACACTTCCACTGATCGTACTCACCGTGTTCAGTGCACACTTCCACTGATCGTACTACCGTGTTCAGTACACTTCCACGATCGTACTCACCGTGTTCAGTACACTTCCACTGATCGTACTACCGTGTTCAGTGCAACTTCCACTGATCGTACTCACCGTGTTCAGTGCACACTTCCACTGATCGTACTCACCGTGTTCAGTGCACACTTCCACTGATCGTACTCACCGTGTTCAGTGCACACTTCCACTGATCGTACTCACCGTGTTCAGTGCACACTTCCACTGATCGTACTCACCGTGTTCAGTGCACACTTCCACTGATCGTACTCACCGTGTTCAGTGCACACTTCCACTGATCGTACTCACCGTGTTCAGTGCACACTTCCACTGATCGTACTCACCCTCATCAATTTCTGCTGACCTGCAAATGGAAAAAAAATATATCACGGTCATTTTTCTCATTTCCCCCTCCCTTGTATAGTTACAGACTTGTGTAACATCCCGTGCAGTGTATGAATCAAACACCTGGGGAATGAGAGGTAATCAAGTTTGATCCAAGGAAGGGGAGTATTTAAGTGCATTACGTACTTAGACTTCTATGTAGATTTGTACTATGAAGTCAATGACTCAGTTTCAGTGTATTTTAAACCTGATTAACAACGTGAGTCCAACTTTTCTCTATCACTATTGAATAGAACATTTCCAAGACTAGAATGATTCTATTGATAGACTTCACTTACTGCTTAACCGAGATTTTATTATACGTATAGTGCATTACGCTTATAAAACAATGATTGGGATGACAAAGATGGCGTCAAGTGTAACTGTCTTGACGTTGGAGGTGATGATGATGATTGTGATGCTAATGATTGTAATGACGCTGAAAATGATGCCAATTAATATGATGATTGTCACCGGCATTCCATCCCAGCCTTCCTGCCCATCCCCGCCCTCCTGCCCATCCCCGCCCCCTGCCCATCCCCGCCCTCCTGCCCATCCCGCCCTTCCTCCCCATCCCTGCCCCTCCCTGCCCATCCCCGCCCTCCTGCCTATCCCCGCCCCTGCCCATCCCCGATCTCCTGCCCATCCCCGCCCCCTGCCCATCCCCGCCCCCTGCCCATCCCCGCCCCCCCTGCCCATCCAAGCAGGTGAGAGCACCTATCGTGGGCCGCAGGGGCAGCTGAAGCCTGTCAAGGCAGCGTGTCACAGCTGTCACAACACGTTATAAAAGATGTCTTTCCCACGTAAGAATTTTTAAAGTTGTGTTAACGCCAACAATAATATCAAGAGTCTTTGAATGTTTCAGCCAGGAGGAGGAGGAGGAGAAGTAGGAGGAGGAGAAAGAAGAGGAGGAGGAGGCTGGAGGAAGTGAAGAAGAGATCATTGTCTCCTCCTATTATACAAAGAATGACTGAAGAAATAACGGAGTGGTAGTACGAGAGGTGTGATTCAGGAAGCTGAAGAGAAGTTCGAGAGTTTGTCACTTAGAAAATATTAAGTGTTTGATCAAAATGGAGTAAAAAATTGAGATACATTATAGGTGTAAAATACGTCATAAGAACGGCTGAAAGGGGGTTTTGAGTGGCAGGGGCTTGTGCATCTAGCAAGCATGCGTAAGCGTCTTATATCTGAGCATGGAAAGCTCTTTTGGGGTATTTTACGTGTTGCTGAAGTTTCAGCAAGGCATCATCTATGGGGGAAGGAAATCCGGGAAAACCTGTTAGCCAGTTTTAAGTCATTTAGAATAAACCCTACTGAAAATATGGAGGTTAGGCCACATTCCTATCACCGAATTTCCGAGATGATAAGAGGGTCAGATGATGTCACATTGCCTAAGCATCCTAAATGCACTCTGAAGACAGTTACTGATGTAAATAATGACAGCACTCGGCAGCTATGACAGCATCATTGTCAAAATTTACAAAGTCAAAAATTACCAATTCATACACAGTTACGTTGTCAAATAATTTGTCAAGTGTGACGAAAAACATTAGAAACACCTTTTAAACCCTTCGATATATCATACAAATTAGGAAAAGCAATGGTGAAGGATATGGTCACTGGGTACTGCCCTACTTCCCAGGACACTGTCAACAGTAGTCTGGCACCTAGCTCCTACGAGATCTTGCTACCTTCACTAATAATAATAATAAAGATAAAAATAACACGCGAAGAAAAAAACTATAAATCTGTCTCCTTGTTGTTAGCTGAAGCATTACGATAATTGTATACAATACCACCAAGATAACACGTGCAACACCTGAGTGTCTATTGTGAAGACTAATAAGACATGTGCAACACCTGAGTATCTTTATTGAGAAGACCAGTAAGACACATGCAACACCTGAGTATCTTTACTATGAAAATGTTTTGCCAACCAGTGGACTTTTTCAATTCACTACACATCTTATACCTTAGCCTAGATAGGTGTTCAAATTAGATACAGTAGATGAGAGGGTAATCAGTCCCTCAGTCCTGATAAGGTGTTCACACTAGAAACAATATACGAGGGAATCAGTCCCTCAGCCTTGGAGGAAAGCTGAGGGACTAAGGCGTGCCTTTGACCTGTCTTCACACACACACTACTAAAATCCACTAATTACCCTTGTCTCACTACCACTACTGTAGTTACTGACCAACTAGTAATATATGACAACCAATAAGAAGAGAGTATTTATTAATAAAGTAAACATGTTCAGTTCAACAACTAAGTCATTTACTCCTTGTTCATGAGTTTTTATTTTATTATATGTAGCAACGCAAATTCCTTTAAAATTATATTAAATCGCCAAAAATTACTACGCAGATGAACAACTAAAGCCCATGAAGATAAAATACAAAAGTTACAGAACAAACTTCTATTCGGACAACGTTTCACTCTATTCAGAGCTTTATTAATTCATTATAAATCTTTATTGACTTTATAAAGCTCCAGAGAGTTATAGTGTCTATATCAGCTTGTTCTGCAACTTGTTTCTTTCCCTTCACACTTATCTGCTGTAACAACATTATCATGCAAGTACGTCACGCCTCATCGGACACTTAAAAACCTGAATCACGTGACTTTTCCCTGACAAATTAACAGCACAGTTACCCTATCTTGGAAGACAACAAATAGACGAGACAGGTAACAATTATTACCTGGTGTCAGTCCTCTGGGTTATTAACACCTGGTAGGTGGTGGCAAGTATCATCTAGGGGCAAGATAAGCCGTCAGGGACCAGCTCTGGCTATACCAGGCGCACTTCTGGGAAATGTCAGCCTAGTATGTTTACCTCAGCCCAGTGAGGGCGCCACACCTCAAGGTTTTTCACTACTTAACCAAACATACATCTCAGGTGATATAATTCAACATACACTGTGACAGGGCAGCACATACTGTACCTGCTTTTATTAAATCTTTTATATATTGTCTCAGCTAAAGGTCACATGAAACTGAAAAGTGTAGATAAAAGAATCGAAGGTAAACACAGTATGTAACAAGTTGACATTAGCTGGTTAGAAAGAATGGGAATGGACCAGACACAGGAGACGGTCATATCATACAGTACAGTACACTGAAAAACAGTAATAAGAAAAATTAAATACATTTGAGAGAGAAGAAAAGTGTGGATATCATGGTCATATTATTGCAGTAGGCTATATATTTGTCTTCTTCCTTCTCTCTCTCTCTCTCTCTCTTTTCTAACTGGGAGCATCAAGAGATTGGAGCATTTTTAATTATACTTAATTGCCTGGTTAAAAAGAACTAATAATTCCTCTAAAGACCTCTGAATAAATTCTAATCCTTCTGAATCTAAACACAAGAAGAAAAAGGAATATTCTGGATAATAGTTTTTTCCTTAATTGTATTCTACGACTTTTTAACTCAAATATACTAGTGACAATATACAAATGACAATATACAACTGACAAGAGGTCCTGTTTATAACGCTAATCAGCCAATTTTTGCCCCCCCAAAAATGTAAATGCGCCCAAGAAACGAACACATAATTGTACACAATAATCACTTCTGTTGACTTAACAGACTTTGAATTATAATTTTATTACTTTCAAAGTAAGAATGAAAATACTGAACCCACACCTGGCAAAGCTCACAAAACAGAAAAAAACACTAAAGTTCGTCAGACGGTACCAGAACCAAGAAGCAAAAGCTAAGAAGAAAGATTTTACGAACTTGCTCTCTGGACTCTTGAAAGTATCACAACAAACACTCCTGGGAATGGACAAGGTGCCCAAGGATCGAGCGTGTGCCATGCCAGCAACCTCCCGCTCCAAACAAGATGGGCGTTCTAGTGCGAACTACAGCATTTTTTCGTCGAATTCTGAACAACATTGAGTCTACACAAATTTAATATATTTTTTTATTCTATATTAGAGTAATTTAACGTAAATTAACCTGAGTATACGATTAATTAACAGACAGAAACAAAATAAGAAACGGGCGGCTTAAGTCAGGTAGTCAGGAACATACAGCAATTCCTTACAGCGTTGATGTTTCCACGCTTTCTTTTTAAATTGGAGGAAGATGTGATGGAAGAGGCCAGAAAAGGGGGACACACATGAAAAAATAACCACACGAGTCAGGGAAGCTAAAAAAAAATCACTTCATATAGTTAGAAAAGAATTTGTATAAACTAAGAAAGGACATGGCAAAATCTAAATCTACAGACGGTTTTTGATAGCAAATAAGTGGACTGAGTCTAAAAATCACTGAAGTCTGCCAAGTGCCATTACCAACGATTTACTCTGGAAATTTCACGTAGGTTATCATTTCAGACCTAAAAATACACTTCCACAGTTTACAAAATTGACTTAGAATGCACGATTGGGTATCTTAGGGTCCACATATCACTTCAGCTAAGTGAGTGAAGACAGAGAGAGCGGGTTCACACCCACCTCTGGTAAACACAGTTTGGTATATACACAGACCTGGAAATTACGAGAATGCTCCCGTGCAAAATTGGCTTAGAGATCAAAAGATTTAATGCTTGGGTAACAAAAGCGTTTGTTTACAAAGAAGACTTCAGCAGCTGGCATTCCCGCCTGTATCCACATTCCTGGCCCCTCATCAATATTACCTCCATAATATTTCTATCGCACGTGTCTGAAGGTAAGGTTAAGGTAAGGTGATGGGATGGAAATAATCATATGTACTTAAAAAGTTGTTTTCACCAAATTGCGTTTGCAAAATTCGAATCAGATTCTTGCCCAGTCTCTTAACTCTTAGCGACCAGTTACATTACCGCCTACTATCCACTGAGTCCCCGGAAAAGTACCTCCTATCGCAAGCACGGCTCCTCTGCTCTAGCAGCCAGCTGTGACTCCCGACTACCTCTCCTTGCAGAAACAACTTGTACCTACGCACTATCTAATCCTCTCAATATTTTGAATGTCATGATCATATCTTCCCAGGATCTCGTAGTTTCAGTGTTAGATTGTGTGTTGAAAGCTTCTCACAGTAGTCCATTTCCTTCAGTTCCGGTAGCAACCATGTGAGGATCTTTGGAGCTCCTCTAGTTTATAAGCTTGATCAAGAGCGGCTCCAAGCTGGCGCCGCGCACCAAGATGGGCCTGATTTATGTTACTGTGCTTAATTGTGTTTGTTGAAATGGAGCTCCAGTGAGTGTTGGGTTTGGCACAAATACATCCTCGAGGATATTCTCTTGAGGAAACATAGCTCACCTGAGCTTCCTATCTACAACATCCTCCCTTGTTAGGTAAAAGGACACAAGTGCAACTTATGTGAGTGGCTTTGGGCAGATACAGTGGGGAAGGGAGGATGTAATAAATAATTCTATCAAGCCGTTAGGTTGACAAAGCTCCTGGAGAGCGAAACGTTGCCACAATGTCACATTAGTTGCACTTGTGTCCTTTTACCTAATATACTGTTGGTAATTCTACCAGAATTATTTATTACATCCTCCTCCCTTCCCCACTGCATCTACCCAAAGCCACTCAACCCTCTATCTACTTCTCCCTCTACCTCTACACCTATTTCATCGTCCCTCTTCCTCCTGACTGCCTTCACAACCTCCCTTGACCAACAACCACATAATGACGCTGTCTCATCGCCCTACTGAAGTCTCCTACTTCAGGCTGACACATTGCACACGGTGTTCGAAACCCATCCTGTACTTATTTGTGGTTGTAGGGGTTGATTCATAGCTCTTGGATTCACCTCTTCACTGGCCGCTATCGTATGATGGAATATGTGGGTGTCCCGTAGCTCGGTTGGTAGCGCGCTTAGCTCACAGATTGAGTGTCCGTGGTTCGATTCCCGGTATGGGTGGAAACATTTAGGCGTGTTTTCTGCTGTCCCTATTCACCTAGCAGCAAATAGGTACCTGGGTGTTAGCCGACTGGTGTGGGTCGCATCCTGGGGACAAAACCTAATTTGCCCGAGGCTTTCTATATAATGTCCTGATGTCAGCTAAGTCTGTATAAGTTGTACATATAGTTGTAGAAATTATTATTATTTAAACACGTGATAATCATGTACAGCAGGGTACCAGCACACTGTTGCACAATTTTTTATTTAGTAAAAAAGATTCAACCCCGGCCAACCCTCCAGTATCCTGCTTAACCTCAGCTCAACCCCGCCCTCCTGCCCTCCCTCACCAGCCTGGGGAATCCCGTTTACACTTCAGACCGGGAAAATATTATTACTGTGGGAGATGTGGATGTGCAGCCACGGTGCTCTGTTTACCCTAACACCATCCTATTTATCTTTCTATTGACACCACCCCTAACACACCTCCCTTAAAACCTCCCTCCTCTTACATACCTCCCTTAAAAAAAACCCTCTTACACCCTCCCTTAACCCCCTCATTCCCTAACACACTTCCCTTAAGACCTCCTCCTTTTACACACCTCCCTTAAAACCCCACATATAGGTGAGTACATCTGTCATAACACATCTATACCCACACACCTACCCTAACACTCCTCCCATAACTCAGGATACTGTTCAAATTTCACTCTCTTGGTACACGTGTGGTGCATGTGTGTGGTACACGTGTGGCACACACGTATGGTGCACTGTGTGGTGCACGTGTGGTACACACGTATGGTGCACTGTGTGGTGCACGTGTGGTACACACGTTTCTTGTCTCAACAATTCTTCCTGTCAAGGATGAGGGCGGTAGTGTGCCTTGATGTTCATGAGCTCTTGATTCTAGGAAGTGGGGTTCCCTTTCCCTTCCTACGGGTTTTGAGCTCCCCTTATAAACATAACGGTAAATAATCCTTGGCTGATCTTGATGGGCAAGACTTGCCCATGAGCAAGTCTTGCCCATGAGCAAGATAGGCACTGCACGCAGAGCAGACCCTCCCAGACTGCGTTTCTACCAGTTTAGAGTGAAACGTAGTCTACAGTCTCAAAAGGTTTCGCCCACTAGGGGCTTTATCAAGCATAAGACAAACAAAACCAGCACCGTCGCAAACACGAAATATGCAGAACAGACATTTACTGAAGGAGAAGTTTTCCCTCGTATGGCTTTACCAACCCAAACACAGGAAGAGTTAAAAATATAATGGTAAATAACAAAGGTCAAGCGTAACCCAGAAAAAAAGGTCAATAACGAGTGCACGAGGCTTGGAACTGAAACGAACCTGCCTGACACTGCGTCTCACAAAACCTGAAGGCAGTAGCATTCTTTGCACCTGATACAACCCCTAGTCTGTGTAGCTTTGTAGATCTGGTCTACATTGCCTTGTAGCTCTAGATCTAAAGTAGTCTGTGTAGCCTTGAAGATCTAGTCTGTGTAGCCTTGTAGATCTAGTCTGTGTAGCCTTGTAGATCTAGTCTGTGTAGCCTTGTAGATCTAGTCTGTGTAGCCTTGTAGATCTAGTCTGTGTAGCCTTGTAGATCTAGTCTGTGTAGCCTTGTAGAATCTAGTCTGTGTAGCCTTGTAGATCTAGTCTGTGTAGCCTTGTAGATCTAGTCTGTGTAGCCTTGTAGATCTAGTCTGTGTAGCCTTGTAGATCTAGTCTGTGTAGCCTTGTAGATCTAGTCTGTGTAGCCTTGTAGATCTAGTCTGTGTAGCCTTGTAGATCTAGTCTGTGTAGCCTTGTAGATCTAGTCTGTGTAGCCTTGTAGATCTAGTCTGTGTAGCCTTGTAGATCTAGTCTGTGTAGCCTTGTAGATCTAGTCTGTGTAGCCTTGTAGATCTAGTCTGTGTAGCCTTGTAGATCTAGTCTGTGTAGCCTTGTAGATCTAGTCTGTGTAGCCTTGTAGATCTAGTCTGTGTAGCCTTGTAGATCTAGTCTGTGTAGCCTTGTAGATCTAGTCTGTGTAGCCTTGTAGATCTAGTCTGTGTAGCCTTGTAGATCTAGTCTGTGTAGCCTTGTAGATCTAGTCTGTGTAGCCTTGTAGATCTAGTCTGTGTAGCCTTGTAGATCTAGTCTGTGTAGCCTTGTAGATCTAGTCTGTGTAGCCTTGTAGATCTAGTCTGTGTAGCCTTGTAGATCTAGTCTGTGTAGCCTTGTAGATCTAGTCTGTGTAGCCTTGTAGATCTAGTCTGTGTAGCCTTGTAGATCTAGTCTGTGTAGCCTTGTAGATCTAGTCTGTGTAGCCTTGTAGATCTAGTCTGTGTAGCCTTGTAGATCTAGTCTGTGTAGCCTTGTAGATCTAGTCTGTGTAGCCTTGTAGATCTAGTCTGTGTAGCCTTGTAGATCTAGTCTGTGTAGCCTTGTAGATCTAGTCTGTGTAGCCTTGTAGATCTAGTCTGTGTAGCCTTGTAGATCTAGTCTGTGTAGCCTTGTAGATCTAGTCTGTGTAGCCTTGTAGATCTAGTCTGTGTAGCCTTGTAGATCTAGTCTGTGTAGCCTTGTAGATCTAGTCTGTGTAGCCTTGTAGATCCTAGTCTGTCGTGAGCCTTGTAGATCTAGTCTGTGTAGCCTTGTAGATCTAGTCTGTGTAGCCTTGTAGATCTAGTCTGTGTAGCCTTGTAGATCTAGTCTGTGTAGCCTTGTAGATCTAGTCTGTGTAGCCTTGTAGATCTAGTCTGTGTAGCCTTGTAGATCTAAAGTAGTCTGTGTAGCCTTGTAGATCTAAAGTAGTCTATGTAGCCTTGTAGATCTAAAGTAGTCTATGTAGCCTTGTAGATCTAAAGTAGTCTATGTAGCCTTGTAGATCTAAACCTCCTTTACTACAAGTGTTTCTAAATCTGCAGTTATGGGGCCACAGCTCTATATCCCCACACGTTGCCTAGAAAGGTCTCCTTCAGACACAATGTGTACCACACCCCGTGCATACTTCTACTATAAATTTCAGCAGGGAAGCACTTGCAGCAACAAAATACTGAGGCGGTTCTCCAAATGGCAATGAACACAAACACTTCAACGCACTTAGAAAGGTAAGCCAAACAACAACACAGGTTGCAGATTATATCATCTCATACTTTAGTGGACTCATCACCTGAACAAACATTACCTCGAGGGTGTAGTGTGCAACCGTACACCAAGAGATTTACACTCCCTCAAGTTCTCCCTAGATCACCTTTACTCCAATAAAGTCGCGAAAAAGCGCTAAACCCATGGAGGTTATAAAGCCCTAAATTGTGACTTATCAAAAGACACCTCCTTTTTTTCCTGGTTGATAAACCTCTCTACTTAGCGTCTAATAAGGTCAATGGCTTGTGTGGTGGGTACCCCGCGCATCTGAAACACTCGGTGAACCTCCTCCGTCCGAAACTAGAACCTAAGCAGTCTTGATGTTACTTTTCTTTTTACTAAGGTAACCATCACACAGGCCACTGACCTTCTCTGACGAAAGGTTAACCGGGACTTTAATCTTCTCTGCCTCCCGGAGATTTCGTCAGCCTGATTGAACGCTGCATTAGCTGACTTGTTGCTTCTTTCGACCACTACAAACATGCAGGATGGTTAGGGGTTCCCCGTAAGTACCGTTTTGGCGAATTTATACATGGACCAACTAAAAACGAAATTTCAGAAACATTATCCACCATCATTATCACATGGATGTGATACCTGGACGACGTCCTTTATCACTCCAAAACGTTTTAATATCCAGAGAAGGCTCATCGAAGTTAAACTGGTGATTCAACTCACACTTGAAGAGTCGAAAAATGACAGGTTACCATTCCCCAACGTCCTCGTTCACAAAATAGATAACACCTTAAAGTTCCAAGTCTAGAGGAAGCCTACAAACGGAAATGACCTTACACACCTCTACTCTAGTAAATATATTAAGACTAATTAATGAATTATCATCGGCTTTCTTGAGAACATAACACATTTGCAGCGCAGAGTTTCTTGACGAGGAATGTCATACATACACCAAACTTTTGCTAAGCTCAACTTTTTTCCTTCTATTTATCACAGAGTGCAAGAAACGAGCCCTTCACGTCAATTATTCACACAATGATACCACTTTGAACAAAGTTCTCGTCCAAACTGCCCCAAATGTCTACAAAGCACTAAGCTGACACATCAAAAGACCTCACTAGAATCAAAATGGAGAATCCTGAGCTGGTCAACGCAAGGGTCTTCATAATTCCTTGCGGAGGCTGTGGTAAGGTATAAGTTGGGGAAACAGAGCGAAATTAGGAACACGTCTAAACGAACACATCAATACGTGCAGATGTGACAACATGAATAATTCATATGTGAACCATTATTATGTGGCCTGTTTACTAATACACGGCGGACACAAAATTTTGACATATTAACCAGTCTGACGTAAACATGACAGGTAAATGAGAGCAACAGAGTTGAATTGTTACCAAAATTTACCTGGTAGCTGTGCGCTCAGACTCGAGGTGTATCTCGCACTCACCAGAGTACTTCGTCTGTTAGCTTGGCTTCCCCATCTGCCAGACCATCCCCTTCATTGTTTCTTCTGGCACCCATCATGACGCAGAGTGAGGGCATTGTGGAGGCAATATTACCACCAATGCTCACTGGGACCAACATTACCACCAGTGCTCATAAAACCCATCATAATGCAGAGTAAAAGCTGTGTGGAGGCAACATTACCACCACAGAATAACTTGAAATGCCGAGGTGATGAAGGTTCTTGTTCGTCTAATGGTACATTTGAGGCAGTCTATCTCAGCTGAATTGTGGCAGACTGCAGCGAAAAGACTAAGGTGCGTGGTGGAATACTGAATGTTAAGAATATGGTAGCCTAGTCGAACATCACTATGAAAATTAACAATTGTGTATTATACTTTTAAGAAACCTACTGTCATTTTTTGTGTACACTGTATGTAGCTTTGTAAGTAGAATAGAAAATGTTGGGTAGTCCAGTAGTAGAGCTTCAGCTCTCAAGTGAAGGATACGGATTCAACTCGGGGCGATTAGAAGCGTATGTTGAAGTTTCCTCACACCTGTTGCCCCTCTTCACCTAATTTTATTTACGTCCCTGTTGTGGGTGGCATCCTGGGAGGGGATACGAAAGAATACCTTAGATAGGGCGGAGCCCTGAACTGAGCTCAGGTAGGATAATAACTCTCAGCCTAAAAATTAAACGGTGAAAAAAATGCAGGAAAGTCTTGTTACTAGATCTAGTGACACTAAGATACAAGGGTATGCAACTGAAATTTACTAAATTTATTAACATTAAAGTGAAAGGTTAAATACACAATTATCATCATCAGGGGAGTGCTAAATCCGTAGGGATTATACAGCACCTGTGGAGACAGCGGGGTAATGGAAAGGCTTCAGGCCCCTTAAAATCAGGAATTAGGATCACAGATCACAAATCCTGGACTTTTAGATCCTCACCAGCATCAAGGATCACCCCTTGAGAGGTAAATACACAAAAAGCAAAATAAGACTTTATATAATCACGGCGTTTCACCTGCAGGAAGCTTTATTAAGACCTTTATAAAGCCTCGTGTATGTAAACCGTCCGGATGACGTGTCTTGTTATACCACCGGACAGCTCACACATATACTTCACATATTATAGTAAATTTTAAATACGTGTGTTTCGTAATGATGGCAATAAGAGTCTATAAGAGTTCAAATCTACTTAACTCAGCTGCACCAACTTCATGTTCAACACGCTAACACCAACACTTTACCAAATGGTAAATTAAGACACATGTGCAACACTTAGGTATCTTTAATGATACCCAACCTGTCGCTTCTCTGAACCATTCATCTACTTACCAAATATTAATATATTCTCCTTTATATACATTAGATTATGCTGACTTATCGATGAATTTGAACCATATGTCGTGTGGAACAGGTAAAACTTGTCAATTAGAAAGAATTCATCTAAAATTAAGTCCTTTCTAAAATTTTCTCTTATACATTTAAAGATATATATTTTCATTTACGTTAATATAAAAAATAATGATTTTGTACCAAAAGAACCTTAGAAAACTTACCTAACCTTATTATAACAAGCTCAATTTAATTTAGCCTAATGCAACTAAATATATTTTATATAAGTTTACAATAATTAAATAATAAAGAGACACTAAAATAAAAAAAAATTCGTTAGGTTAAGAATTATTTTTGCTAAATTATTGCATACACAAATTTTCGCTTGCCTTATTCGGCAAGAGGTGCGTTGCTATTTAAGCCAAAATCACAAGTTTTACTTATTCAGCACGACATTATATATATATAAACATTTTCATTATGAAAAATAATTATAATTAATATTTTCAACATAATGCTACACAAGAGGTAAATCAGGTTTAAGCCAGACTATCTGCCATGACTTACTCCAGGGCTGTGACGTCATCTGCGCTCTTATCATTACTCTGGCACCCACACACACCACCTTGGCACTCACACCCACACCACCCTGGCACTCACACCCACACCACACTGGCACTCACACACACACCACACTGGCACTCACCCCACACCACACTGGCACTCACACCCACAACACACTGGTAATCACCCACACTGGCACTCACCACACTGGCACACCACACTGCACTCACACCCACACCCTGGCAACCACACCCACACTGGCAACCACACCCACACTGGCAACCACACCCACACTGGCAACCACACCCACACTGGCAACCACACAACCACACCACACTGGCACTCACACCCACACCACAATGGCACTACACCCAACACCACACCACACTGGCACACCACCACACAACCACACTCCACTGCACTCACACCCAACCACCTGGCACTCACACACCCCACTGGCACTCACACCCACACCCACTGGCACTCACCCCATACACCACCTGGCACCACCCCACAACCACCTGGCACACTCACCTGACACCACCTGGCACTCCACACCTCCTTGCACATCACTGGCACCTACTTCACATCACCAATCCCTGGCACCTCACTCACACTCCAGACCACCTACTTACCTACACAACCTGGCACTCACACACCCACTGGCACTCACACCACACACCCACCCTGGCACTCACACCCACACACACCACCCTGGCACTCACACCCACACACACCACCCTGGCACTCACACCCACACACCACCCTGGCACTCACACCTACACACCACACCCTGGCACTCACACCTACACACACCACCTGGCACTCACACCTCACACACCACCACTGGCACTCACCTACACACACCACCTGGCACTCACCCACCTGCTACCCACACCCCCTGGCTCCACCTCTTCCATACACCTCCCTGGCAGTGCCACCTACTTCCATACACCTCCCTGGCATCCACCTACACTACCCATACCCTGGCACTCACACTGCATGACCCCCCTGTTACCTACAACCCTGGCACTCACACCTACACACCCACCTGGCACTCCACCTACACACACCACCCTGGCACTCACACACACCACCCTGGCACTCACACCTACACACACCACCCTGGCACTCACACCTACACACACCACCCTGGCACTCACACCTACACACACCACCCTGGCACTCACACCCACACACACCACCCTGGCACCCACACACACCACCCTGGCACCCACACCTACACACCCACCCTGTCACTCACACCTACACACACCACCCTGGCACTCACACCTACACACACCACCCTGGCACTCACACCTACACACACCACCCTGGCACTCACACCTACACACACCACCCTGGCACTCACACCTACACACACCACCCTGGCACTCACACCTACACACACCACCCTGGCACTCACACCTACACTGCACCACCCTGGCACTCACACCTACCCACCTCACTACCATCACCCTGGCACTCACACTACAACACCACCCTGGCTACCTACACACACCCCTGGCACTCACACCTACACACCCTACCCTGGCACTCACACCCATACCACCCTGTACCACAAACCTGGCACTCACACCTACACACACCACCCTGGCACTCACACCTCACACACCACCCTGGCACTCACACCTACACCCCCACCTGGCACTCACCCTCCACACCCCTGGCACTCACACCTACACCACCACCTGGCACTCACACCTACACACACCACCCTGGCACTGCACTACACCCACCACCTGGCACTCACACCACCTGGCACTCACCCACCCTGGCACTCACACCACCACACTGGCACCACCCCTGGCACTCACACCCACACACACCACCCTGGCACTCACACCCTACACACACCACCATGGCACTCACACCTACACACACCACCATGGCACTCACACCTACACACACCACCATGGCACTCACACCTACACACACCACCCTGGCACTTACACCTGATAAAATACACCACAAGTTTAAATGGAACAGCAAATTTCTCCAAGCGAACACATGCTGGGTTCTTAATGAGGCAAGCATCCTTTGGTCAGTGCAACTACCAGTGCCTATGTCACTGTCATCCCCACGTCTGCACGCCACTCCTCACAGACTTCTACAAAATTTCTTCCTGGCAATTCCACTGATGACACCTGGTCCAGCTGGTGGAACTGTCAGGTTGTGTTGGCGAGCTCCACTGTCCAGCTGGTGTAGCTTTCAGGTTGTGTTGGCGAGCACCACTGTTCAGCTGGTGTAGCTTTCAGGTTGTGTTGGCGAGCTCCACTGTTCAGCTGGTGTAGCTTTCAGGTTGTGCTGTCGAGCACCACTGTCCAGCTAGCGGAGCTTTCAGGTTGTGTTGGCAGCACCACTGTCCAGCTGGCGGAGCTTCGGTGTGAGTGAGCACCACTGTCCAGCTGGTGGAGCCCTCAAGTTGTGTTGGTGAGCACCACTGACCAGCTGGTGGAGTCCTCAAGTTGTGTTGGTGAGCACCACTGTCCAGCTGGTGGAGCCCTCAAGTTGTGGTTAGCACCACTGTCCAGCTGGTGGAGCCCTCAAGTTGTGGTTAGCACCACTGTCTAGCTGGTGGAGCCCTCAAGTTGTGTTGGTGAGCACCACTGTCCAGCTGGTGGAGCCCTCAAGTTGTGTTGGTGAGCACCACTGTCCAGCTGGTGGAGCCTCAAGTGTGCTGGTGAGCACCACTGTCCAGCTGGTGGAGCCCTCAAGTTGTGCTGGTGAGCACCACTGTCAGCTGGTGGAGCCCTCAAGTTGTGTTGGTGAGCACCACTGTCCAGCTGGTGGAGCCCTCAAGTTGTGCTGGTGAGCACCACTGTCCAGCTGGTGGAGCCCTCAAGTTGTGCTGGTGAGCACCACTGTCCAGCTGGTGGAGCCCTCAAGTTGTGCTGGTGAGCACCACTGTCCAGCTGGTGGAGCCCTCAAGTTGTGCTGGTGAGCACCACTGTCCAGCTGGTGGAGCCCTCAAGTTGTGCTGGTGAGCACCACTGTCCAGCTGGTGGAGCCCTCAAGTTGTGCTGGTGAGCACCACTGTCCAGCTGGTGGAGCCCTCAAGTAATGCTGGTGAGCACCACTGTCCAGCTGGTGGAGCCCTCATAATATCGTCCAGTATAAGGTAGGTAGCAGCAATACGGAGACATGTCTGCGCCATCAAGAGAGAGGAATGGCAGCCACAGCTAAATGCTCACCACAAACACGTTACCAAATCATTCCTACTTGACGTTACCTTCAGTGTATCACCAGAGGTGACAGCAAGACGCAGGCACGAGGCGAGCCAGGGAAGGAAGGAGGAAATAAAGGGAAGGGAAGGAAGGAGGAAATAAAGGGAAGGGAAGGAAGGAGGAAATAAAGGGAAGGAAGGAGAGGAGGAAATAAAGGGAAGGAAGGAGAGGAGGAAATAAAGGGAAGGAAGGAGAGGAGGAAATAAAGGGAAGGAAGGAGAGGAGGAAATAAAGGGAAGGAAGGAGAGGAGGAAATAAAGGGAAGGAAGGAGAGAGGAGGAAATAAAGGAAGGGAAGGAAGGAGAGGAGGAAATAAAGGAAGGGAAGGAGGAGAGGAGGAAATAAAGGGAAGGAAGGAGAGGAGGAAATAAAGGAAGGGAAGGGAGGAGGAAATAAAGGGAAGGGAAGGGAGGAGGAAATAAAGGGAAGGGAAGGAGAGGAGGAAATAAAGGGAAGGGAAGGAAGGAGAGGAGGAAATAAAGGGAAGGGAAGGAAGGAGAGGAGGAAATAAAGGGAAGGGAAGGAAGGAGAGGAGGAAATAAAGGGAAGGGAAGGAAGGAGAGGAGGAAATAAAGGGAAGGGAAGGAAGGAGAGGAGGAAATAAAGGGAAGGGAAGGAGGAGAGGGGAGAATAGGAAGGAAGGAGGAGAGGGGAAATAAAGGGAAGGGAAGGAAGAGAGGGGAGCCAATAAAGGGAAGGAAGGCAGGGGAGCAGAAATAAGGAAGGGAGAGAGTAGGAGGACATAAAGGAAGGGATGAGGAGATACAAGGAAGAGGAGGAGAGAGGAAATAAAGGGAAGGAAGGAGAGGAGGAAATAAGGGAAGGGAAGGAGAGGGAGAAATAAGAGGGAAGGAAGGAATGAGGAGGAAATAAGGAAGAGAAGGAGAGGAGGAAATAAAGGGAAGGGAGAGGAAGAGAGAGGAAATAAAGGGAAGGGAAGGAGAGGAGGAAATAAAGGAAGGGAAGGAGAGGAGGAAATAAAGGGAAGGAGAGGAGGAAATAAAGGGAAGGAAGGAGAGGAGGAAATAAAGGAAGGAAGGAGAGAGAGGAAATAAAGGGAAGGAAGGAGAGGAGGAAATAAAGGGAAGGAAGGAGAGGAGGAAATAAAGGGAAGGAAGGAGAGGAGGAAATAAAGGGAAGGAAGGAGAGGAGGAAATAAAGGGAAGGAAGGAGAGGAGGAAATAAAGGGAAGGAAGGAGAGGAGGAAATAAAGGGAAGGAAGGAGAGGAGGAAATAAAGGGAAGGAAGGAGGAAAAAAGGGAAGGAAGGAGAGGAGGAAATAAAGGGAAGGAAGGAAGAGGAGGAAAATAAAGGGAAGGAAGGAGAGGAGGAAATAAAGGAGGAAGGAAGGAGAGGGAGGAAATAAAGGGAAGGAAGGAGAGGAGGAAATAAAGGGAAGGGAAGGAAAGGAGGAGGAAATAAAGGGAAGGGAAGGAGAGGAGGAAATCAAGGAGGGAAGGAAGGAGAGGAGGAAATCAAGGGAAGGGAAGGAAGGAGAGGAGGAAATAAGGGAAGGGAAGGAGGAGAGGAGGAAATAAGGGAAGGAAGAGAGAGGAGGAAATAAGGGAGGGAAGGAAGAAGGGGAAATAAAGGAATGGAGGTAAGGTAGGTGAGTGAAATATAGTGGTAAGGAAAGGGAGAGGAAATAGGGAGTGGTAAGGGGATGAGGGGATAATAAGGATAGGGGATGGTGGTAGTGGTGGTGTTGGAAATGGTGAATAATGGAGGTGGTGGTAACTATGTGGGTGATGTGGTAGGAGTGGAGAGGTTATGTTGTTGGTAGTAGTAGGTGATTGGTGGTGGTAGTGATGGGTGATTAGTGGTGGTAGTAGTGGTACTTTAAGGATACATAGGATAGGAATACATGGGGTAGTGTTGGGGATGAATGGGCATACATGAGATACGGAGGTGGTGGTGGTTTTGGAAGTGGTGGTGGTGGAGGTAAGTGGGAACACGTGGGATGTGGTAGTGGAGGGAGAGAGGGAGAGAGGAGAGAGGGAGGGAAGGAAGGAGAGGGAGAGAGACTAACTGATTTCCACATGGTGATTATGCAAGTTTACTATGACGGTGATAGTTATTGTTGTCAAGTTCAAGCAATGACAGGCTGTGAGAGGCTCCACCCTGCCAACACTGTCCTCATGAGTCTTGCATAACACGCTGTGAGAGGCTCCACCCTGCCAACACTGTCCTCATGAGTCTTGCATAACACGCTGTGAGAGGCTCCACCCTGCCAACACTGTCCTCATGAGTCTTGCATAACACGCTGTGAGAGGCTCCACCTGCCAACACTGTCCTCATGAGTCTTGCATAACACGCTGTGAGAGGCTCCACCCTGCCAACACTGTTCTCATGAGTCTTGCATAACACGCTGTGAGAGGCTCCACCCTGCCAACACTGTCCTCATGAGTCTTGCATAACACGCTGTGAGAGGCTCCACCCTGCCAACACTGTCCTCATGAGTCTTGCATAACACGCTGTGAGAGGCTCCACCCTGCCAACACTGTTCTCATGAGTCTTGCATAACACGCTGTGAGAGGCTCCACACTGCCAACACTGTCCTCATGGGTCTTGCATAACACGCTGTGAGAGGCTTCACCCTGCCAACACTGTCCTCCTGAGTCTTACACATAACACGCTGTGAGAGGCTCCACCCTGCCAACACTGTCCTCATGAGTCTTACACATAACACGCTGTGAGAGGCTTCACCCTGCCAACACTGTCCTCCTGAGTCTTACACATAACACGCTGTGAGAGGCTCCACCCTGCCAACACTGTTCTCATGGGTCTTGCATAACACGCTGTGAGAGGCTCCACCCTGCCAACACTGTCCTCCTGAGTCTTACACATAACACGCTGTGAGAGGCTCCACCCTGCCAACACTGTCCTCATGAGTCTTGCATAACACGCTGTGAGAGGCTCCATCCTGCCAACACTGTCCTCATGAGTCTTGCATAACACGCTGTGAGAGGCTCCACCCTGCCAACACTGTCCTCATGAGTCTTGCATAACACGCTGTGAGAGGCTCCACCCTGCCAACACTGTCCTCATGAGTCTTGCATAACACGCTGTGAGAGGCTCCACCATGCCAACACTGTCCTCATGAGTCTTGCATAACACGCTGTGAGAGGCTCCACCCTGCCAACACTGTCCTCATGAGTCTTGCATAACACGCTGTGAGAGGCTCCACCCTGCCAACACTGTCCTCATGAGTCTTACACATAACACGCTGTGAGAGGCTCCACCATGCCAACACTGTCCTCATGAGTCTTGCACATAACACGCTGTGAGAGGCTCCACCCTGCCAACACTGTCCTCATGAGTCTTACACATAACACGCTGTGAGAGGCTCCACCCTACCATCTCTACGTCAATATACTTCCTACCTTCATGTATTTGCTAACTCTGAGTCATTTGTCAGTTTACGACATGGTGGCCCAGGTGTGGTGACACCTCTCGTGTGTGTCTACCAAGGTACACGAGGTGCCAAACAAGATGACAAACTTGGCACTCGCCTTTAGTTGGCACTCACATCTAGGTAAAGCTCAAGTTGGCACTCACCGCTAGGGAAGGATCGCGTTGGCACTCACTGCTAAGCGAGGCCCTAGCAGTTGGCACTCGCTGCTAGACGAGGCTCTAGTAGTTGGCACTCGCTGCTAGGCGAGGCTCTAGCAATTGGCACTCGCTGCTAGGCGAGGCTCTAGCAGTTGGCACTCCTGAATGTCATACAAACGGCACTATGACAAATAGTCCTACCCTGTGCCGAGAACAAATGCCTATCCTGATGGAGAGTACAGATCTATCCTGAGGAAGAGCATAAGGCTATCTTGAAGGAATGTACGGATTTATCTTGAGGAGAAAAGGCCTATCCTGAAGGAGAGTACAGGCCTATTATGTGGGTCTGCTGTTATGAGGTTTGCTAATCTTACATATGCCTCTGCCACAGGTTCTCGTCACTCCCTGATATTTGCAGCTTCTCTCCTCCCAATGCTGTAAACACTCACTCACTCACTCACTCACACACACATGTATTGTGTAAACTCTCATTTACCGACGTACTGTGTAAACAAGCACTCATTTGCCAACGTATTCTGTAAACGCACAATTGCCGATGCAGTATGTAAACAAGCTCATTTCCTGACGTACTGTAAACAAGCACTTATTTGCTGACTCGTGTAAACACATCTGCTAATGCATTGTGTAAACAAACTCATATGCTGACACACTGTATAATCACATTTTCTGACATGTCGTGTAAACACTCATTTGCCGACGTATTGTGTACACAAACATATGACTATTGTGTGCAAATTGGTAAACAGTGGGTTAAATAATAGCAACTTACAGAATATTGTAGTCATGGTGTATTCAGTCTTTGATCTTCAGACTTTAAGACATTTTTAAAGAAACATCGTCTCTTTCTAAGAGAAATATAACGTTGAGTCTTTGTTGTCGTTGCTGAAAAACTGTAATGAATTTTCAAGTTATTATCCTGCCTATACGAGACGCTTCTTCCAGATGTTATTTCATCCACTGTTATACTGCCGCTTTTGATGTGGTAAAAAGTGGAGAGTACATCTAGTTGAGTACGTACTCAACTAGATGTACTCTCAGAGAAACTTGAAACTTGTTCATTACTTTGTTCAGCATTACTGATTTCTTTACTCTTGGGCTCACCATAAGTATTCTTGAAGCTGTGCGTTGTATTTGCCTCCAGCAGTGTAATAGCCCTATGGTTCATCAGCATCCTCAGTTTTCACTTTCTTAAGAACATAAGAAAGAAGAAACACTGCAGCAGGCCTACTGGCCCATGCGAGGCAGGTCCAAGTCTCCAACAGGCTTAAGCCAATGCCCCGACCCAGCCAGGTCAGGTTACATTCACTTAAGGAAGGAGCACGGCATCTGACCTAGTAGCACAAACTAGTCAGGACCAACTCACACCCAACCGCACCCACTCATATAATTATATAGCCGACCACCTGGAGCTACCGTCTCCAGGTAGTCAGGTCACTACCACTTAAGGAATTAGCACGGCAACTGACCTGGTAGTACAAGCTAGTCAGGTCCAAACTCACACCCACCCACACCTACTCATGTATTTATCTAAACTATTTTTAAAACTACACAACGTCTTAGCATCTTTGAAGGTACTCGGGAGTTTTTTCCACTCATCCACAACTCTATTACCAAACCAGTGCTTTCCTATATCCTTCCTGAATCTGAACTTTTCCAACTTGAAACAATTGCTGCGAGTCCTGTCTTGGCTGGATATTTTCAGTACGCTATTTACATCCCTTTTATTTATTCCTGTTTTCCATATATACAACTCAATCCTATCCCCCCTAATTCTACGCCTTTCTAGAGAGTGCAGATTCAGGGCCCTCAGTCTATCCTCATAGGCAAGATTTCTGATACATGGGATCAACTTTGTCATCCTTCTCTGTACGTTTTCCAGTGCATTTATATCCATTCTGTAATACAGTGACCAGATATATATTACCTATCAACTCCTCTTAAAAAATTGTTTGTCACCATCATGTCTCCCCGCACAGATCGTCAGGGTCAGCCCCTTCAACCTTTTATAAAACATTCCCTTCAGCTATGGGACTAGAATGATTTGAAATCTTTGGATCTCTTCGAGCGTTTAAACTTGCTTCACTACAAAAACTTAGCTTACACAAACACTTGTGTGTGGTCAGGTGTACGTGCTTTATATGTGCACATGTTTATCTACTCTCAAGACCTACATCTCATGGAAGGCAGCCAAGGAAGTGCTCTATCCCAGGATGTGTTCCGCTGGTGGTGATGTACAGTCTCCTGTCAGTTCCCTCCACTTCCCTACCCTCTGAAATATGGCTTTGTTGTTCACTTCAAAATTAAAACCCTAAACAAAAAAAGCCACCTACCAGATGCAGAGTGTCAACAAGGTTGCAGGTGCCTGGCCGGTAAGACCATCATCACTGCCATCCAAGTTTATGGGGAAGATTTGTACCTTTACCGCAAAGCGACTGAGCTACGTTCATGATGTTAATAGCACAGTCTTGTATTTATACTGATATATACATACACGATTATGATAATACTGCATTAGTTTTTATTTTTAATCTGGTATCTACGGTGATTTCCATAAAGATGCAAGTAGGTGTACATGCAACTAGCAGCTTGATAAAATATAGATAAACAGAGTGATCTGTTACTTCCTGGGTTTGTAGTAGTAGGTGGTGCAAACACCGTGTTAACCTTGTGACACCATGGTGGTGCAAACACCGTGTTAACCTTGTGACACCATGGTGGTGCAAACACCGTGTTAACCTTGTGACACCATGGTGGTACAAACACCGTGTTAACCTTGTGACACCATGGTGGTACAAACACCGTGTTAACCTTGTGACACCATGGTGGTACAAACACCGTGTTAACCTTGTGACACCATGGTGGTCAAACACCGTGTTAACCTTGTGACACCATGGTGGTGCAAACACCGTGTTAACCTTGTGACACCATGGTGGTAAAAACACCGTGTTAACCTTGTGACACCATGGTGGTACAAACACCGTGTTAACCTTGTGACACCATGGTGGTACAAACACCGTGTTAACCTTGTGACACCATGGTGGTACAAACACCGTGTTAACCTTGTGACACCATGGTGGTACAAACACCGTGTTAACCTTGTGACACCATGGTGGTACAAACACCGTGTTAACCTTGTGACACCATGGATACACCCCTAGCCTTAAGCAACATAAAAAAAACAATATACTTATATCAAAATCTACCAGCCCTAACTCATACGGGATAACACTCCATATAATTAAAGCAATAAATACACCCCATGGTGCAAACACCATGGGGTGTAAACACCATGCTCATCTTAAGAGGAATTCCATGAAAAAGATTGGCACTCCCTGAGAGGTTATATAGCATGGGTTCGACACATGGCTCAGACGCGTACCCTTCATAAAAATATTACTCAGGAGCTGAGACTACCCCTGCAACCACAATTAGGTGAGATAAAAACACACACACACACACACACACGAGAAACTGAAGAGAGGACACGCAAGCAGTGGAAGATGAAAGAAAGCAAAGTTAAAATAATAGAGAAAGATTGTGCATGGAGAACGGCGATAGAGGAAAAAGACTAGGGAGGTAGTAAAGGAAGCCAGAGCTGTCAACGATGCGACAGAGAAGAAAACTTCAGTGATCGCTTTTGGGATATCTGAGAGAAATGACACTTGAGGAAAGAATTGAAGAAAGGAAGCAGTGAGGTTTCAAGAATGATTTGACCTGTAAGATAATTTTGTAAAGTTTGAAGAGTGCTTTGATATGTAAGATCATTTTGTAAGGTTTTGAAAGTGCTTTGATACCTGGAGGGGGTTCCGGGGGTCAACGCCCCTGCGGCCCGGTCTGTGACCAGGCCTCATGTAAGATTATATGTAAGATTATTTTGTGACGTTTGAAAGTGCTTTGACCTGTAAGATCATTTTGTGACGTTTGAAAGTGCTTTGTTATGCAAGATCATTTTGTAAGGTTTGAAAATGTTTTGACCTGTAAGATCATTTCGTAAGATGTGAAGAGTGCTTTGACCTGTAAGGTCATTGAAATTTCAAGTGTGTTTTGACCTGTAGGACCATTTTATGAGGTTGAAATGTGCTTTGAATTGTGGTTTGAAAAATGTTTTAACCAGAGGGAGATCAGGCTGGGGAGCTAACCAGAGGGAGATCAGGCTGGGGAGCTAACCAGAGGGAGATCAGGCTGGGGAGCTAACCAGAGTGGTGGAAACTGAGGTGGCAGATCTTGCAAGACCTAGGAGAAGCCACTTCTGAAACCAGTGGTGAAGGATTTTGTGGAGATCTGAGTGAGCAGCAGTGGACTATTAACTTTGTTTACTCTGTCTCACAGTAATCCTAAAATATACGTGTCTAAGTAGATGCTCTTATGATATATTTTTAATAACAATAATAATAATAATAATAATAATAATAAAGAATTGTATTAATTTTTACAATGGTTTGGAATTATTCCCAGAATTGCCACCTCTGATTTGACTTTGGATACTCTTTGCTACATGGGTGAGTGAACGTGGCAGTGAAGTGTTACTGAATAAGTGGTCAGTAAGTGGTTTACCTGCGGGTTAAGAGGGTTACAGGCACCCTTGAGTATAACAAGTGGTTTACGTCCTCTACTAAGGGGTGAACGAGCAGGCCCGAGACCCATCTTGCCTTACCCCTGTGCACACTGTACCAAGTGTTTTCTAGTATTTGGTAATGGTGAGGATGAAAACAGTGTTGCAGAATGAAAGTGTTGTAGCGTCTTATGCATGACACTGAGTCATGAAGACTGCCAGGGAGAACCAGAATCCCAAACCTACGTCACCACCAAACGTATCGATTCCAAGAGTGTGTGAGAGAACCAGGGAGACGGAGGGAGGGGGAGGGAGAGGGAGGGAGGTAGGGAGGGAGGGAGGGAGGTAGGGAGGGAGGGAGGTAGGGAGGGAGAGGGAGAGAGAGGAAGGGAGGGAGAGGGAGAGAACGAGAGAGAGAACGGGAGAGAACGAGAGAGAACGAGAGAGAGAGAGAGAGAGAGAGAGAGAGAGAGAGAGAACGAGAGAACGAGAGAGAACGAACGAGAGAGAGAGAGAGAGAGAGAGAGAGAGAGAGAGAGAGAGAGAGACAGACAGAGAGAGAGTGAGAGAGAGAGACAGACAGACAGAGAGAGAGACTGAGACTAAAGACGAGTGGCTGGTCGAGGTGGGTCGTCCCCTGATGACGTAGACTCGTCGTTTCTACTATTGATTTACCACTATATATAGCCCAGGGGGGCCAGCCCCGGCCCTGGGCACGGCCACGCTGCCTTCCTCACCAACCCCCTTTTTTTCACACCATCATTTTAAAAAGAGACGAACGTTGGCTAAAAATAGCTCAGTTTCCCCTTCCAGAGTGCTGGGGGCTTGGAGGTGCTGGAGGAAAGGGGGAGAGGAGGGGTGATGGGAGGGAGGTGAGGAGGGAGAGGGTCAGAGGTGGGGGATAATGGGAGGGGGGGGGAGGAGCAGTATTGAATATTACGATGTGTTACTATATATACACACACACACACCAGGGTCAGCATCTCAGGTTGAGGGGAGGCTGCTGCTGCTGTCTGCTGTTTCTCCTTCTGCTCCTGTCTGCTGTTTCTCCTGCTCCTGCTGCTACTACTACTGCTGCTGCTGCTGCTTCTCCCGCTGCTGCTGCTGCTGCTACTACTACTGCTGCTTCTCCTGCTGCTGCTGCTACTACTGCTGCTGCTGCTTCTCCTGCTCCTGCTGCTACTACTGCTGCTTCTGCTGCTGCTACTACTGCTGCTGTCTGCTTCTCCTGCTGTTTCTGCTGATGCTACTACTGCTATTTCTCCTGCTGATGCTACTACTGATGTCTGCTGCTTCTCCTACTGCTGCTGCTGCTGCTGCTACTACTACTACTGCGGTCTGCTGCGGTTGCTACCTCCTGCTGGTACTTACACTACTGTTTCATTCAGAAGCAGCTGCTGTTGCTGCTGCTGCTGGTGATTGACGCTGCTACTACTGCTGCTGTATTCTGCTCATGCTGGTGATTGATGCTACTGCTGCTGTTACTGTCTTCTGCTCATGCTGGTGATTGATGCTACTGCTGCTGTTACTGTCTTCTGCTCATGCAAGTGCTTCCTGCTGTTATAGTGAGTGACAGTGTGGGGACAACACCAAACTCTCTCCCCTCTTGCTGCTTGCATTCTTTCTCTTCCTCTTTCCTCTTCACCTCTTTTTCCCTATCTCGTTTACTTTGTCACTCTTGCTGGTATCCTCCTCCTCCTCTTCCTCCAACTCGCGCCTGTCATTTGCCAACCGGCCCTTCCCTCTCCTCTCTTCTCCTCTCCGCTCTGACTGCAATACCTGTTCCAAAAATAGCAGTCCTGGCGGAACAAGAGAGAGCGAAAGAGAGAGTTAGAGAGAGCTAGAGAGTAAGAGCGAGGGAGAGAGGAAGAGAGGGACGGGGGGAAGAATGAGGGAGGGTATGTCCTCACCTAATTGTGGTTGCAGGGGTCGAGACTCAGCTCCTGGCCCCAACTCTTCGCTGTCCGCTACTGGGTCTCTGCTCTCCCTGCTCCATGAGCTTTATCATACCTTGTCTTAAAACTATGTATGGTTCCTGCCTCCACTATATCTTTCTCTAGACTATTCCACTTCCTGACTACTCTGTGGCTGAAGAAATGCTTCCTAACATCCCTTTGACTCATCTGAGTCTTCAGCTTCCAGTTGTGTCCCCTTGTTTCTGTGTTCCCTCTGTACTCACCTAATTGTACTCACCTAATTGTGGTTGCAGGGGTCGAGACTCAGCTCCTGGCCCCGCCTCTTCGCTGTCTGCTACTGGGTCTCTGCTCTCCCTGCTCCATGAGCTTTATCATACCTTGTCTTAAAACTATGTATGGTTCCTGCCTCCACTATATCATTCTCTAGTCCATTCCACTTCCTGACTACTCTGTGGCTGAAGAAATGTTTCCTGACATCCCTTTGACTCATCTGAGTCTTCAGCTTCCAGTTGTGTCCCCTTGTTTCTGTGTTCCCTCTCTGAAACAACCTGTCACTATCTACCTTGTCAATTCCCCGCAGTATTTTGTATGTCGTTATCATGTCTCCTCTGACCCTTCTTTCCTCCAGTGTTGTTAGTCCTATTTCCTCAGCCTTTCTTCATAAGACAGACCCCTGAGTTGTGGAACTAACCTTGTCGCAAACCTTTGCACTTTCTCTAGTTTCTTGACGTGCTTGACCAGGTGTGGGTTCCAGACTGGTGCTGCATACTCTAGTATGGGCCTGACGTATACGGTATACAGTGTCTTGAACGATTCCTTGTTAAGGTAACGGAACGCTAATCTTAAGTTTGCCAGTCGCCCATATGCTGCCGCGGTTATCTGGTTGATGTGTGCTTCCGGAGACGTGCTTGGTGTTATACTCACCCCAAGGTCTTTCTCCTTTGTTGAGGTTTGTAGCCTTTGTCCACCTAGCCTGTACTCTGTCAGCGGTCTTCTTTGCCCTTCTCCGATCTTCATGACTTTGCATTTGGTGGGGTTAAATTCGAGAAGCCAGTTGCTAGACCAGATGTCAAGCTTGTCCAGGTCACTTTGAAGTCCTGCTTGGTCTTCATCCGATGTGATTCTCCTGTGTGTATGCATGTGTGTATATGTTCTTTCCATGGAAGGGAGAGAGGCAACCATGTGTGGAATGTAAAGATCCTGTGTTGAATTTAAAGAACTTAAAGTGAATATGAAAATCCTGTGTTGAATTTAAATACCCGGGGTTGAATTCCAATACTCTGGGTTGAATTCCAATACCCTGTGTTGAATTTCAATACCCTGTGTTGAATTTCAATACCCTGGGTTGAATTCCAATACCCTGGGTTGAATTCCAATACCTTGTGTTGAATTCCAATACCCTGGGTTGAATTCCAATACCCTGGGTTGAATTCCAATACCCTGGGTTGAATGCCAATACCCTGGGTTGAATGCCAATACCCTGGGTTGAATGCCAATACCCTGGGTTGAATGCCAATACCCTGGGTTGAATTCCAATACCCTGGGTTGAATTCCAATACCCTGGGTTGAATTCCAATACCCTGGGTTGAATTCCAATACCCTGGGTTGAATTCCAATACCCTGGGTTGAATTCCAATACCCTGGGTTGAATTCCAATACCCTGGGTTGAATTTAAATATCCTGGGTGCAGATTTGGAACCAGGTCTCTAGGATTTTCCAGGTGTAGATTATGACGCATCTTTCTCGCCTGCATTTCAGGGAGTATAAGTCAAGGGACCTCGAATGTTCCCAGTTTGAGGTCTCTTGACTTATACATACAGTGAAGGTTCTCTGTACATTTTCTAGATCTTCAATTTAACCTACCTTGAAAGGAGCTGTTTTCGTATAGCAGTATTCCAGCCTAGAGAGAACAAGTGACAAAGAGGATACAAAAGAACCCGCACATTGGACGACTTTTCGGTCTGAGGTGGACCATCTACAAAGTCACACTAGAGGATCATCACTGGCATGGCATCCCTTGTTTTGAAGGTTCTCATTATCTATCCCATCATTTTCCTCGCAGATGTGATAATGACACTTATGCTCCTTGAACGTGAGATCCTCTGACATTCATTTCCAAGTCCTTCACATTGCTTTTTTCGCTCTATTGTATGGGTAGAATTTGTTTTATACTTCATTCTAGCTATTATTTTCTCAAGTTTTCCCATAACAGAGTAACTGAAATTCGTCCTCAATGAACATAATTTTGTTTTCCGCGGCCCATTGGAAAACTCGGTTTATATCCGCTTGGAGATTTGCCGCGTCCTCAATGGATGACACTCGTGCAGATTCTAGTATCGTCAGCAAAGGAAGACACGGTGCTATGGTTTACATCTCTGTTTATGTTAGATATGAGGGTGAGGTAAAGAATAAGGGCGAGTACTGTACCTTTTGGTACAAAGTTTATTATTGGGGCAGCCTCCACCTTAGCTCTGTTTATCATTACTCTTGTTTTATTGGTTAGAATATTAAAAATCCATCTGCCCACTTTTCCAGTTATTCCTTTAGCACGCATTCTGTCCGCTGTTACACTAAGATTGAATATGTCGAAGGCAATCTCTTTGTCCTACAGTTCATCCAAGACCATGTCATAATGGTACAGTGGTTCCGAGTTCAGAGAGGCAGGAGCGACCTGTTCTAAACCAATGTTGCCATGGGTTGTGCAACTGTTGGGAATCCAAGAGGTTGGCGATCTTGCTTCTTAGAACCCTTTCAAAGATTTTTATAGTGTAGGACGTTAGCGTTATCGGTCTATAATTCTTTGCTATTGTTTTGCTGCCACCTTTGTGGAGTGGGGTTATATCTGTTATTTTTAGCGAATGTGGGATGATCCCAGAGTCCTGGGGCTCGATCTCCCTAGCATACCTAAGGCATGTGATAGGATTTTCTTGCAGCTCTTGATGAACACGGAGTTCCAAGAGTCTGGGCTTGGGGCAGAGTGCATGGGCATGTGCTCAAATGTTTCTTTCAAGGTCACGTGGAATTAGGGTTATGTCAAAAATCTGACATACGATGACAAGGGTTTGAGTCTCGTTCATGACAAATGCGTTCGGATTGTCGAGCTTTAGTCTGATTAAGAGCTCACTAAACACAATCACAGTGCAACTTCAATATCTCGCTCATTTCTTTGCTGTCGTCCAATACTGAATATTTTTTGCATTGTTTTTGGCATATAAGAATAAATATTTTGGATTTCTTTTAATTTCATTAACTGCTTTTAGCTCCTTCTGTATCTCTTGGATCCTATTTGAATCATTTAAAATAAGTTCAATATTTTCTACTTCCCTAGTCAGTGTTTTCTTCCGCATTTCAGACAGTCTAGCCTCCTTGAGAAGCTTAGTGATTCTTTGCCTTCGCCTGTAGAGGGAGTCTCTTTCCAGTTTCCATCTTCTCATCCTTTGAGGAATGTGCCTTGAACATCCTTCAGCTGCCCAAGAATTAATCCTTTCATGACATTGGTGCGGATCCAAGTTACTTAAGATATCTTCACAGCTTCTTTCATTAAGAACATGATTTATTTGATCCCAGTTGATGTTTTTGCTGTTAAGTCAAATTTGGTGAATGCACCCTCGTAACTATTTACATTTTGCTGATCAGGACCCCTGTGCATACAAGTTTGAACTTAGATTAGGTTGTGATCTAAATTAACTGTTTTCGATACTGTTATATTTCGTATCAGGTCATCATTATTATTTAATATAAGGTCAAGTGTGTTTTCCAGTCTTGCTGGCTCCACTATATGCTGGCTTAGGGTGAATTTATTACAGAAATTCAACAGCTCGTGTGTGTAAGAACTTTCAAGTGAGCTGCCTACGTTCTTGCATTTTATATGTCTTAAATTAAAATCACCTAGCAACAAGATATTTGGAGCAGCGGTTGGAAGATTTTCCAGATAGTAATCCATTTTCAATAACTGTTCATTGAACTGTTGGGAAGTTGCATCTGACGGCTAATACACAACCACAATGACTAGGTTTCGGTTCTCAATCTTTGTCGCCGAAACTTCATTTTTAGTGTTTAGTAACTTTGTGCAAATGAGTGACTCTCTGACATACAGGCCAAATCTCCCTTGTTTCCTGTTCTTTCAGTCGCATCAAAATAAGTTGTACCATGTTATCCATATTTCGTTGTCAAACTGGTCTTTTGTTTGAGTCTCTGTGAAGGCCACAAACTTCGCATTTACCTTCACGAGGAGTTCACTGATGTTTGAGGGATTCTTTTGTTTGCCTCAGTATATGAGGTTCTTGAGTGGAGGCTGTGCCTCCCCTCCAAGGCTCCGAGATGGTAGATTATTTTTGCAATTTCTTTCCATTTTCCTGTTTCCTGACAATAAAAATTGTCTTGCTATTAAATGGTCGTAACTATGGTTAGTTTCTGTACCTCCTAGTGCCTTTGAAATGGTGAGCAGTTTGTGTTGTAGCACTGCTTTCGTGGACTGATGTATAACACATTTCGAGGTGGAAAAGGTTACAGGAGGTAGAACGACACACTCCTTTGGTCAGGAGGTCGCGGCATTTGCACAATTCTGTTTTCTGCTGGCTAAAATTTGTGGGAGATGGATTCTAAACTGGTGCAGTTTATAGAACTGCACTACTATCTTCAGCAGCAGTACTAGCATTAGCACCACCACCAGCTATTACTAAAACTGTACCACCGCCAGAAACAGATTCCTGCGCTACTAAATCTGTAAGGGTGTCTGTGGTAGTCTCTCTAACCGAGTCTCTGTAGCGGAGTCTACATCAGGGTTTGTAACTGAACCAGTACTAGTACTGGAGGCGGTGGGGGCTGATGTTCTGCTTTCATGTACTATTTTCAGTATTTTAAAGTCATCCGCTGTAATAAAGAGCATTTTTAAATGTTATATTTTGCTCCTCTTTCACGTACCAGCTCTGCGGGGATCACCACTTAAGTTTGATGGCTCCTTATTCCTGTAACTGTTTTATCCTCCCATGTTTTATATAGTATATATCTCAGGCAGTCTATCCAAGAGACCCAGTGTTTCCCCCGTCTTAAATTTCCAGACCTTGTGTTAAATCTGAAGACCCTGTGATGAATCTGAAGACCCTGTGATGAATCTGAAGACCCTGTGATGAATCTGAAGACCCTGTGATGAATTTGAAGACCCTGTGATGAATTTGAAGACCCTGTGATGAATTTGAAGACCCTGTGATGAATTTGAAGACCCTGGGATGAATTTGAAGACCCTGGGATGAATTTGAAGACCCTGTGATGAATTTGAAGACCCTGTGATGAATTTGAAGACCCTGGGATGAATTTGAAGACCCTGTGGGGGGGGGGGGGGGGGGGGGGGTAAGCCCTGTTATGAGGCAGTTTGAAGGGCCCTGTTGATGAATTTGAGACCCTGTGTTAAATTGAAGACCCTGTGATGAATTTGAAGACCCTGTGATGAATTTGAAGACCCTGTGATGAATTTGAAGACCCTGTGATGAATTTGAAGACCCTGTGATGAATTTGAAGACCCTGTGATGAATTTGAAGACCCTGTGATGAATTTGAAGACCCTGTGATGAATTTGAAGACCCTGTGATGAATTTGAAGAGCTTGTGTTGAATGTAAAGACCCTGGGTTGAGATTGTAATTTACAGACACTGTTGGTCCCTGGTTGAATTAAACCCTGGGTCAATCGACGACCCTGTGTATCACAAGCAGAGTGAACAAGTGAACATTTTTCATGAGCAGAGTGCACAAGAAAATTGTTCACAAGGTACATGAAGAAGTGAACATGCTTCTCAAGTTATGGTAGGAAGCTTTGACGAGGGTTGTGCAGCGTGGATAGTGGCCGAGTGAAGGGGCGACGTTAGCTGGTCCAGGTGACACACACACACAAACACTCTCCATATGTTTACTCGCCTAATTGTGGTTACAGGTAGGTAGGTGTAGGGGTGTGTGTGTAGGTGTGTGTGTACTCACCTAGTTGTTGTTGCATGGGTCGAGACATAGCTCCTGTGTGTGTGTGTGTGCGCGCGCGCGCGCCTCCCCCTACACGTGCGCTCACGCCGTGCACGTACACGCACGCACTTGTACGTCGAGAGGTATTAGTCGCTGCTCGTGTGAGTGCGCTTCACTCACGTTGTTCATTATCACCTTATCACTTAGACACGTGTACACAAGGTCACCCACCCGGGTACTGGCCCCACTTAATGCTGCCTAACCTCGCTTACCTAGACACACAATTAACCAGGACGTTTCGGTCCACTTGTAAATGGTCCAATTCGGACCGAAACGTCGTCATAAGCTCCTATGTGCGGGTTGTGTATTGTTCCAGTCACGGTATTGTTCCTCCCTTACCTATCATCTACTAGCCTTTACTAGAGAAATCCTTCCCATTTTCCTGCTCTCTTTTCTTCCCTTTCCTCCTCCTCCTAATTCCCTTTCCTCCCCCTTCACCAACCTACCCGCTCAACCCTCCTTCCCTTTCTCTCAGTAAACTCGCCTCAGCTTTACAAATGTGATGGCATCACTAGCTGAGGCATCATCATAGTGGCGACAGTGCCCGAGCGTGGCACCATGACGCAAACAAGATCCATCACCCGAGCGACAGTGCCACGACTTTCCCTCCCTCGCCGTGGCACTTTAACAGCTGCCCCAGGGTCAAGTGTCACCTTATGCTCGCTCTCACCATCTCCATTCTCGTACGCCCCATTCTGAGTAGCAACTCCAGGAAGAGGAACAAGTGAGAGAAGAAACGGTGCGTGTTTTTCCGCACGATCTATCATAATATTAATGGTATACTGTACCCACAAGTACAGTGTACCATTTCCAACCTTGACAAGTGTTATCAACCTTGACAAGTGTTATCAACCTTGACAAGTGTTATCAACCTTGACAAGTGTTATCAACCTTGACAAGTGTTATCAACCTTGACAAGTGTTATCAACCTTGACAAGTGTTATCAACCTTGACAAGTGTTATCAACCTTGACAAGTGTTATCAACCTTGACAAGTGTTATCAACCTTGACAAGTGTTATCAACCTTGACAAGTGTTATCAACCTTGACAAGTGTTATCAACCTTGACAAGTGTTATCAACCTTGACAAGTGTTATCAACCTTGACAAGTGTTATCAACCTTGACAAGTGTTCTCAACCTTGACAAGTGTTCTCAACCTTGACAAGTGTTCTCAACCTTGACAAGTATTCTCAACCTTGAGAAGTATTCCCAACCTTGAGAAGTATTCCCAGCCTTGAGAAGTATTCCCAGCCTTGAGAAGTATTCCCAGCCTTGAGAAGTATTCCCAGCCTTGAGAAGTATTCCCAGCCTTGAGAAGTATTCCCAGCCTTGAAAGTATTCCCAGCCTTGAAAGTATTCCCAGCCTTGAGAAGTATTCCCAGCCTTGAGAAGTATTCCCAGCCTTGAGAAGTATTCCCAGCCTTGAGAAGTATTCCCAGCCTTGAGAAGTATTCCCAGCCTTGAGAAGTATTCCCAGCCTTGAGAAGTATTCCCAGCCTTGAGAAGTATTCCCAGCCTTGAGAAGTATTCCCAGCCTCGAGAAGTATTCCCAGCCTCGAGAAGTATTCCCAGCCTTGAAAAGTATTCAGTTCCACAGTGTAGTGCTACATGATATACGGTATACGATAACTTCCCCCACACTCTTACAACGAGACCTGACCCTCCATTACCACATTAATACTCGTATATATCGTATTTTTTATTAAATATATATATATATATATATATATATATATATATATATATATATATATATATATATATATATATATATATATATATATATATATATATATATATATATATATATATATATATATATATATATATATATATATATATATATATATATATATATATATATATATATATATATATATATATATATATATATATATATATATATATATATATATATATTATGTCTGCCGATTAGGTAAAACTGGTCAATTAGCAAGAACTCATGTAAAATTAAGTCCTTTTTAAAATTTTCTCTTATACGTTTAAAGATATTTTTTTCATTTATGTTAATGTAAGAATTTATAATTTTGTACCTAGAGAAACTTTGAAAACCTACCTAACCTAATTACAACAAGAGCAATTTAATTTAGCCTAACCCAACTAAATATATTTTAGATACGTTAACATTAATTTAATAATAAACAAACACAATGAAATATATTTTTTCGTTATGTTCAGAATGATTTTGGCGAAATTATTGCATACACAAATTTTCACTTGTCTTATATGGCAAGGTGAGCGTTGCTATTTAAGCCAAAATCGCAAGTTTTACCTAATCGGCACGACATATATATATATATATATATATATGTATATATATATATATATATATTTATTTATTTATTTATATTTATTTTAGAAAGTTTTAGGGCGTTAAGTTTCTGTAATATATTTTGGTATATTA
Organism: Cherax destructor; assembly: GCA_009830355.1. NCBI lineage: Eukaryota > Metazoa > Arthropoda > Malacostraca > Decapoda > Parastacidae > Cherax > Cherax destructor. The sequence goes on along the minus strand of WNWK01001944.1, from coordinate 131,187 downwards.
TTGTATTTAAGGTATTTGAACAAAACATAAAAAAAATTTGAAGAAAAAGAATGTTTATTAGCGGTAAAAGAGGCAAGTTTAAACACACACAGACACACACTTGTTAACTCGTAGTAACATAAGGAAGGGAAGTTAGAACATTATCAAGCAACTCGCTACATAATACACTACTGTTGCAACAAACGCCGAGAAAACAAAACACGAGCAGTATCTGCCGAGCAGCGACACTACAAGTAAGAACGGCGCCACAATTTCCTATACTGGAGGGAGGGGGTTAGCTATCTGGCTGAAAGGGAAAAGGAGCTTTGTTTTGAAGCAGCATTATCATTACTATTTATATTTGGGGAAGCTTTGGGAAGCTGAGGAAATATTTGGCCAGTTATCTCCAAGCTTTTGCTTGGCGCCACCCCTGACCACAATGACCTGCTGAATGCTGAATGTCTTGAATACAGATGACCTGGAAAGTTGAATGTGCTCCAGAACCTACATTTCAGTCTAATGAGACGCCCCCTTTCATGTACACACCATTAAATCTAACGTTTTGTTAGAATAAAACTTAACAAGCTGTGAAATCTTAAGGACAGGAATCATACAAGAAAAACAAATGCAACACAGTGTAAACCATCGTAATAACGTTTCACATAAAGTAAACCTTTAACAACTTGTACATTAAAAATGTAAACCATTATTTATAATATATATATATATGTCGTGCCGAATAGGTAAAACTGGTCAATTAGCAAGAACTCATTTAAAACTAAGTCCTTTCTAAAATTTCTCTTATACATTTAAAGATATATTTTTTCATTTATGTTAATATAAAAATTAATGATTTTGTACCAAAAGTACCTTAGGAAACTTACCTAACCTTATTATAACAAGAGCAATTTAATTTAGCCTAATCCAACTAAATATATTTTATACAAACACAATGAAATATATTTTTTTCGTTAGGTTCAGAATGATTTTTTCGAAATTACTGCACACACAAATTTTCGCTTGCCTTATTCGGCAAGAAGAGAGTTTTTATTTAAGGCAAAATCGCAAGTTTTACATATTCCATTACTATCCCTCATCACCCCCACCAGCTCTTCCCTGATAATCACCAGTCCCCCACCCACCACCACCAGACATCAAACCTTGAAAAAAAGTATTATAGCACGAGACATTGACAAACTTTCAAGACATGACCAGTATACACGAAGTCTTTTTTTTTTTTTACCACTCCCGGTGTCTCCCATCTAGATAGGAAGACCCGACAAAGAAGAAAACACTTTCAATGCCACTCAATCACTGTCTTGCCATAAGCGCCAACATCACAGTTCAGATGACCCTCCGATCCACAACATCCACACCCCTCCTCCTCAGGGTAGGCACTGTACTTCCCACCTCTAGACCATAATTTTTAAAGGGGTGGACCGGTAAGCCAGCGGAAGGCCTCGGTCAGATGACCAAAAACTCCAACGGCGGGTCATCATCTGACTAAGACCCGCATCAGGAAACACCTGTCCGGTGTCCTGACGAACCTACCCTCTAGAACTCAAGTCGGGTTAACCTATTTTCCCAAATCCCTTCATATTACTTTGTTCACACTCCAACAGCATTTTCATAAAAACCACTTGCATTCACTCCAATCTAACATAAGTCTGTTGGATGTCCAAGCCCCTAGCACTCGAACCCTCCTTCATCCCCTCCTCCAACCTTTCTTAGGACGATCCCTATCCCTCCTCTCCACCCCAGATTTATATGCTTTCCTTCCTCTCTAAATGTGCAAACTACTTCAAGAACCCCTTCCTTAGCCCTCTGAATAATACTTTTCTTGTAATTCCACATATTCTAGTCTCCATACTACGAATTCTCTGCATAATATTCACACCACACATTGCCCTCAAACACATCTCTACTGCCTCCACCCTCTTTCTCGCTGCAACATCCAAAACCCATGCTTCACACCCATACAACAGTACTGGTATTACCAAACTCTGGTACATGCCCTTTAATTGCCTCCATATATATAAAAATCTTTTTCTCCACAAATGCCTCAATGCACCACCCACCTTTTTCCCTTCGTCAATTTTATGGCTCGATTCATTTCTCATGGAACCATCTGCCAAGTCCACTCCTAAATATCTGAACACATTTTTCTCTATACTCCCTCCCTCCAAAATTATATCAAATTTCTTATTGCCTATATTTCTGATACTCTCATCACTTTGTCCTTTTCTATGTTCACTTTTAATTTCATTTGTTTACATTCCTTTACCAACCTTTGCAACTTCTCTTCCGAATCACCCAAGAGAACTGTGTCATCGGCAAAAATCAACTGTGACAACTCCCACTCCGTACCAGGAGGAACGGGTGAAGGAAAGGTTGGAAGTGGTGAACGAAGTGGTGGAGGAAAGGTTGGAGGAAGGGGTTCAGGAAGGGCTAGAGGAAGGGGTGCAGGAAGGGCTAGAGGAAGGGGTGCAGGAAGAGGTAGAGGAAGGGGTGCAGAAGAGGTAGAGGAAGGGGTGCAGAAAGAGGTAGAGGAAGGGGTGCAGAAGGGTAGAGGAAGGGGTGCAGAAGAGGTAGAGGAAGGGGTGCAGGAAGAGGTAGAGGAAGGGGTGCAGAAAGAGGTAGAGGAAGGGGTGCAGAAAGAGGTAGAGGAAGGGGTGCAGAAAGAGGTAGAGGAAGGGGTGCAGAAAGAGGTAGAGGAAGGGGTGCAGAAAGAGGTAGAGGAAGGGGTGCAGAAAGAGGTAGAGGAAGGGGGTTAAGGTATTGACAGGTGTAAGTCAGGTTGATCCTCACACCACCAGCCGCACCCTCATTAGCGCTGCTGCTGCAGCAGCTGTTCTTGCTGCTGCTGGCGGTGGAGGTGGTGATGGTGGCGGTATGCGACGGTGGTGAGCGACGACGGTGGTGGGGGTCGTGGTGGTGATGGTGCACGACGGTGGTGGGAATAATTTCCACAACGTAATCATATGACACACATCTTACTCTCACACACTTATCAGTGTTATCAGGGCTTGTAGGAAGGGAAAGAAATGTACGAGAGAGAGAAATTCTTCAGTAATAGGAGGGAGGTGTAGGAAAGAAAGAAAATGTGCGCCAACAAACAGTAGGTTCCAATTACCTCAACACGTTTACGAGGTTCGTGATTCCCCAGGGAACTGCAATCACAACATTCCCCCACCCCGTCTACCCTTAGCACACGCACGCAGACTACAGCAGAGGAGAAAAATAATAAATTAAGACTACAGCAGAGGAGACTACACAGTTATTAGTTATTTCCCAAATGGGAGTCCACTGCGACAGTTAACTGAATGGTGAGACAACACAGATGATGCAAGAGCACTCCAAACAGTGCTTTGAAGCCACACAATGCTTCGTACCAAAGGCTCTAGAAATGCTAAATAGTGAGAGGGAGCATAGGATCCAGAGCCGAAAGAGCTAAAGAACATTAAAACAAAATTACAAAACACAAAGGACGGCCAAGACTAGGAAAGTGAGCAGAAAATCTGAGGAAAAATATGCAAGAATAAGAAGGGAAGCAGAGTGCCAATTCGAGAATAACAGAGTCAAAGGCCAAATCAGAAGCGAAACTAGTCCACAGCCACATAAGAAATAAGATGACACTAAATTTTTTTTTTGTGAGTTTGAAGGAGGAAGAAGCTCACAAAAAAAAAGAGAGACTCATGCGTGGAATTGAGGAGAAGATTTAAGGAGGTATATATTCACCGAGATAGGGATGATGCCATAAAGTGAAGATGAACGATGTCACACAAAACAGACAGCATCCACATATCAAGGAAGGAGGCACTCAAGCTACTAAAGGAGTTGGACACATCAAAAGCCATTATACCTGACAACTTATGACGATAGGTAATGAGCGAAGGTGCGGAAGACCTGTGTGAACGTACAGCGAAGATGTACTTTTCACTAAGACAGGAAAACTGCCAGACAACTAGCAGTTGAATAAGAATGGAAGGATACAGACAAGCGGAAAGGGTGGTGAAACAAGTGGCTACTAGAGTTTAACCAAAGCAAGTGCATGGTCAAGCAAATTGAAGAGGAAGAGGGGTAGGTAGGTAGTTTTGAGATTCACATGGGTGATCATTTAGCACACTTGGCAATAAAATATAATGCAACACACAAGATCATTCAAGGTATAAAATTAGCATGAATAAAACACAACAAAAAAAAAGAATATAACACCAGGTTAAAATAACCAGCATCAATCAAAAATCCCATTAAATTGTTAATGTTAACACAGACTCCTAAAGGTTCTCTGAGGTCCCTAAAGGCACCTTGGTAATTATAAAATTCACGATGAAAGTAAACGAGTGTAAGTCGTGAGCAAACAATGTATTCCACAATCAGCTGCACGCCACAAGCTACACAGAGGCCCAGAGGGAGGCAGAAGCCCTTGCATACAGGTGTCTATAGGCGAGATCTACTAAGTCGATCCTCAATCGACAGACTAATCTCACAGAGACGATTTCTGTTGAAGGGAGGCAGTCAAAACTACGTCCTGCTGAACACTATAAAACTTTATTTTCGTTCGTAGGGCAACATCTGGCCCACCACTTCCTAAGGATATCTCTATGTATGTGGCCCATGATGTCACTAAGATAGAAATCTACGATACAGGAAGTTGGTTACAGTAGCCTTCGCCTCTGGGTATGCCTGTCAATTTTCAAGGACACCAACATGGTTTGGGCATTAAGAGAACTCCGCTTATACTATGCATGGAGATGGGCTAACCGCTACTGGATCTTTTGGACCATAGTGTGGACAAATACTGGGAGCACATTAGTTATCTGAGTAGACTGTGAACTAACATTCAACTAAGTTATACATCAGGGCAAGACTACCAGGGATTGCGTAAAGCTCAGCAGTGAGCACAGATAATTTATTTGGTAATTGTTCACAAGAAGGGTCTTTACAACAAAGCCAACACCATTCTCGTTCTTTAACTTGTCAGTAAAGACTTTCATCCTTGAAGCATTGACAAAAATCATGCTCCAAAAAATTAGCGTCTCAATACGTACGGATCCCCATTCACTGCCTATAAAGTCGAACCTCAGGTGGTGTCCAAGGGCAGTAGGAAAAGAAGCCAACCTCTCTGACTGCAAACACATCGAGGTCACAATCCAGGAGAGCAGACCGCATCCGAACACCAAAGAGGAAGTCTCGCATGATGAGTAAAGGGCTCACATCCCCCTCCCCTCTCTGGTGAGTCATCTTCAGGGAGATTAGTAGGCAGAGTTGAACTGTTACTTGATAGCGGTTTATTGTCGAAAATGTAACAGAGAAGTTCCACCATGTCGAGTCTCTCTTTGTTGGGCAAGGACTGCTAGTATTCAAATATCAACGCATGCGCAATGACTAATTAATGAACACCGCAGTATAAGCTAGACTTCCAGGAGTCCCACGAAACCTGAGGAGGTAGTGCAAGCCTAGCTCCTCGTGGTAGATGCAAGAAAAGCTGGCTAAGCTCATCTTAAAGGTTCTAAACTGGGAGAGCACAGAATGCACCCATATGAAGCCATATCCGTACGTGATGGACAAGATTTAGAAAGCAGCAGGGATAGAACAGAATAGTAGGCAAGCCTGGAATGGAACAAGACCTCGTACAGGTACAGGTAAAGTATAGCCCGCCATTCAACCCCCAGGTAAGGTATGAGAGCACCTTAAGATTGTCTGGCGCCTGTAGAGATTCCACTTTGAACTTTATACGAAAAACCTGGAGAGCGTATAAATCTGTAGTGGAAAGGGTAGGGGTCTTCCCCGAAAAGATTGGATGGAGGGGTAAAGGAGGTTTTGTGGGCGAGGGGCTTGGACTTCCAGAAAGCGTGCGTGAGCATGTTAGATAGGAGTGAATGGAGACGAATGGTTTTTGGGACCTGACCAGCTGTTGGAGTGTGAGCAGGGTAATATTTTGTGAAGAGATTCAGGGAAACCGGTTAGCCGGACTTGAGTCCTGGAAATGGGAGGTAAAATGTCTGCACTTTAAAGGAGGGGTTTGGGATATTGGCAGTTTGGACATCTAAACTGTCGTATCTGAGTGCCTCTGCAAAGACAGTGATTATGTATGAGTGATGGTGAAAGTGTTGAATGATGAAAGTTTTTTCTTTCTTTTTGGGTCACGCTGCCTTGGTGGGAAATGGTCGACGTGTTTAAAAAATTATTATTATATATATATATATATATATATATATATATATATATATATATATATATATATATATATATATTATAACGCACTGTCCTTGCGCCAGCTAGCCAGAAGCGAGCCAGGTGGCCACACAATAGGATTGTCGTCCTATAGAATGTGGTGGAGAAATGGATGCCTTGGCTGGAAGGAGGCATGTATGTTCTGCTGCTTCTGGGGGATTATGTGTGTTAGTTACCATTTTGTCCTAGGCACATGTTGATTAGACACTAGGCCTGTTGTATGTGTAAGGAAACACATCTAAATGTTTCCACCCCGCCGGGAAGCGAACCCGGGCCCTCCGTGCGTGAAGCGAGGCTTTAGCCACCAGACCACCGGGTGTGTGTGTGTGTGTGTGTGTGTGTGTGTGTGTGTGTGTGTGTGTGTGTGTGTGTGTGTGTGTGTGTGTGCGCGCGCGCGCGCACACACACACACACCCTGTACACTGTGTACGTTAGGCCCATACTGGAGTATGCAGCACCAGTTTGGAACCCACACCTAGCCAAGCATGTGAAGAAGCTCGAGATAGTGTAAAGGTTTGCAACAAGACTAGTCCCGGAGCTAAGGGGTATGTCCTACGAGGGGAGGTTAAGGGAAATCGACCTGACGACACTGGAGGACAGGAGAGATAGGGGAGACATGATAACAACAAGTAAGATACTGAGAGGAATTGACAAAGTGGACAGAGACAGAATGTTCCAGAGATGGGACACAACAACAAGGGGACACAGTTGGAAGTTGAAGACTCAGATGAATCACAGAGATGTTAGGAAGTATTTCTTCAGTCACAGTTGTCGGGAAGTGGAATAGTTTAGGAAGCGATGTAGTGGAGGCAGGCTCTATACATAGCTTTAAGCAGAGGTATGATAAAGCTCATGGCGCAGGGAGAGTGACCCAGTAGCGGCCAGTGAAGAGGCGGGGCCAGGAGCTTTGAATCGACCCCTGCAACCACAACTAGGTGAGTACACGATGTGAATGAATGGTTCAGAGAACCGACGAGTTGGTAAATTAGACACATATGCAACACTTGGGTATGCATATGTGTCTAATTTACCAACTTTTAGGTGAGTACACACAAGCCACAGGGATGTAAGGAAGTATTTTGTTAGTCTCAAGATGGTTGAAAATTAGAATGCCTTCTTCGATGAGGCTGTGGTGGAGGCAAACAATACACAACTTCAAGAGTAGATACAATAAGGTCCATGAGGCTAAAAATCAGTGATGCCGATCAAGCTGGACTAGGAGGCGGAGCCTCGTACCTCCCTCCCTCTTTCTTTTTCTCTACTTTCTCTTTCGTTTTTCTCTCTCTCAGCAGCAGGCCACTCCCTCACCGCTCATCAGGTTGTCAGTTGTTCCTCTCTCAGTGGACTTCCTAGGGCTGAAAGGTTCCAATCTTCTCGAGGGCTTATCATATTTCCTTCCCATAACTCGAGCCAATTTAAAACAAAATTCTGCTCAGAACGAGGGCAAGAAAATTGACGATTGGAACCTTTATTTTCACTTTTATTCATACCGTGATAAAGTTTCCAAGAAAATACAACATGCATAGAAAAATATGTAAAATTATTGAATGAATTTGCAATGTAAGAAATCTTGTCTCCCAAAACCTTCTAGTGTTGAAAGGGAGAAAAACTCGGGGAAATACTATTTTAAAGGACAGAGGAAGTTAAATTCCCCATTTTTTTGTAAAATAAGGTGTCTACTGTCTTCTCAAAGTCCTGATTGAGATAAAGCCACTGGAGGGCGAAACGTCTACAATGAAGATACCCAGGTGATGCACATGTGTCTAATGTTTATAATATTAGTAGTAAAAGTAGTAGAAAAAGTGGAAGATAGAAGCAGAAATAGTAGAAAATAAATGGTAGTGTCGAAGTAAATGGAGTTAAGTCAAGAAAGAGACACTGCATCTAAGCCAAATGGAGAGCAAGAACAACAGGGAAAGAGAGGGAAACTGAAGGTACAGACACACTGGGCAGAAGGAAAAAACAAAGAAATAAGGAAAAATAGGAAAGGGGAAGAGGTAGGGAGAGAAGAAAGGATCAGGTCAAATCACTAGTGTTCTGAAGTTTGGAGCATTTCACAACGTAAGAAAGGAATGCATCTACAGAAATAAAGCCAAGACTAAGATTCGTACTAAGAAAGCTGTGTATAAGGAATGCTTCAAGACGACGACGGCTGTGAATGCTAGAAGTAGGATAGAAAGTTTTGGCAGAGGACCAGTCAGTAGGATGACTGTGATTTCTAACATGACAGATAAGAGCATTATTGGTGTCGGCAAGCCTAAGCCTAACACTGTTTTTGTGCTCTTTCTGACAGACTTAACGAGCACAAAAACAGTGTTAGACTTTCCGACACCAATGATGCTCTTTACCGCCATGTTAGAGATCACAGTCATCCTACTGACCGGTCCTCTGCCAAAACTGTCTATCCTACTTCTAGCCTTCACAGCCGCTGTCTTCTTGAAGCATTCCTTATACACAGCTTTCCTGCAAAGATAATAAGCACTGCAGTAGATAATGGAAAGCATAACTGTAGGTAAAGATGAGAAGCTTTACAACATTAAAGATAATGATAACCATTACAACAGTAACGATAATGAGAACCATTACAACAGTAACGATAATGAGAACCATTACAACAGTAAAGATAGCCAGAAGCATTACAACAGTAAAGATAGCCAGAAGCATTACAACAGTAAAGATGAGAACCATTACAACAGTAAAGATAGCCAGAAGCATTACAACAGTAAAGATAGCCAGAAGCATTACAACAGTAAAGATGAGAACCATTACAACAGTAAAGATAGCCAGAAGCATTACAACAGTAAAGATAATGAGAACCATTACAACAAAGTAGATAATGAGAAACATTACTTCAGTAGTATAGCTAGAGACTACAGAACACTTAGGCTACACAAGTGGTCACGTGAGCACTGCAGTTTACCCTCAATACATGTGAGATTAAGAAAAAATCAGATCAAGGAAAAACGAGAGTAGATTAAAATCATAGTACGGAAAAATGAGAGTAGGGGGAAAATCAAAATAGGGGAAAATCAGAGTACTTTTCATCAATTCTCCATTTCTTTTATCTTTGCTCGTCCTTTGTTCCTCTTTCATCCTCCTCATTATCTTCCTCCTCTTCAAAACCTATACTAATACGTTTTCTACACGTGTAAACAACAAATGTGTTAAACTAAACATTTAAGAACACCTTCCCCGGAGCCTCGGCATCAATACCCACATGAAAGTACACAGGGAGGGACATGATAACGACATATACTGAGAGGAATTGACAAGGTGGATAGGAATGTTTCATAGATGGGACAGCAGCAAGAGGTCACAACTGGAAGTTGAAAACTCAGTTGAGTCACAGGGATGTTATTAAGTGGAACAATCGAGATTGATGTAGAGGAGGTAGGATCCATACATAGCTTTAAGAAGAGGTACAATAAAGCTCTTGGGGCAGGGAGTGTGTGGACCTAGTAGCGACCAGCGAAGAGGCGGGGCCAGGAGCAGTGAATCGACCCCTGCAACCACAACTGTCAACTCAACTGTCGTTCAAATCCCAGCTTGCACTGAGACAACAACGTCTTGCTCTGTGTAGAGTCAACAGACTTGCTAAAGCTTGGCTCAAAGCGTAACGTGGTCTTCAAATAAAATCATGCTATGCTCAAAGTGAATGGCTTTGTAACTCTCCTGATAAAGCTCTATTTAGAGCGCAATGCAGCCGCCTACAAAGTCATGATCTACTCAGAGCGACTTTCTGTAAGACACCAATGCAATGACCCGAAGGTATTTAATTACAAAGCCAGGCCCCTCTCTCTCTCTCTCTCTCTCTATCTCTCTCTCTCTCTCTCTCTCTCTCTCTCTCTCTCTCTTCTCTCTCTTCTCTCTTATCTCTCTATCTCTCTATCTCTATCTCTCTATCTCTCTCATCTCTCTATCTCTCACTTCTCATTCTATCTCTTTTCTCTCTATTCTCTCTATCTCTCATATCTCTCTATATCTCTGATTCTCTATTCTCTCTTCTCCTTCTCTCTCTCTCTCTCTCTCTCTCTCTCTCTCTCTCTCTCTCTCTCTTGTTACAAACAGAAGCTCAACTAAGAGCGCTCAATAAGGCAGGCAACAATGAAGCTTGGTTTCAGGTAGGGCTCCCAAAATAAGAATACGTACTCTCTCGAAACCGGTCACATTAAGACATAGGCAAATTTACATTTGCAAAAGTAATGAGGAAGTTGTAAATAACATAAGAACCTCCCCGTGGGTAACCAAGTCTACCAGAGTGAAAGGCATTAACACTGCCTCCCATACTGTTATTGTAGCCACCTAATCAACAACCCCAACAATCCCCTCCCCCACAATCCTCTTAGTGTGGACACTTCCTTGAATGCATAAAAACCATAAATATTAGAATTATGCTTATTTATGCGTTTTCTGGGAAGAAGGGAGTTGCAGACTTGCATACCTATTACAACTTGGTGGATTTACACACTGAGTACATAATGGTTTGTCTCCTCCCTCCCTCTCTCCTCCTCCCTCTCTCTCTCTCCCTCCTCCTTCCTCCTCTCCTCCTCTCTCCCTCCCTCCTCCTCTCCTCTCTCCTCCTCTCCTCCTCTCTCCTCCTCTCTCCTCCTCTCTCTCCCTCTCTCCCTCCTCCCTCCTCCTCTCCTCCTCCCTCCTCCCTCCTCCCTCCCTCCCTCTCTCCTCCATATTATATGCTTCTGTAGTTACTAGTTGTCAAAGGCACATATCGATAAGCACTTGGCCTGTTGTGTGTGTGTTTTTTACTCACCTAGTTGTGGTTGCAGGGGTCGATTCACAGCTCCTGGCCCCGCCTCTTCACTGGCCGCTACTCGGTCACTCTTCCCGCTCCATGAGCTTTATCATACTTCTTAAAGTTATGCTTGACCAGGTGTGGGTTCCAAACTGGTGCTGCATACTCCAGTATGGGCCTGACGTATGTGGTGTACAGAGTCTTGAATGATTCCTTAGTGAGGTATTGGAACGCTATTCTTAGGTTTGCCAGTCGCCCGTATGCTGCAGCAGTTGTCTGATTGATGTGTGCCTCAGGAGATGTGTTCGGTATTATACTCACCCCAAGATCTTTTTCCTTGAGTGAGGTTTGCAGTCTTTGGCCACCTAGATTATACTCTGTCTGCGGTCATCTTTGCCCTTCCCGATCTTCATGTCTGTGTCTGTATGTGTGTGTCTGTGTCTGTATGTGTGTGTCTGTGTCTGTATGTGTGTGTCTGTGTCTGTATGTGTGTGTCTGTGTCTGTATGTGTGTGTCTGTGTCTGTATGTGTGTGTCTGTGTCTGTATGTGTGTCTGTCTACCTAGTTGTGGTGCAGGTCAGCTAGCTGTGTATGTTCATGTGTCTGTATGTGTCTACAAACTAGAGTGTAACATCACCAAACATTTTATTTCGTCCAGGGTGAAGGGTTCAACGCCACTCCATTACGTGGCCTTATAGCAGTGTAAATCACTTTCTTGAAGTTAGCTTGATGTGCGCGAGGAAGCAAAATTACCCAGTGAGGACCACTCAGGTGACGAGTGTTCCCAGGTTATGGTGTCCAAGCCTGCCACACAAACGAATTGTTGAATAAGATTCTGGAATTATATATGAACAAGAGAAGAGGGAGAGGGAAGGGAAAGGGAAGGAGGAGAAGGTGAGGGGAAAAGGGGGAAAGAAAGAGAGAAAGAGAGAAGCAATATAAATACAAGTATTGTGTTGCTCTTGATTTTCTTAAAGGAAATTTTCAATGTGCAAGATATTATTGACGTAAAATTGTGTATAGCAGAGGTGTGGGAGAGGGAATGCTGTGAAGGAAAGGGAAGGAGTGATAAGGCAGAGGGAAGGAGTGATAAGGGAGAGGGAAGGAGTGATAAGGGAGAGGGAAGGAGTGGTAAGGGAGAGGGAAGGAGTGGTGAGGGAAGGGGTGGTGAGGGAGGGAAGGAGTGGTGAGGGAAAGGGAAGTGAGTAGAGGGAGGGAAGGAGTGGTAGAGGGAAGGAGTGTAGGAGAGGGAAGGAGTGGTGAGGGAGGGAAGGAGTGGTGAGGGAGAGGGAAGGAGTGTTGAGGAGAGGGAAGGAGTGGTGAGGGAGAGGGAAGGAGTAGTAAGGGAGAGGGAAGGAGTGGTGAGGGAGAGGGAAGGAGTGGTGAGGGAGAGGGAAGGAGTGGTGAGGGAGAGGGAAGAGTGAGGAGAGAATGTGAAGAGAGTGGTGAGGAAAGGAAGGAGTGGTGGAAGAGGGGGAGGAGGGAGATGAGGGTAGTTGGACGTAACACAACTGTTAAAACACACACACACTGTGCCGCTACCATGATCTATATTACAGCTACACACTGAGGACAAAAACAAGCTGTTCTTTCACTGTCATATTCCATCACACCAGATGAGTTTCTTACATCAAGTGATGAAATGTGTCAGTCTGTGCTGGGAGACGATTGGCGCAATGGTGGTGAGGACATCCTCAAGCATTCCACTTAAGTTTCAGTGACTACGGCTAACTTCAAAGATGTCGTTCCAGGAGAGCTGCAGTTACTGTTAGTTGGCAATTACCATCTCTCAGGATGGCCTCTTCCACACTCAGGATACAAGAGAGAGAGAGAGAGAGAGAGAGAGAGAGACAGAGAGAGAGACAGAGAGAGAGACAGAGAGAGAGACAGAGAGAGACAGAGAGAGAGAGAAGAGAGAGACAGAGGAGAGAGACAGAGAGAGAGAGAGACAGAGAGAGAAGAGAGACAGAGAGAAGACAGAGAGACAGAGAGAGAGACAGAGAGAGAAGAAGAGAAGAGCAGAGAGAGAGAGCAGAGAGAGAGACAGAGAGAGACAGAGAGAGAGACAGAGAGAGAGACAGAGAGAGACAGAGAGAGAGACAGAGAGAGAGAGAGAGAGACAGAGAGAGACAGAGAGAGAGAGAAGAGAGAGAGACAGAAGAGAGAAGAGAGAGAGAGAGAGAGAGAGAGCAGAGAGAGAGAGAGAGAGAGAAGAGAGAGAGAGAGAGAGAGAGAGACAGAGAGAGAGAGAGAGAGACAGAGAGAGAGAGAGAGACAGAGAGAGAGAGAGAGAGAGAGAGAGAGAGAGAGAGAGAGAGAGAGAGAGAGAGAGAGAGAGAGAGAGAGAGGAGAGAGAGAGGAGAGAGAGGAGAGAAGAGAGAGAGAGAGAGACAGAGAGAGAAGAAGAGAGAGAAGAGAGAGAGACAGAAGAGAGAGACAGAAGAGAGACAGAGAGAGAGACAGAGAGAGAGAGAGAGAGACAGAGAGAGACAGAGAGAGACAGAGAGACAGAGAAGAGACAGAGAGAGACAGAGAGAAGAGACAGAGAGAGAGACAGAGAGAGAGACAGAGAGAGAGCAGAGACAGAGACAGAGAAGACAGAGAGACAGAGACAGAGAGAGACAGAAGAGAGACAGAGAGAGACAGAGAGAAGAGAGAGACAGAGAGAGACAGAGAGAGAAGAGAGAGACAGAGAGACAGAGAGACAGAGAGAGAGACAGAGAGAGAGAGAGAGAGAGAGAGGAGAGAGAGAGAGAGAGAGAGAGGAGAGAGAGGAGAGAGGAGGGGAGAGGAGAGAGAGAGAGAGAGAGAGAGAGAGAGAGAGAGAGAGAGAGAGAGAGCACTGTGAGAGGCGGCGACCATGTGCCGCTCAACTAATATTAACAATGCGAGTTAATTTTAACTTGCTCCTCCCACACCGACAAGAGCTTGAGTTAATCCATTACGTTGAAACATTTGCTGGTGTACATAGCATCTCTCACTCCAGTATTGATCCACTGAGGCCAACACTCGCATCACCTCACCTAATATGCTCGCATTTCAGGCGTTTGCATACATGCGTGTGTGCGAGCATATGTACGTTCGTGCAAGTGTGTGTGTACTCACCTAATTGTGGTTGCAGGGGTCGATTCATATCTCCTGGCCCCACCTCTTCGCTGGTCGCTACTAGGTCCACTCGCTTCTCCATGAGCTTTATCAAACCTTTCCTTAAAGCTACGTATGGATCCTGCCTCCACTACATCACTCACCAGAGTGTTCCATTTCCTGACAACTCTATGACTGAAGAAATACTTCCCAACATCCCTGACTCATCCGAGTCTTCAGCTTCCAGCTGTGGCCCCTTAGTGCTGTGTCCCATTTCTGGAACATTCTGTTGCTATCCACTTTGTCAAATCCTCTCAGGATTGTATATGTCCTTATCATGTGTTTCCCCTCTATCCCTCATGTCCTCCAGTGTCGTCAGATTTAATTTAACCTCTACTCGTAGGTCATACCCCTTAGCTCCGGGACTAGTCTTGATGCAAACCTCTGCACTGCACTTCCTCTAATTTCTTGACGTGCTGGACCAGATGTGGGTTTCATACTGGTGCTGCATACTCCAATAAGGGACTGACGTACATAGTGTACAGTGTCTTTAAGAGAGAGAGAGAGAGAGAGAGAGTGAGAGAGAGTGAGAGAGTGAGAGAGTGAGAGTGAGTGTGAGAGAGAGTGAGAGAGTGAGAGTGAGAGAGAGTGAGAGTGAGAGAGTGAGAGAGAGAGTGAGAGAGAGAGATTTAATCTCTTAATCGTACCTACAAGAGTATAAGCTATTACCGGTGTGTTGTTTTCATGATTTTTTTTCATCCAGTGTTGAGCACCGTAGTCTTGATGAATCAACTAGTAGATATTATATACCACTGATATATTTTAACACCTCCTTGGTCCTACGCTAACTTAACCACACAACTGCTGCATATTCCAACCTTGGCCTAAAATATGTTGTAAAATATTTTTAACATTTCCCCATGCACATATTTGAGAGCTATGTTATAGTCTGCCAGTGTAGCATATCAGTTTCTTACTAGTAAAAAAATTTCCTCTGACATTTGCTTATTTATAACTCCTAGATTCCCAACTGTCTCACATTTGTTATATTTTGCTACACAGTCTATATATTTTTTTCAGTGGCCTCATTTCGCTGTCTTCTATTACCATTTATCTACATTAAATGTCAACATCCATTACTTCATTTCAATAATTTATCCTAGTCGTCCTGTAAAGATTTAGTTATTTCTATTGTATATTTTACCTAGAATTTTCGCATCATCCTCATTAATCAAGTTTTTATTAATTCAGTTAAGTCATTTATCAGAACAATTACAGCTCCCCACGAAGATATTTTTTCCCTTAATGTTTTCATTTTCTTAAATAGAAAAATCTTTCATCCGTTACAATAGTCTGGGCTTCATCGTTACTATATACATGTCTGCTTCCAAATTAGTCTTACAGAGAAATCTCCACTTCAAGCTTTCCTAGTATATATAATGTATACATGTTTCTCTTCCACTCTCCTTCTCTTTTATTTATCTGTTAAATATATTATGACATCTATATTCTCTTCATCCCTCCACCTCTTCTTCTTTTCTCTGTCTATAATCAATAATTTACCTTGTTGCCGCTTTGGGATAATGAAGATGTCCTCATAAAAATTCAATTTCTCCTATGTAAGGGATAGGCTATCGTAAGAGATGGTAATTCTCAAGTGATAGAACTCCAGCTCCTCTGCAACGAAACCTTTGAGGCTGGCGTAGCTGATGACCCCTTACTGGAATACTGGACTATATCCTCATCGCCGTACCGAGGTCTCCCAGGCTCAAACTGACATAATTCAACACCTTGTAAGAGCCACATCCTGCGTGATGGAATATGACAAGGAAACAGCTTTTGTTCCCACTAGGTAACGCTCATATAGAATAGGGCAGCAGCAGAAGGCTGATGCATCCAATTTTGATCAAAAAAATTACCCCTAAAACCATACCTCATCTTCCCCATACAAAAACACTCCTCGTATCCTCGTACACCCAACATTTTAATACAACCAAAATCAACTATCAAACAAATTATTGCGTGCACTAAATATTATGTTAAGTGATAAACGTCAAATGAACAACACTAGTTCTGACCACAGCATTATAATATACAATGTATACAGTGTGGAAAAAAACAAGTCGAAAAAACAGAGGAATTATAATTCAGTCGACAAAGAATTTCGGAATAACAATGGGAAATGTTACAAGAGCCCCCAATCTCTGACGTCAATGGTAGTCCACCAATCAGCAAGCGTCTCGGGTGTCTGCTCCCCTGGTTGCCAACTTCATCCTTCATGAAGATTTATTTACAAAAACTTTGTCTTTAACTTTAGCTTTTTTTACGCTATCGGTTTAGAAGTTTTCTTTAAGTCTAAGTCAATGGGAAGCGGCTCTTCATCATTTCGTTGTGCAAAGTATTAAGAAAATTATTTTTTCTATAACGTTACTGATACTAAAACAAATTTTTGTCTAAACTTACACATACATTAAGCATTATTGAAAACACACACACACACACACACCAATTATATATATATATATATATATATATATATATATATATATATATATATATATATATATATATATATATATATATATATAGTCGTCTTAATTTCAGTGGTAATTATTTCATCACTTGCCGTGACATGTAGAAATGACAGCCAATTACAGTGACAGCTTTTATCACAGGAAATGCAAATGCAGGTGTACATTAAATATATCAGTCATTTCTAGTCTTGCCAAATGTAACTAATGTTATTACGTCCCAGGTTGTTACTTGCTGCTAGTATTATTAGCCTGTTGGTGTTATATTATTATTAATATTATTAATTATTATTACCGCTTCTCAAGTATTCTAGGCAAGAGATAATATTATAGTACTCGCATTATTATTAATAAAGCTTCTCCAAATTACACAAGCCAATGGGGCATATTTTACTTGTACTATTACTGCTTTTCTGAAGTATTCCAGCCAAGGGACATTATTATTATTATAATATTATATTATTATTATTATTATTATTATCATCCATCATCATCTCGGCTTCAAGTAATTATTCAAACCAGTCTTATTGTTACGGCTTCTTTGAATTATTAAAGCCACTGAGGGAAGGAAAGAGACCATTGACTGCACCTATATCTGCATTCAAAACCAGTCATATAACGTTATTTATGACATGTATAATAATATACGAAGAACCACTAGTGTACTAGTACAGCAAGTGAAGTCCGCACGCGACGGGTAAACAGCATCGACAGATGGGACTACGACTGAAGGGCTGACATGTTAAGGAAGAAAGTCTTCAAATAACTGGCGAGATTTATTAGTGTAAGAGAGGAGGTAGTATCCAAGCATTAGCATATTATATTCACGGGGAAGACCTAAACTCGTAGGGATCATACATCGCCTGGCTTTCATCCATAAAAGGGGGAGTATAGCTTCAAAAAGTGTCTAAAGTCCGTTGGGTAAATAAGACAGAATTGGGAATGATTGTGAAATATTTAATAAAGCACTAAACTCGTGTGGGTCATTCAGAACAACGAGTGGCTGAAGCTCGATCCTCCGTCAGCAAATCACAGTCTGGCCCCTGGCCAGACATCACAGCCTGGCCCCTGGCCAGACTCTCAGCCTGGCCCCTGGCCAGGCATTAGTGTACTGTTGCGATTTTGTAAGAGAATGGAATTTTTAAAGGTAAGAAAAGTGCACATGGGTGTTTGTGTTTGAAATTCTGTTTCAAACTCGGTAAAACGACTAGTGAAAGTCGCAAAATGCTTCAGCAAGCATATGGCGACGAAGCAATGAGTCGGACACTGTTATGAAGGGTTTCTCGAGTCAACACAAAGCGAACATCAGTTGAGGATGATGAATGCTCTGGTCGTCCATCAACGTTGAAAAAGTGACAAAGACTATTCACGAAGATCGTCGTCAGTGTCGAGGACACTGCAAGTGCTGTAGGAATTTTTTTTGTGGGTCGTGTCAAAGCATTTGACAAAATTTGAACATGAGGCGAAAGGCAGCGAAATTTGTGCCCTGCTTGTTGAATTAAGACCAGAAAAACCATAGTTTTCTGGAAAAAAAAATAACAGTCGTCTCACATCCTCCCTACTCCCCAGATCCAGCCCTCTGTGACTTTTCTTTCAAAAAATATAAATGACACACACAGGACGACGTTTTAACGACATGGATGAGATTCAAACAGAATCCCAGGCTGAGCTAGACGCCGTTAGTAAAGAAGAGTTCAGTTGAACTCTTCTGCAGGCTGAGGGACTGACCACCTCAAATACTTTTTCTCCAAGGTTGATGGACTGATTACCTCATCCTTATTTCATTACTACTACTTCCTTTGTATTTGACTGAAGAAGCCTACTGTGTAGGAGAAACGTTTCATCAATAAAGATACCCAACTGTTGCACATGTGTCTTAATCTTCAACAGTGCCAGAAATGTTCTGAAAAGTGGCAGAGGCGCTGGGATCAGTGTATAGCCCCCAAGGAAAGTACTTCGGGAGGGGGAGGGGAATATAGGCAATTTCAACTAGGTGATTAGGCAAGCCTATTTTTTTTTTTGTGGCAGTTCGGAAACTTTTTTGGTAGAGCCAAGTAATAAAAATGGAGAGGATGCGTTCTTAAATTGAAAAGAAATCTAATTTAAAGTGAGAGCTATCACAGGTAGTGTTTGAATATGACTCAAGAGATGTTGATTATAAAAAATGAAGCGCTAAACCTACAAGGGTCGTACAGCATCAAGAGATGTTGAAAGATTTAAAATACAAGCAACAGACGTTGCTGGAATTTGGGAGCGTGCGTTTGTTTTATTCATCTCTTTAAAAATACTCAATAGTATAAATATAAATACTATAAATATAATATATATATATATATATATATATATATAAAAATACATATAAAAAAAAGGCCTCCTGCCTGTGATTGACATTAACAAATGCCAATGACCGAAACGTGGAAGCTTCTTTTTCCTGTGTGGTTGTGTGACTTTGTAAATGTTAAGTCGGAGAAATGTTAATATATTATTATATAATATATATATGTGTGTGTGTGTGTGTGTGTTATGTATATATATATATATATATATATATATATATATATATATATTATATATATATATGTCGTGCCAAATAGGCAAACTAGTCAATTAGCAAGCACTCATTTTAAATTAAGTCCTTTCTAAATTTTTCCCATACACATTTAAAGATACATATTTTTCATTTATGTTAATATAAAAATTAATGATTTTGAACCAAAAGCACCTTAGGGAAAATTACCTAACCTTATTATAACAAGAGCAGTTTAATTTAGCTTAATTCAATTAAATATATTTTATACAAATTTATAATAATTTAATAATAAACAAACGCAATGAAATATATTTTTTTCGTTAGGTTCAAATGATCATTGAAATATTATATAATATATATATATATATATATATATATATATATATATATATATATATATATATATATATATATATATATATATATGAAAATATATTAACTATATTAATAATGTTAAAGACTGCCTCCATAAAAGTAATTATTAAACTTCTATATAAAATTCGAGCAACTCCTCCCTCCTCTAAAAATAAATACAAATATTTCAGTCTTGCATTCTGCAATAAATCATGACTGCAATAATTGTTATTACAAAACTGATACCCGCAGGGCAGTATTACCACCCACACGATGCTCTCTCACCTCACCAGCAGGGCAGTATTACCACCCACACGATGCTCTCACCTCACCAGCAGGGCAGTATTACCACCCACACGATGCTCTCACCTCACCAGCAGGGCAGTATTACCACCCACACGATGCTCTCTCACCTCACCAGCAGGGCAGTATTACCACCCACACATGCTCTCACCTCACCAGCAGGGCAGTTTACCACCCACGATGCTTCACCTCACCAGGGCAGTATTACCACCCACACGATGCTCTCTCACCTCACCAGCAGGGCAGTATTACCACCCACACGATGCTCTCCACCCACAAGCAGGCAGTGTTACCACCCACACGATGCTCTCTCACCTCACCAGCAGGGCAGTGTTACCACCCACACGATACTTTCTCACCTCCCCACCAGCAGGGCAGTGTTTAAACCCACACGATGCTCTCTCACCCTGCCCACCAGCAGGGCAGTGTTACCACCCATAAGATGCTACATCACCTCACCCACCAGCTGGGCAATGTTTAAACCCACACGATGCTCTCACCTGCCCACCAGCAGGGCAGTGTACACCCACAGCTTTGCTCTCTATCCACTCTCCCTCCCTCAGGAGCAGTGCTACCACCCCAACACGAGATCTCTACACTTCCTCCATCCCTAAGGGCAGTGTTACCACCCACATGATCTCTCTCCCCTTCCTCCCACCCTTCTTTCCTCTCCTCTCCTCTTTCTCATTCACTCTCTCTCTCGTCGCCCACACACTCCTCACCCACCACCATCGCCTACACACACACTCCTCACCCACCACCATCGCCTACACACACTCCTCACCCCCCACCATCGCCTCCACACACTCCTCACCCACCACCATCGCCTACACACACTCCTCACCCACCACCATCGCCTACACACACACTCCTCACCCACCACCATCGCCTACACACACACCCTCACCCACCACCATCGCCTACACACACTCCTCACCCACCACCATCGCCTACACACACACTCCTCACCCACCACCATCGCCTCACACACACTCCTCACCCACCACCATCGCCTACACACACACTCCTCACCCACCACCATCGCCTACACACACACTCCTCACCCACCACCATCGCCTACACACACACTCCTCACCCACCACCATCGCCTACACACACATCCTCACCCACCACCATCGCCTACACACACACTCCTCACCCACCACCATCGCCAACACACACTCCTCACCCACCACCATCGCCTACACACACACTCCTCACCCACCACCATCGCCTACACACACACACACTCCTCACCCACCACCATCGCCTACACACACACACACTCCTCACCCACCACCATCGCCTACACACACATCCTCACCCACCACCATCGCCTACACACACACTCCTCACCCACCACCATCGCCTACACACACACACCTCACCCACCACCATCGCCTACACACACACTCCTCACCCACCACCATCGCCTACACACACACTCCTCACCCACCACCATCGCCTACACACACACTCCTCACCCACCACCATCGCCTACACACACACTCCTCACCCACCACCATCGCCTACACACACACACTCCTCACCCACCACCATCGCCTACACACACACACTCCTCACCCACCACCATCGCCTACACACACACACTCCTCACCCACCACCATCGCCTACACACACACCCTCACCCACCACCATCGCCTACACACACTCCTCACCCACCACCATCGCCTACACACACTCACCCTCACCCACCACCATCGCCTACACACACACTCCTCACCCACCACCATCGCCTACACACACTCCTCACCCACCACCATCGCCTACACACACTCCTCACCCACCACCATCGCCTACACACACACTCCTCACCCACCACCATCGCCTACACACACACTCCTCACCCACCACCATCGCCTACACACACACTCCTCACCCACCACCATCGCCTACACACAACTCCTCACCCACCACCATCGCCTACACACACACACTCCTCACCCACCACCATCGCCTACACACACTCCTCACCCACCACCATCGCCTACACACACATCCTCACCCACCACCATCGCCACACACCTCACCCACCACCTACACACACTCCTCACCCACCACCTACACACACCCTCACCCACCACCTACACACACTCCTCACCCACCACCCTACACACACTCCTCACCCACACACACCCTCACCCACCACCCACACCTCCTCACCCACCACCTACACACACTCCTCACCCACCACCTACACACACTCCTCACCCACCACCTACACACACTCCTCACCCACCACCTACACACACTCCTCACCCACCACCATCACCTCACACACACACACTCCTCACCCACCACCATCACCTACACACTGTAATCACTATCACACTCAACGTCTTAACTCTGTTCTTTTTTTTCTTACTTTTACTACCTAGCATTTTGTCAGACAATAGTCCTGGTTTATATTACACACAGACTGCATGGCCTTATATATATATATATATATATATATATATATATATATATATATATATATATATATATATAAATAAATGTAACAATCTGTGCAATAGATCCATTAAGAAAACTTGAGCGTTTATTTCGTAACGTAATTCGTTGCCTGAGGGTTGGTCTGAGTACTGGAAATGTTGGTAGATTTCAGAAGAGGTTGTGAAGGTGTTGGTTCCAAATGTTAGTGTCTCATGCACTCAGTTGCTACTATACAGTACTAGTATGCGAGACGTTCTTCCTATCCTGTGCTGTGTTGAGGCTACACTACCAGTGTAGTATGATTATTAGTCAACCTTCAACTCAAATGCCTGATAAGTAGACTATATACTCTAAAGTTGTTTACATCTAGAAAGACCAAAAAGGAACAATACATTAACAAGACACATCAAGTCACAAGTGTCTTGTTAATGGTCCAAGTCGGACCGAAACGTTGTCACAAGCTTTTCTCTCTCCTATGTGTGGGTTATTTGTGTACTGTTTACATCTATATCACAAACTCAATGAAATAAAAAAAAGTCCAAAATACTATATATATTTAACAAATTAAATCAATTTCTCAGACCTTCATAACCTGTTATTTTTTCTTAGTAAACAGCCCTAAGCGATAAGTGAATTTCATTTTTATATATTACATTTATATGGAAGCGCTAAACCTCTGAATCCAAGGGGAAGATGGGTCAAACTCCTTGGATGTAGAACCCTTTACCGGCATCGAGCCATGTCGTTGGAAGGGCTTTTCTATTAGTTAACAGATATTAGCGGTGATTTCGACGTAACTGAAGTAGTAATCCTAAATGCGAGGAGACGCATTTTGTCAACCTAACACACACACACACACGCTACATGTGTTTTGATCCCTGCACGATCCAAGACAGGTTTGTCAATATCCCCTGATCCCAGAAAGATCCCTGGGATCAAGGGATACTGAGATACCTTTCTGGGATCAAGGGATACTGAGATTTCTTTCTGGGATCAAGGGATACTGAAATTTCTTTCTGGGATCAACAGATACTGAAATTTCTTTCTGGGATCAAGGGATACTGAAATTTCTTTCTGGGATCAAGGGATACTGAGATACCTTTCTGAAATCAAGGGATAATGAGATTCCTTTCTAGGATCAAGGGATACTAAAATTTCTTTCTGGGATCAAGGGTTACTGAGATATGTTTCTGGGATCAAGGGATATTGAGATTCCTTTCTGGGATCAAGGGATACTGAAATTTCTTTCTGGGATCAAGGGATACTGAGATACCTTTCTGGGATCAATGAATATAGATATATCTCAATATCCCTCGACCCCAGAAAGGTATCTCACTATTCCTTAAGCCCAGCCCCCTCAATGAATGCAAAAGGCACACTTTTGTAATGCAGGTAAATAACAGTGTCAAAGATACACAGCCAGTCAGAGGCGGCATCCACAAGTTATTGCATGTAAACTAATATCCCAATTTCTTCAATAAAAGTAAACTGGCAGCTACACAGTCCAAAAACAATCAGAAGCTTTCATTAGGTTTAAAGGCAATTAGAAGCAGCGTTCGCTAGTTTATCTTACTGACCCTGGTATCCCAAAATTCATCAATAGTATATTTGAAGCTGCTCATAAGTGTTCTCAAATTATCGGCGATAAAAGTTTGAAGCCGATCACAAAGCATTAACAATTTACTGAATGAAATGAGTATTTCCATTTTTCACAATTTCTTCAATAGGCAACTTTGCCCCTACAAAACCTACTAGGTTTCTCTAAGTAATATACACTAGCAGGGTGTTAAGCGATCGGAAGAAGAGTTTTCCAATTACTGTACAGAAAACGCTTAGTGATTTTTAATTTGGAAATTATAATTTTTAAAATTAAAACTTACCCAAAATCAAGGTGAAACTTTTTGAGAAAAACCAAACCAGCACTAAAAGTTTGAAGCCAATTCGAACAGGTCTGCTACTGTTATTGCTCTGAACCCAACAATTCCAAGTTCATTAGCTACGACAGAAAATAATCAAATTTTCATCTACAAATCCTAACTTAATGGTTACCACCTTGTCCATAAGATGCAGCAACCATCAAATATTGATGCCGTTCTGAAGAGGCATACTCAAGTTACTTCACGGACAATAATTCTACACTAGTTTAACAGTAAAACTAACAAACTGGCATCAATAATAACTGAAAAAAATTAAGTAGGATATACCAGTGTTAAAGCTTTGAAGCCCATGAGAAGAGACTTAACATACAGAAATCAAATCCGGGAGCAGTCTATAATATAAAACACTGATGAAAATTAGACACGTGTGCAACATCTGGGCATCTTTACTGCAGACGCTTCGCCGACCAGTGGCTTTATCAATACAAATTTAAGGACATAACTGGAAGACAGTAGAACTATATACAAAAGATGAAGTAATCAGATGGTGAAGAGCACCGTAGTCGTGAAGAATCTGAAGCACAGGCAAGAAAGCTGGCACTTATATACTGGCGTCAGGTGGTGAGGGACGTGTAACAGACGAAGATATTGTCACTGGTAGGCGGAATTCCCCAGTGGAAGTAGGTCATACTCTAGGGACGGGTCATTAGTAAAGAAGGTTGTGGAGATGTGCTCTGAACCAAGATTCCATGATGTCAATACTTGCACGACACATTCCCAGTTATCATACACCAGCACTGAAAATTTTGAAGCCAATCGGGGGGGATACCTAATAAAAATATACATAGGTGGAAGCTAAAGATACACATGAGCCATAGGGATACAAGAAGTATGTTTTTAGTCTCAGGGTGGTTAAAAATGGAAAGAGTTACATGAGACAGTGGTGGGGAAAACTCAATACACAGCTTTAAGAGTAGATACAATGCCCAAGAGGCCAAAATCATTGATGCCAATCCAAGCACTCTAGGAAGCGGGACCAGGAGCGGAGCACCGACCCCCGGCAATGCAACTCGGTCAGGACATATTTCCATGTGTGGGAGGGAGGAACTTTTTATATGGAGTTTTGGAGACTCGAACCGGGGATATATACTTGCAAACTGTTCGAAGCTTCATATACCCAGTAGGAGTCTCCACAACTGGAGAATTAAAGATCCATTGTTCTTAGCTCTTACAACTCTACTGTTAAGCCTTACTAGGAGTAAATTTTCTTGCTGAAATTAGTCCTACAAATAAGTTAAAGTTTGTAAGAGATACATTAAGATTTGATTCAACGAAACGTCTTTTCTATATAATTATCAGATTTAAACACCAAATTAGAAGTATCACAATCTATATTGTGGTTACAATAAACTACCTGAAAGAAGTCAGTGCTTGTTTATACACACGCTTGATCAAACATCTTTCTGTTTCCCCATATTCTTTATCTGGTGCCAGATCAACCAGGTTGTAATGGATATTTAGATCAGCAGGCCACCCAGCAGGAACAGCCTGGTTCGCCAGGCAAGCAACAGATGAGAGTAGAAAAACTATATGAACTCAAAGGTATATCAAAGGCGGACATTGCTTGCAAGGAAGCACATACCAACCCTTGTCTTTAGGTCTAAGTTGCTGATAGTGTTATTGTATGTATATACTACATATATGCACTCTCGATGACAAGTTTTTTTATTTTTTCCAACATTTCTAAAGATTTCATTATATGATTGCATTAAGCAATCATTTAATGAAATCTTTAGATGTAAAATTCTGAACTTAATATAAGGATTTTCTAGCAGAATAAGGGGTTTGCGAAATAAACCTATATGGGTAATTTAAATTCCTGAAAATATTACATGTTTTGGGTACTTTATCAACTAGCTATACAACTTGAACGGTATACACAATATATTCTTAATTTATTATAATCAAAAGAAGCGCTAAACCACAAGGGTTATACAGCAATATATTCTTAAAAACATACGATATTACAGACTTTTTTTGCAGGTTATGACACGAGAAATCGTGTATGTATACACTCGAGTGCCTGTCTTTTCCACATTTCCAGCTACTCTGTTGATTGTAACATTAAAAAGAAGGAATTTACCTTCGGTTTTCCGTTCATATTTGAATTTGATGGAAAGATTCATATATTTTAATTTACAAAAATGTCAAAATATTGCCCTGCTGGCATCTACATACCTCAACCATATTTGGCCCGTGGCCTGGTGGCCTGCCTTCACACACTGAGGTGTCTGGGTTCGATTCTCAGCAAGGGTGCAACATTGGGCGTGTTTCCTTACACCGGTTGTTTATGTTCACCCATCAGTAAAATGGGTATCTGGGTGTTAGTCGACTGGTGTGGGTGGCATCCTGGGACAACACTGACCTAATTTGCCCGAAATGCAGAGCATTTCGGGCAAATGATGTCACTGATGTCAGCTAGGCCTGTATACCTTGTACATGTACTTGTAGAAATAATAATACATTATTATTATAACAGTGTAATACTGTATCTGTGGTATCAATTCTGTTTTGAAGCATTCCATAATTAATTTAGTGAAAATTTGACTTAGAGGATTACCCATTTAAAACCATAAAATGTAAAAGGTATTAAATTGAAATTTTTTGTCAGTAATACAATCTCGTCAAATTGACAAATTTGCTTCTGGTAGATCTATATTACTGTTTGAGAAAACCATTCTGAGAAAATTTGTAGTTTCCTCAACAGGGAGTTAAGTCAAGAGCACACTAACAAAAAAAAGTTTTCCAAATGATATTTTAAACTGTTTTATCTTTCAATGAAGTTCTGACTGCTGGTGGGAATTAAACACGACCGACCACAGCGACAGACGTTTGGATTATCATTTTGACACTAAGTCACAGATTTGACATTATTTATAACCGTATACATCGTTGTGCATTTCTGGTAACCCACACATGTAAGGGAGAGACGCATTTGTAGTTTTAAATTCCTAAACTGGTTCAGAGTCCCTTAGAACAACAATTTAAAGATTTATTGAAGTGCTTGACCATATCATCAAAGGTGTTGCTATTTAAAAGTTTTTAAGTCCCTTTATCACAGAAATTTTTGCATTTTTCATTGTAATTCGTCAAGTAAAATTCACAAGACAATAATTTTAGACAATAAACTGAATCAATATTAGTTCAATAAAAACAACAACTGAGAAATGTAACGCTAGTTTGTTGTGATACTAAATCAATAATGCATACTGAGCCAACTCTCTTTCTATAGCATTAACAAATAAAATAATCCACTCTCTTGTACTCTTTGTAACTCATCTAATGAACATATAAACTGTAATTGCAATACAACTAATTGTTTTAATTTGTCTGATCTGATTTAATTAATTGCATTGCTGCAATTAATAAATTATGTTCAACTTATATTCAAATTTCACAACTCAAATACACAATTATACTTATTTTGTAAATTATCAACCATAATTTTTTACCATGTAGTCTACTGTTAATTAATTTTAAGAATGCCCACAATGCTCAGCATATTAGGGGCTTTTGGCATGTACACCCCATTTATTCCTAGAACTATGTAGTACATCTTTGTATCATGGCTAAATAAAAATTATTATTATTATTATTTGGGAGAATACTATAGTTATTCTTTCTGTAGTAAGATCAACTTAAAGAAAATGAAAATGCAGTATGTGGGACGACGGTCACTTTTTAGTCGGGGTGACTGCAGTAAAACCAATTCTCATAGTTTCAAAATACGAAGGGATCAAACCTAATTGCCTCCTAATCACCAGGCACTGCATGACCCTCATAAATTTAATAGTATTAATCAAATACGAAGATCTTGTCTTTCTTGCAAAATTCATATTCAAAATTCAAATTTATTTGATACGAGTAAAAATGCAATTGAATGTGGGTATTTAATGCAAGTAACATACTATTAAGGTTATATACATACCGTATTTCACGGCTTATAAGATTTGTTATAATTTCAATGGCTCGCCATCGGGCTAACTGGGAGAGCTACAGCCCACCCCCAGACTTATAGCTCCTGTCACTGACCTTCAGTTTATAAGACGCAGGGTGTTTTTTGGAAACGTTTTATGGAAAAAAATGCGTCTAATAAGCCGCGAAATACGGTAATTATAATATGCATGGAGTGAATTATTCCGTAGACCATATTGAATTTAATTTTCTTTTCAGAGTCGTGGGCGTTAGAGCGGTCTGTACGACGTGCCCCGGAGCCCCTAGACTGGGGGTTGGCGCCCCCCAGCTGCCTTACGCCGGCTTCCCTACACAACCTACTGACAGATGGATTCTACGCCCCGTACTCGGCCAATCCAGAGTACCTCTTGGTTGTGGACTGCAGGGCTCCCAGAGCTTTCACCCGGCGGCGCTTGACAACTGCGCGCTGGTGCGGCGCCCTGCACACAGCGCCCCCGCCAAACCTCGTAAACAACATCGTACTGTATGACGACCGACCGCGCACTGCTCGGCCCCAGCCAGGTGACACTGACCCCTTGGCTACCCTCTACCATGACCTCCGACGTCAGAAGCTGGACCCCTTGGTGCTACTGGGTGGGTGGACTGTGCTGGAAGCAACTTGCCCACATCTGTTGGAGGGGGGTGAGAGTGCTCCCACGCCTGATCCCATGCCTTGGTACCCAGCTCAAATAGTTCCAGGGTTGTTGTACCTTGGACACGCGGAGATGGCGTCTGATCCGCAAGTGTTAACGGCTCTGCGTGTCACGCATATTGTGGATGTGACCGAGAGCCTACCTCCTCGCGTCCTTCCTTCTATGAACTATCTCGTCGTTCCTGTACCCGAGGAGCCTGACTGTACTGAAAAAGGCGAAATGAATGGTGGCACTGACCTACTCTCCTCTCTGCCAACTATCATGGCGTTTGTGGGCGAGGCACGAACCTACGGAGGGTGTGTGCTAGTGCACTGTGATCAGGGCCTTACTCGCGCCGCCGCCGTCGTCATGGGCATACTGATGGCGGAGCGGCAATCTACCCTGGAAGATGCCTTCTACTATGTGAAGGGTGCGCGCTCTGCTGTCCACCCCAATGCTGGCCTGCTGCATCAGCTGGCCAGATACGAGACTGTGTTGTTTGGTGCCTCTCTTACCCAGGTGGAAGACCTCTTCTGACCTGCACTCACTACCATCTTCCTCATCTGCAGTCCTGAAACCCACTGCTGCCACCAATGCAGTTCATGATGTTGATGCTATTTATAAACTTTTGTACCGACAATGATTATCTTATTTTAAAATTGAGCCTGCACATATCGGCAGTATATTGCAGCCTTTGTATCCCTGAGGGGGTCATCGTCAGCCTTGTTGTCTATAGGACGCAGTGTTAATGACGTCTCTCGATGCTCATCGTCCTTGGTCGGTCAAGTGATACCGACATTTGTTTGTCTTTCATATTCATAAACAAAAGGAGGTAAATTATTAGTCAAAATTTTGTAAATTTTTAAACTTGAGGCCACCACTGTCAACAGTTTTCCCATGTGTAGATTTCGCCTACCTAAATGAGTAGAGTAGGGTTTGAAAGTAGTTGTATAGGAAATATAATATACTAATTATATTTGTAGATAAAAATGAAAGAGAAACTTACATATAGTTAGAATAATTTATCAATTTGACTATGAAATGCTTCGTTATGCATATGTTTCATATCTGACCACATCTTTATGGGCCCTCGTAGACAGACGATTGCAGCTAAGATTATTGGACATTTCCTTCATACAACTTAAATCGTAGCTTCTGTCCATTTAACAAACCTTATGTCAGATACATTTTCGCACCGAGAGCTATTTCACAATAGTGTCTCGGTAGCATGAACGATGGATTGACAAAGTTTTACTCACCCCCTAAGTCTCACTGTTGATATTACACACCTACTCTGTTGACAATATATGTGGACTAGGTCAGGTCTGCCAACCATCAGTCGTATCACTGCTAACTGACGGTGTTCTCGTTGCCACCACACGCTGCTAGAGGGAACCATATTTTGTTGCAGGTACTAATTATTAACACCTCTTACACCTAGTGTTGTTGTATTTTTTTTTTATACAACCAGCCGTGGTCAACAGTGGAAACCTCTATGAATGCTAGTCTGAAGTCAGTGGCACAGGTGGGCTGTTACAAGATCACGAGGACGTATCCAAGACTATACCAGTGGGCCATCAAAAACAACTCCTTTGAAGATTCATTCACCACCTGCAACACAAATTCTGCTATGTGCAAAGAAAACATCGTACACTGAGTGGATTGCTGCTCTGAGTTCCTAGTTCCTTTCGATTTAAAAAGGTCTTAAGAAACGAGTACTTGTTTTGTAACGATGCCTCAACACGAAGATTTAACATCTTTTCACTTTTGTTAGGCTGGTAACTGTAAATGGCAGTAAATTTAAGTTCATTGTGGTCAGAGCTGTAGTGCGTGACACTAACCAAGAAACAGTGATGGACCACATAAAATTATCTTTATTACTCTTTCAAAAATACGCTAAAGACCTACCCAAAGGAATTTTGGTGTTTCTAACAGCGACATTGAGTTGGACCATCCGTCTTTTCTTCAAAATGTCTTTGTTGGAAAACAAATTGTGTTTCACCAAGCGGCGACAGCGAATGCTGAGCCTGGTGTGGTCTGTTAATAATTAGCAGCTCCCCACCTCACTGTGTCTTATTTTCTAATACTGATATTAAATACGACTAATGTCAGGGTTACTGTTAGTTTTTTCTATTGGGTGACAGTAAACCGTAAGTTAATCACCTCTCGTGCTTCTAGTTGTTCATTTACGTCAGTTATAGTTATAGATGCCTGGCCGTTGTATCTAGTTTCACCTTATATTCACAATGCCTCTTGATAACTAAAGTAACATCAGAAGTCGTTTTATTTACATTTTGCCTCTGCTTTTCTTGCAGAGATTAAACTTTCTTAATACGTAACAAAATGTTCTTGGATTCCACTGCATGTGTTCCAGGATTCTACTGCATATGCTCTTGAATGCCACTGCATATGTTCTTGGAATCTATTGCAAATATTTTTTATTCCTTTACAGATGCTATTGGATTCCATTACAGGCGTTCTTGGATACCATTAGATATTCGTCGATTCCAATATACACACAAAACTGACCTTAATAGAATAACATTAGACTAGTATGTAATATATATATATATATATATATATATATATATATATATATATATATATATATATATATATATATATATATATATATATATATATATATATTATATATATATATATATATTATATATATAATATATATATATATATTATATATATATATATATATATATATATATATATATATATATATATATATATATTATATATATATATATATATATATATATATATATATATATATATATTATATATATATATATATATATATTATATATATATATATTATATATATATATATATATATATATATATTATATATATATATATATATACACACACACACACATTTCCAGTGACCAACATAATAATCCACAGTAAGAAGAGCACATCAATGTCAAAACAACGGAGGAGCGTAGACAATACCTCCGCCTTCCTAAATACGTGTCAAAAGTCGCAGCGTAGTAGCCAAAACATAGTGGAACAAAAGGCAGATCACCTCAAGATTCACTCCCTCTTGTCCAAGGAAAACAAGTTAATATAGTTATCTAATATTTGGTCTGCGAAAGTCTTTGTTAGCACCAAAACTAACATAGCAACCTAACTTTGCTAATCCTGATTCCCAGTCCCTAGACCCATATGTGCCTCTGTAATCTTTTGACTACCGCCCACGGGATGGATATGGACTGCAAAATAAAGCTATAAAACTAACCTGGCTAAAATTTATGTAATATAAAATAACTTACCTATTTACGAATTTGTATAACTATATTCCATTATTTTACTTGGGGTGGCGAACCTTGAGGTGTGCGCAAAAAGAGGCTTAACAATATACCGTAGTTTTTGGTAAGTTTCACATAAAACTGTCCATAATTAGACTACAAACTTGGGTAATGGTTTACAACCACTGATCGACTGATTTCGTCCATTAATTATATTTTGAATTGTAAAATATTAAGTTGTTATTGCAGCAGAGATGGTATTTTGTTGTGCAAATAGTAAAAAAAAGTAACCAAACAAACAATACCCTAACGGAACTTAATCTTACCTACGACGTCGGCACTAGCGAGTCTTTGTTTAGCTTCGGCCAGGCGCGTGACAACTAATTACTAAGCGTTGACTGGCTCAGACGTGCTGCTCATCCAAAAATATATTATTTTCGCTATCTCCAGCAACCAAAATTAAGATACTATTTTCGCTATTTCCAAGGATAACAATTTGCACAAGAAATACTTATTCCGTAGCGTTCATAGGTTGTATGTAAATTTTAAACTAACACCCGAGTTCCGCCGAGCAGTAGTCTGTACCTTAGCCCAAACTTGTATAGTGAGAGACGTGTATATGAATGCATGAAGGAGTAAAAAGGGTGATACTTTTGTATTAATGTCTTGTGCCTGGTCCCTTGCTCTTGCGCACATTCCATGCACTGGCTCGTCCGGCCCTTGCGGTGCTACAGGCAAGTCTTGCGTGCATGAATAGATCATTGTATGTCACAACCACCTTCACCCGGAACCTCAGCCATTATCTCTCCTTACCTATGTAACTGCCTATTTTCGAATACATATTTGAGTCTGCGGATACGAGCTCTAGCTCTTGGTCCCGCATTCTGACTTTCGACCGTGAAATAGATTAATTATATTTTCTAAATATTCCAGAAAAATTACGCTGATCCATCTAATTCCTGTATCTAGGACTAGAAGGTAGGCTGGCCCCACTGTAGATAAGCAGAAATATAAATACATTTAAATCATTTGCCTTTAGAGTGCAGGCACGATTGCATCTTTAATAGTGCGAGACTTCGGTTGGAGGGCGTAACGTCGACAGGTAAAATGACAACTTCTCGATCAGGATCGAGTGTCGCAGTGTATATTCGTTGAGAGTTTACTGTAATCAGTATTTTAGGGATTTGTGTTGACTGGTGATAAACAGTCAACATGCAGATTTTAACATTTAGAGAAACTTTATCCAAATTAAAACTTTCTCTGCTTACTTTTGCGTGAAACTTTGACGCACAAAAGATCGTGCTTTACAACTGCAAATCACTGAACGCATTACTTGAAGGTCCATCATCCCCCACTTCCCCAAATAAACCAGAGAAAAACTTACGCAAACTCTTAGAAAGGTTACATAAATGTTTATTTTCATTTTGCTTAAATTTTAGCGAGTTAAGGTCAGTTTGATAAGTTACTTTTGGTGTAAATAAAACACAGGGAAACCCAAAATCTGAATACGGTAACTATTTCACTACTGCTTGGGGATTTGTAAAAATCTACATGTAGCATGATTTGAACATTATCGATACAAATACAAATGTTTTTGGTAAAATATATTAATAATTGTCAATGGACATGCAAACAAAAATATGAATTTATGATATATTGTATACAAATTAAAAATATTTATTCAAATAAATTTTTATCGTGGAAAAAGCTATCAGATAGTAAACAAAAACATCTTGGAAGAGAAAGGAAGAAAAAGCGTTTTGGCCCTGTACCGGCAATTGTATTAAATAATTACATTAAGAGATCGGAAAACGAGATCTGGTGACGCAGCGAGCGAAAAACCCGATATTAGTATTATTTTTTACTTTATAATGCAGAAGTATAAATCCTAAGGTAGGTTATTTATACCTCAAATTTATTGTGCAATCGATCTATTGTAAAAAAAACGACTAGCTTGTAATGCAAAGATTATTGTAAAGCAATCATAATAAAAAAAATCATCCAAATGACTTGATTTTTGGCGTAGTTATTTGATCCTCGGCATTTCTGATTACCCTACAAGAATAAAAAATTAAATCATAAATAAGAATCCCTTCAAATTTGTAATAGCTAGCGATAGTCTTTTTTCATGCGATGGGGACAAATACACTGTGGATCTATTTTTTTTTTTTTGATGCCAAAAAAAAAATAAATAACCAAACCTAAATTCAACCTAACCCAACCTAGTTTACAAGTTAATTTCTACGCTGGGTTAGGATGGATTAATTAGATTACGTTTCACCAAAAATTAGCTTTTGTTTCGGCTGTACAAAATATAACTAGCACCATCGATCAATCTAAATAATGTCAGAGAATTTACATAATTAAAAATTTCGGCAATAACGTAAATATTAGCCGCTGTATTTTATATGTAAAGTAATACACCAGGTTACCTAGTACTGTATTTACGAATCTTTCGGTACGAAGACTTATCACAAATGAACCAAGAATTTAAGTAATGACACTGAGCACTACCAAGCAGGGTCATGACTCATGATACTCCCTTCCCCCAACCAAAATCAATCAAAATCTTTCACTCGCACAAAGCTAACTGGACTAACAGTTTTTACCTCTTCCCCTTTCACTTCACAAATGGTGTACACAGTTTTTCATACTTTGATGTAAGGCAAACCATTATTGTCTTGTATCCTCCCGAGATTGAAGCTGCCACTCATTTGACTTCAACAGTCCGATAACTTTCAGCATGTACTAATAATTTTGGTAGAATTAAAGACATGTTAGGTAAAAGGACACGTCACTTTAGTTGAACATGTGTCCTTTCACCTAACTTTCAACATAATATGTTAAGTTTCCTCAATTCTCATAGCATTAACCACTGATCATTTACTAGGCCCAAGGACGGGATATTGCTCATTTGCATACAAGCGCAAGAGTGAATCATATTGAGATAAATGAGAATGAGAGAGTACAAGCCGACGCTGGCAGATGAAGTGAGAACTACAGAGAACTCGTGACTAAGTGTGTTATCACTGTTACTCCTTTCGTACAACACGCTGCTAGGTTAAAAGAGATTTTACAGATATTTCGAAGTTCATATCAATCAAACGGCCGGCATCTCAATTTGTGGCGTTGCTTGAAGCTTTTAGACAAGTGGAGATTGTCACTACACTTCAAAATTCACATGATTTTATACCAAACAGCTTCTCCCTTTCTCCGGGTCTGATGACGGTACTCCTTACCTGCATGTTGGTGCTACCTACGACGTACAATTTAATCACCACAGATCCTGCATGCTGAAGTCTTTTTAGATTGTGCTGTAAATCTTAGCAGCATCCTACAAGTTCTATCTCTTGCTTGTAGTGGTATGATAAACGTAATTGGTTATTCTGAGAGCAAATAAATTACACTAGTTTTAGGATGCTCGAGGACCTTCTCAATCCATTATACAGTACATGACACATTTGTAAACTTACAACTAGTGTGTATGTATGTGTGTGTGTGTGTATGTTATTTGTATTTCACGGCCAATACCTGTACGTAAAGGGTTACGTTTCTCGGGAATTTATCACATACAATGATCAGTCATTAGTGTTTTGTTGCGTAGTGCCCCTCAATGTTCGCGTACAGTCCAGTAGCCATCCAGACGAGGTCAATCTGTATAACCTGGAGTTAGCACGTTCTGCGACTCTAGTAATCGGCACACATTGCACCTGTCTAGCGAGCGGTGGACTGTGGTGTTCTACACGTCAGGAAAATGTCTTCTGGCGTGGATCTTTGTCAGATAACTTGCTCAGTAATAAAATAACCGCTGGCATACTAATGCTGGGTATCAGTGGTTAAGTAATCGCTTGCTTACCGGCGCTGTATAACTGTGGCTAAGCATCCGCTGGTATACCCGAGCAAGGTTTATCACCTTACTGAAAAGCAAAAGGATCGCTATATTAGTAGCCTACGACATCATGCAGTGCGCGGCTTGTGTTTTCAAGGGCAGACTATTCCTGACTGTGATATGGAGGCGGTACCCGGCATGTTTGAGAACAGCCTATTTGAGAGAGCTGATATATATGTATATACGTTCTACACAGTAAAACTGATACGCAGCACATAACTGGCGTATGCTGTATGTGTTCTCTGCGAGCGAGTCATGAGATGTGTGATTGATCACTTGACCCACCAACTAGTGTACCAGCATCAATATCATTGACGTAAATGCTAGGCTGTAATCTTCTAGTACATACCGTTGCTGCTTCATGCGTTCCTCTCAGATTATCATCATCATCATTATAAGGGAAACGCTAAACCCTTAGGGATCATTCAGCTCCAGAGGAATGGGAAATAATCAGGTTTAACCCAAACCAGATGGTAGCTCCTATTCCTTGGATCAATGAGGGTTCCAACATAGATGCTTAACTCATGTTCTGAAGTGAAGGGGTCCCTTCCACAGTCCTGAAGTGTGCATGTTATTCTATTCGTCAGGGACATGTTGAGGTGACTTGTTATATCCTGTGCCGAGTCTTATGAATTTGTAGAGTTGAGACTAAAGGACAGATTTGTTTCATGTCACGTGAGGGAAAATGTAACCTTGCAGCCACACTGTGGCTAAGATAACTAATGTCTTAGCACGTAGACTAAGGTGACCAATAAAGTCTTACTACTGAGGTTAAGGTGACCGACAAGTTCTTACTACTGAGGCTATGGTGACCAATAAGGTCTTTGCACTAAGACAAAGGTGATTTGAAAAGTCTTAGTACTAAGGTTAGTGAACCTGAGAGAGCTGAAGAAAAGCAGTGGGAGATTACGACTCGTACTTAAGAGGCGATGTACAGAGTCCAAAAATAAGGCTAATGAGACCTGTGCTGCGGCTAAGATAATCTATAGAAAGTTATATAGAGCGTAAGGTGATTTCAAGGTCTACTGAGGCTCTCTAGTGGCCTGTCGAGTCCGATACTGAGGCGATGCTAGCTGACCTGTAGAAGATATATTTTCCTATTTGCACATGGCCTTTGCCTTTCGGATAGATGGGTGATATATAAGAACAATCTAATCTACAACCATTTTGTCAAAAAAAATACAATTATAATTTATAAGATGGAACAAATTGTTTAATTATTTTATAAATGTTCTGTACAATGTTCAGTTATATGATATTACATTGCACACTGTAGTGTAATATCTAAATAATTTTGAAGTCTACTTCCATTAAGGTTTACACGATTAAAGAATACTAACAAAATCTCTTTTCTTTTACCTAAATAATACAAATAAATGCGTACATACCCTTATTCAACGGTTACACTACGTATTTCTAATCTAATAATTGTTGCCCCTTTACTCAGCTTTAGAATGCACATTTTCTGTTAACGCTGAGATCCTTATTAAGTTTATTTAGGTACAGGAACAAATGAGTACAATGATTATACCTAGTAATACGTGTAAATTACCTAGGATAACCCCCCCCCACCACCAAAAAAAATGACTTATTTCCATTGGGATCGTTGTAATATCTTATTAATGCCTAGCTGTAAGATACAGTAGAAATCAGTCATGATTATTACCTTAAAAATTAAAACAGCTAAGTATCTCAACTGTGCGAAAATTAGTTACAGTAAAAGAAGATGCAATAAGAATAAAGTGAACCGAGTTATTTACATGAACATTAAAAAGGGAGGATCATCTTACACTGTTTATTGGACTCGCGAGATCGTAATAACACTATTAGAAGGAAACCACGGAAAGGGTTGGGTCTGAACATATGGCAGGTGAATCGTAAAACTCCAGTCCAGTGGTTTATTCAATGGAAATTGGCGAGTCTTTATCGGCGATTTTTACTAAGAAAAAGAAACTTCATAATAAAAATCTTCATTTCTACAAGTACATGTACAATGTATACAGGCCTAGCTTACATCAAAGACATGCTGCTATACAGAAAGCCCCTTGTTCTGCAGACGAGAAGCGGTGCGTTCGGGCAAATTAGGTCAATTTTATCCCCAGGATGCGACCCACACCAGTCGACTAACACCCAGGTACCTATTTTATTGATAGGTGAACAAGGACAGCAGGTGTCTTAAGGAAACACGTCCTAATGTTTCCAACGTACCGGGGATCGAACCACGGACCTCATTGGGTGAGCTGAGTGCGCTAGCATTCGAGCTACGGGAGAGATCAATACACTGAGGAATTCTAGAGATCGAACAATTTATATTAACATCTGATTCGATTTTTTGTTGTAAAGGTCTCTTATTTAAATGAACATTCTTTGTAAATTTTAGTCCACCCTTAATCCTAGTTGAATTATTTACATTTTCTGTAAACATAAGAACGTGTTCAATACTCAGCGGTAAGTCTCTTCAGTAAGTTTATTCAGGTATACACAAATACGGTTACATAGATTATCATACATAGCAGCATATGTGTAGAGAAGCTAGGATAACCCCAAAAAAAGTCAAAGTTACTTTTTAGGGTTATCCTAGGTTCAGGCCATCATCTTAATAAGTTTAGTTTAATATCTTAATTATGCACTTCATACCCATCTTGTGGGCGGTAGTCAAAGGATTACAGAGGTACATAATGGGTCCAGGGACTGGGGCGCAAGTTATGATAGCTGAACAAGGTACCTTAATAACAGACAGCATTTCACAGTTGCAAAATCAGTCAAATGGGTGACTGACGCAGGTGTGTTGAACAGTGAAAATCTCATTTTTTTCTACTGCGCTCTGTGGGTGCCCGTGTGTCACGCAGAATAACTTTTTATACTCCTTAT
Source organism: Cherax destructor (assembly GCA_009830355.1). NCBI lineage: Eukaryota > Metazoa > Arthropoda > Malacostraca > Decapoda > Parastacidae > Cherax > Cherax destructor. Next base: position 92,416 of record WNWK01001944.1, on the reverse strand, counting down.
ACTTCATTTATTTCCTTGGTATATTATCATTAGTTACTTTGAATGGAATGAGAACAACATAACCTACAAAACTAAATCGTCTTTTGCATCTTGACGCCCAAGAATAACGTTGATCACAGACCCACTGTTAAGAATATCTGCATCAAGTCAACCCTTCCAGGGGATCGCTAAGATGCCGGGAAAGGTCTCTTGATTCAAGGAATTGCAGCTATCCTTCCCTAACATGGATCAAACCGGATAACCCCATTCCAAAGCCGCTTCACCGTTAACGGACTAACAATATCAAAGTAGATAATGACTATAAAAAACTGTAGTCTAACACCCAGGTTTTAGGAACGCTTTTGCCATTCGAGTTGTATTACTTGGAGGGTAGGTGATAAAGGCACACCACAAAAATCCTAAAGGGATTGCTCCTAAATCTGCACACCGAAATCACTCTTTACGAAAACAAGAGGCCTGGCAGACGGTGCAAAATACTCTGAATGAAAAACATTCGTGCAAGAGAACTCATTAAGTGTAAAGGTATCACGACTTTTAAACATCATTCCTTCATACATAAGGGGAAACACTAACAGACCCCTAGCCGTCTTCAAGGGATAACTTAAGTTCCAAAGGTCAGTTCTTGACCAGCCGGAGGGGGCGTTGAGCCCCGAAATCTTCCTGTAACCTTCAGGTATGAAACAACTGTAATAACCAATAGATATAACTGTCGTGCTTTATAAACAGAGCCGACTTTTTTAACAAACATCTGTCCTCGGATTTTTTCTTTATGAAATTATAAATACATTCAAGTGTATTAACATGGTATGGAAATTATTTTGGCACAAAAACTAGAGTGACAACCAAACCTAACCCTGCACATGTTTATGTAGCATATAATAGTTCAGTTACGATGCTACTCAACATATCTTAGGTGTTAAAAAAAACACTTCGAGGTGTTCAGAATTATTTCAGAAAGGTTTAGCAAAAATATGGTTTGGTCGGCAATCGATCGTTGGTTACAATCCAGGTTCGTTAAGTTACGGCTTGAAAGTACATCAAAAGTTCAAAACTATACCCAACAGGGTGTGATCAACACTATTCTGAGCAACAGAAAACAATAAAGATCAACAACACAGAATCAGAACCCTCTGCCGATAGAAGGTTGAGTTTCCCAAGGTAGTATTATGGGTCCCTTACTGTTCCTTTATGTAAATGACATGCCTATCAGTGTCAAGTGTAAGCTTCTTGAGCAGACACCACTCCCACGAGCCCTCCTAGGGCGGGGAAGGTGTCAGAGCTTGCTACCACCTGCAGCTCACGGGACTGCCATTCCCACGATGTTCAATATACTCTAAAAAAAAAAAAAAAAAAATGTAATTTTTTCTCAAAATTAGTAACTTATATTTTTCTTACTTTGCCAGAAATCTCCCCTCCCCTTTCTTCTGCCTCTTGCCCCTTCCCTCGCCCCGTACACTTACTGAGAAAGGTAAATATATGAAAGTATCTGCCCACTGAAGCAATGATAAAGATCAGGGATATATTTCATAAGAAACTTTGACAAACTTAAGACAAAACAGCCTTGGGCGTCTTGTTTTCCAGGCCACTAGAGAGACTGGAACTAAAAACTATATGCACATTTTTATCTGTAGCTAGAAAGTCATGTGGCCAAGAGCTGTATCGGGTGGTAAGATTTACTACGCACCAGAACCGTTTAGTAATTCGATGCATTAAACCTAAGTTATTAGTTAACTGCCGCCATTACCAATTATTAGCTATCTGAATATTTTGTTACTATATGCCGATCTGATACGATCGTGACTAATTAATTTGCTGTCACAGCAGATATAATAATATATAATTTAAAAATCCAAGAACATTAGTTGCAGTCTAAATCATGTTTACAATGTGTTCAAAGTCACAGATCACAAGACAGAAGAATTTTGACAAAACTTTCCTTTATGCTGACCGAAAAACGGGTTGGTTTTAAGGCTTATAAGTCAAACGGCTATTTCAAGAACTAATTTTGATGACTATGGAAATACTGTAGACCATAGAGCAACAACTACATTCATTACTGCACCAGCCACTACCACACCACAACAGCTATCGCTACTCGACAACAGCCACCAAAACAACAACTAGCAAGACTACACCAATCACCACCTGACAACAGCCTCCACCACCTTCACCCACCTCCACTACAACACTTGGCCAGAAGCTCGTATTGATAATCGAACGATGATCCCCGCCAAGAAGCGGCACACAAAGGTGAGGCTGGAGAGATCCCCTACTGATGATGCTCCCGCCGGTGATGGTGGAGGAGATGCTAACGCTGGTGATGTTGGAGATGTTCCAGCTGGTGGAGATGCTCCCGCAGGTGATGGTGGAAATGTTCCTGTTGGCGGTAGTGGGAGATGTTCCTGTTGGCGGTAGTGGGAGATGTTCCTGTTGGCGGTAGTGGGAGATGTTCCTGTTGGCGGTAGGGGAGATGTTCCTGTTGGCGGTAGTGGGAGATGTTCCTGTTGGCGGTAGGGGAGATGTTCCTGTTGGCGGTAGTGGGAGATGTTCCTGTTGGCGGTAGTGGGAGATGTTCCTGTTGGCGGTAGTGGGAGATGTTCCTGTTGGCGGTAGTGGGAGATGTTCCTGTTGGCGGTAGTGGGAGATGTTCCTGTTGGCGGTAGGGGAGATGTTCCTGTTGGGGTAGTGGGAGATGTTCCTGTTGGCGGTAGTGGGAGATGTTCCTGTTGGCGGTAGTGGGAGATGTTCCTGTTGGCGGTAGCTGGGAGATGTTCCTGTTGGCGGTAGTGGGAGATGTTCCTGTTGGCGGTAGTGGGAGATGTTCCTGTTGGCGGTAGTGGGAGATGTTCCTGTTGGCGGTAGTGGGAGATGTTCCTGTTGGCGGTAGTGGGAGATGTTCCTGTTGGGGTAGTGGGAGATGTTCCTGTTGGCGGTAGGGGAGATGTTCCTGTTGGCGGTAGGGGAGATGTTCCTGTTGGCGGTAGTGGGAGATGTTCCTGTTGGCGGTAGTGGGAGATGTTCCTGTTGGGGTAGGGGAGATGTTCCTGTTGGGGTAGTGGGAGATGTTCCTGTTGGCGGTAGTGGGAGATGTTCCTGTTGGCGGTAGTGGGAGATGTTCCTGTTGGCGGTAGTGGGAGATGTTCCTGTTGGCGGTAGTGGGAGATGTTCCTGTTGGCGGTAGTGGGAGATGTTCCTGTTGGCGGTAGGGGAGATGTTCCTGTTGGGGTAGGGGAGATGTTCCTGTTGGCGGTAGTGGGAGATGTTCCTGTTGGGGTAGTGGGAGATGTTCCTGTTGGCGGTAGTGGGAGATGTTCCTGTTGGCGGTAGTGGGAGATGTTCCTGTTGGCGGTAGTGGAGATGTTCCTGTTGGCGGTAGTGGGAGATGTTCCTGTTGGCGGTAGTGGGAGATGTTCCTGTTGGCGGTAGTGGGAGATGTTCCTGTTGGCGGTAGGGGAGATGTTCCTGTTGGCGGTAGTGGGAGATGTTCCTGTTGGCGGTAGTGGGAATGTTCCTGTTGGCGGTAGTGGGAGATGTTCCTGTTGGCGGTAGTGGGAGATGTTCCTGTTGGCGGTAGTGGGAATGTTCCTGTTGGCGGTAGTGGGAGATGTTCCTGTTGGCGGTAGTGGGAGATGTTCCTGTTGGCGGTAGGGGAGATGTTCCTGTTGGCGGTAGTGGGAGATGTTCCTGTTGGCGGTAGTGGGAGATGTTCCTGTTGGCGGTAGTGGGAGATGTTCCTGTTGGCGGTAGTGGGAGATGTTCCTGTTGGCGGTAGTGGGAGATGTTCCTGTTGGCGGTAGTGGGAGATGTTCCTGTTGGCGGTAGTGGGAGATGTTCCTGTTGGCGGTAGTGGGAGATGTTCCTGTTGGCGGTAGTGGGAGATGTTCCTGTTGGCGGTAGTGGGAGATGTTCCTGTTGGCGGTAGGGGAGATGTTCCTGTTGGCGGTAGTGGGAGATGTTCCTGTTGGCGGTAGTGGGAGATGTTCCTGTTGGCGGTAGTGGGAGATGTTCCTGTTGGGGTATGGGAGATGTTCCTGTTGGTGGTAGTGGGAGATGTTCCTGTTGGTGGTAGTGGGAGATGTTCCTGTTGGTGGTAGTGGGAGATGTTCCTGTTGGTGGTAGTGGGAGATGTTCCTGTTGGTGGTAGTGGGAGATGTTCCTGTTGGTGGTAGTGGGAGATGTTCCTGTTGGTGGTAGTGGGAAATGTCACTGTTGGTGGTAGTGGGAGATGTTCCTGTTGGTGGTAGTGGGAGATGTTCCTGTTGGTGGTAGTGGGAGATGTTCCTGCTATTGGTGGAGTATTATAATAAAGAAGCGCTAAACCCACTAGGGTTAGATATTGGGGGAGGAAATGCTCCTGCTGGTTGTTGTGGAGGAGACGTTCCCGCAGGTGGCGGTGGTGATGTTTCTACTAGTGTCGTGGTGGAGATGCTTCTACTGGTGGTCGTGGTGGAGATGCTTCTACTGGCGGTCGTGGTGGAGATGCTTCTACTGGTGGTCGTGGTGGAGATGCTTCTACTGGTGGTCGTGGTGGAGATGCTTCTACTGGTGGTCGTGGTGGAGATGCTTCTACTGGTGGTCGTGGAGATGCTTCTACTGGTGGTCGTGGTGGAGATGCTTCTACTGGTGGTCGTGGTGGAGATGCTTCTACTGGTGGTCGTGGTGGAGATGCTTCTACTGGTGGTCGTGGTGGAGATGCTTCTACTGGTGGTCGTGGTGGAGATGCTTCTACTGGTGGTCGTGGTGGAGATGCTTCTACTGGTGGTCGTGGTGATGCTTCTATTGGTGGTAGTGGTGGAGATGCTTCTACTGGTGGAGATGCTCTGTCTGTTGTTAGTGGAGACGCTCCTGCTGTTGGTGGTGATTTTCTGCTAGTTGTTGTGGTAGAGGAGATGCTCCTCCTGGTGGAGGTGGAGTAGGTTCTACTGATGGTGGCTAGTGTTATCCCTTAAAGGATAATTCCCAAAGCCTCCTCATATTACCCGGGGATCCTCGTCATTACACTGGGGCCAACAACCAAGGACCCTCAGACACACAACAAAACAAATCATTCGATCAAGGCTCACGCTGCATTAATTTTTTACTCAGGGGGCCCATGTCGGTACGGTTTTGCCATCAGGCAATCCATCCTCCAATTTTCAAAGTTCATTAGAATAAACATTCTCCCAGGCACTAGGATATATTTCGCACTGCCAAGCTTACGCCTATTTATGTTAATTTGTTGTAGATTAACTACAAGTAAATGTATGTTAAATTAGTCTAACCTATAATAACAAATGTTATTTTTAAAGCTTTGCAACATGAATAACTTAACTGTATTTGCTGCGAAAATACTCGTCCTATTTGGAGAGGTGCATCAAGAGTCAACACACTGACTTAAGTGTCCCACAATATGCTACTCAACCCCTGCTAGTTCGGTTTCAGTCCAAAAAAAGGTACAAATGATGCAATTATAAAAATGCTTGAACTGCTTTATGAAGCTCTTTAAAATAATGAATATCCGCTGGACCTCTTCACAGACCTTCGAAAAGCTTTTGATACAGTGGACCACAACATCCTGCATCTTAAATTAGAAAATTATGGGATCATAAGTCATTCTCTTGCATACTTAAGTCTTATCTTAGTAGCAGATACCAATGTGTCTCCATCAATGGCCTAACGTCATCAACTCGGCCTGTCGATGTAGGAGTGCCTCAAGGCAGTGTTCTTGCTCCTTTGCTTTTCCTCATATACATCAACGATCTTCCCAGTGTATCTTGTCTCCTTGAACCTGTTCTCTTTGCAGAAGGTTAGTAATATTTCATTCTATTAAAGAATTTTTCTTTTATTCTATATAGGCCATGCTAACATTAATAGGTTCTCGCAAGTTTTTTTTTTTTTTTTTTTTTTTTTAAGAATTTCAGATACATGTTGATCTACAACAAGTTATATGTTGACCTATAACAAGGATGCTACCCTAGAAAGAGGGGATGGGACGTTCCCTGAAGCTGATAGAGAGCTTGATAAAAAGAATAGGAGTTATCCTCTCCTTCCTTGTATCAAATCTAATTACCTCCCATTCCCAAAGGCTCTGTATGGTCCTCACGAGTGTTGTACTTCCTCATCAATAATAAAGATTCTATTCTAGGTTTGTTGATTTTATTCATTCTTATGTATATCAACATATTTTTGTCTAAATTTATTTTCCAACTAATGTTACTAGTAGACTCGTAGTATTTTTTGTAACCTTTGAAAAGAAAAGTTAGTTGATGTAGCATCATGGAAAAAAAAATTGTTCGAGTACAAAAATAAAGCTAAGCAATATTGTAACTTTCTAAAACATCAACTATTCAATTCTGAGCCAGAGCCTACTGGAACCACTACAGCTCAACACTGGAACACAGGTCGTCTAGTATCCCCAAACCCAACACTAGAACGCTAGGTCGTCCAGTACCACCCAACACTGCAACACCGGGCCGTCCATACCACCCAAAACTGCAACACCAGTTCGTCCATACCAACCAACAAGGCAACACCAGGTCGTTCAGTGCACTCAACACTGGATCAGGTTGTCAAGTACTACCCAACAGTGGAATACATGGTCGTCGATAACATTACAAGCCTCCCCAGATGATAGCTCGTACAACTTTGTTCAAAATGTAACTAGCACCTCACCATTTGTCTTTGCTTTTATCGACAACTGATATAGTGAAGTATTTTCCATTATGATTTACTAAAATAGTTTATGGCAATATAAGTGCTTCAAATTGCTTGTACTCTATCGTTTAGAGTATTGTTTTGTGTTGATTCCGTCCAGAGCAAGATAGAGCTGGAACAGATACAGAGATCGACAACCCACATACAGCCAATAAAGCATTTCAATTTTAAAATACATACTCTCTGGATAAGAGGAGAGAAATATGATCATATGTACTTGGAAGGTACTTGAGGGTCTAGTCCCAAATCTGCACCCTACCATAATATACTGGAGAGGGAGGGATGAGAGAAAATGTAAAATAAGCCCAGTGAAAAACAAGGGCGCCGTGGGCACAACAGGAGAACGTTGTCGCAACATCCGTGGGTTTGACTATTTAAAATCTTTCCAGAAAATATTAAAACACTGCCGGAACAAGTATAGAAGTCTTCAAGGGTAAACTCAACAAGTACCTGCCCCAAGTGCCGGATCAACCAGGCAGTAATGGATACGAGGACCAATGGGCCACCAGCAGCAACAACTAACAACCTGGTTGACCAGGCAAGCACAAGATATAACAAGCCTGGCCCAGGGACGGGCTTTGGGAGTAGGCACTCTCTCGAAAACCGTCAAAGGTATACACTCCTAAGGATCGTATAACTGAGGACTGCGCGAGGTACAGTGCAATCAAATTTGATCCGATGGAGGGAAGAGCAGCTGTAATTCCTCGGATCAGGAGCCCTTCACAGGTATCATTTCAACCCTCCTACCTATAAGCTGCAATCAATGTAATGAAGAAAACTATACTTTTCCAGTTGAAGAAGCGTTATGATCTAGATAACTCTACATCCCTTACTTAAGAAAAATTACACGTTATATGTACCTCGCTACAGACGTAGCTATTATTCTGTCAACTTAACGCTGACCTCTTGATATGAATAAAAATAATTAAAACTAGAACTAGCACGCTCTCGATCTGAAACAAGAATATCGGTAATAACCTTAGAACTTGTAAGTTTTTTATATATTAAAAGAATAATCAAAGCGAACCGAGGAGTTCTTGATATGAACCATGAATAGTTAAAACTAACAAAAGAATAAAAACTCAACACCGTGGCTGGAACAAATCATAAATAACCTGCACTTCTGGAACATCATCCAACGGTTCCTTTAAGTGCGGGTTATTGGTGATTAAAATTAACTAGTAAGATGTAAATATGAACAAAATAAATACAACCAAAATTAGAACTATAAAGCTCTTGATCTAAAACAAAAATAATAACTTATGAACAAGTAGCGCCTTAATATTTAACATAAATAAGAATAATCAAAACATGAAAACTAAATCAAAATATTAAAAATTGAATAATAATCAAAACACGAAAATAATTAATAATCAAAACATGAAAAAAATTAATAAGAATAATCAAAACCCAAGAAATAGTAAGCATTTAATATGAAACAAGACTCATAACTAGTAAGTTCTTAATATGAAAATATAATCAACTTCAAAATTAGTATGCAAGCTCTTGATAAGAAAAATAAGAATAATAAAAAACTAGAATAATAATAATAATAATAATAATAATAATAATAATAATAATAAAAACTAGAATAAACAAAAACTGTTGTGGTCTTGCGGTCACTTACGCATTTAGGTAAAGTGACACGAATGTTCACGAGCTTGCCCATGCACTTGGGCATTAAACTGAGCTGCAAGAATTTATGTATGCAGAAGTGTCACATTCCTCATTTTATCTTTCTCGCTGATGAACTGTGTACCACCTGCAATTACTGACCCGCTTCACCGTCTGATGAGGCAGTATATAAACAACCTGCGTGTATATGTTCGCTAGGTGTCATGTATCAAATTTCATCACAGTATTTGCACAGATATCGAAAGCATTTAAACATTTAACTAGTCAGCATATGAGTAAATCTGAAATAAGTGGATTGTACCGAGCAACTACGTTAAACTTTTTAGGGCACGAAATAAATTCAGTTTTCACAAGGCAAAAGGATAAGCCAACTGAAAGCTTCTGTCCTATAACGAAAACCTTACTACTGTAAGACCCACGTCACGAGATGTTTTCTATGACGAATAAAATATCCGCTCCCTGGACTGGTGGTAGTGCAGAGGTCGATGAGCTTGCCGAGTCACCCACCTCAGTGGCCTCTGGCCGCCTCAGCAGGTAACATCTCAAGAGCTCACCTGTCTTCGGCCCCTCTACTTCATTATTGCAAGGCCCTTCACATGAAGTCCATTAACTGATCTTGAAAAATGTGGTGTCACACTATTATTTGTATTACTTAATCATAAAAGTACTCAAGTCTGCATGTATATGAAAATTCTTTTGTTTAAAATAATTCAGAGGGAGAGTTGCTACATAAATAAAATGCTCCCGCTACTACACATTTGAACTGGAATTCTGCTTTATCAAATACACGAAATAAAGTCAATGTGGAAAAAGAAAAGGACCGAGACAATGGTTCCACTGGAACACGAGGTATTAGCCAACATCCCAACAGTGCACCTAAACCTAGAAGATTATGCTTCACCAGCTTTCCCGACGCCCTTCGTTCACATCGTCCGCTGGAGCAAGTTCTGGGGGTGTCTACCCATCTCATACAGCTACTCTGCTCACTCTTGGACGCTTTCACCCTTCCTCACCTTCTGGGTCATATGTGCCATCGGCTTCAACGTACCCACTTTCTACGACTGTATCAAGTCTTCCTTGGGCACAGACGGCCTAATGCTGTACGTGATGATCATGATTGTGAGCGTGATGAGCATCTCGGGCGTGTCCATGCACGTGCTGGCACTGATCCACTATGATGAGTGGATTACTTTCCTTAACAACTGGATGGCCTTCGAGCGAAAGTTTCCTACGCTGACAGTAGGCATCCATTCCTTCCGGATTGCACTCCCGCTCTTCATGGGCTTCTTTCTCTACATCGCATTTTTCGTGGTGAACATCCTAAACGAGCTGCGCTTTAACCTCATCAACGGCGATGGCGTTGGCCGGATGCTGTCTCTTGTGTATGTGTACGTGATCTATAGTTACACGCTCTCTATGCCCATCCTGTGGGTGGTGATGGCCTCTAAGGTGTTCTCTGTCTGCCTCTGCCACATTAGGAGGGAGCTCGAGTCCCTAATGGAGTGCGTCAAATTGGGTATCCGGTGCACAGCATTGCCCATACAGAAGTGCATCGGCACAGGCGACATGAACCGTTTGCAGGAGGCTGTGTTGGACCTGGCTCGGATCATCGAAGGCTTCAAGGTTATCATGGGCCCCTTCATGCTGGTTATCATCCCTCACCACATCATCTCCCTTATCTGCTTCCTCTACTGGACGTTGGTGTCCATCCTTGACTATACGGACTGGTACTTCCCGCTTAGTTTCGGGCTCCTCTCCGCCCAGGCCATCATGCCCATCTTCTGCGGCGCTATTTACAGCGAGGACGTCCACAATCAGGTGAGACGCCACACTAACTTTTATGCGCACTTATGCGACAACTACAATTTTAATTCTTTTTATCCTGCGGTTTACATTTACACACAACTTCTCAGGTTGTTTTCATGTATTCAATGATAATTAATATTGATGTTGTATTCTGAGAAGAAATGCTAAACCATTTTCATATAGCACCTGGGGCAATGGGGGTAATCAGATTTGATCGATGAAGAGAATTGTAGTTCCAATTCCTTTGATAAAGAGCCATTCACCGACACCATGTTTTCCCCATTAAAGGCAAAGATTAATCCAGTTACTTCTCTAATCACTCCAATCAAAATTCCTCCTATCCGAATTTACGGCAATATTTATTTCTTTTAAAATTCATTTACAACAGTGTTAATGCATAGTTTATTTTTACACTTACATGAAGCACTAAACCTGTGTGGGTCACTCGTCACACTACTGTCCTTGCCAGCCTTCCTCACAAGACGCGCATTATCTCAATACTGTTTCCATAAAACTTGCAGCCATGTCTACCAAACCACTGATGCATCCGTAACTTCATGAAATACCCAGAGTTAAAGAATCTTCCGCTGAGGAGCTCTGGAGAGATGGAAAAGGCTGGGTAGACACTCGCCCTGAACTGCCCAGAGCTGCACCACCATGAATATGGCCACCATGATTAGTAAATTCATAATGAAATTGGTCGGTGATCATTTTGAAAACAATGAGAGTTTCAGACTGATTATTATATTAATAGAGAAGTGCTAAACCCATAAGGATCAAATCTGGCCTGGGAAATGGATAGTAATCCGAGCATTAGGAGCCCCTCACTATCACCAAAGGAAAGAAATAAAAACAAAGGGGCAGTTGATGGGAAAATAAAGAGGGAGAGATTTAATAATATTTCCTATTGAGATAAACTTAGATAGGACATGGGGGTGTCTTTTTCGAGTTTAATGCGATCCAACCCACACTATCCTCTTCTATATTACTGATTCGCTGACAATATTGTACAATGCATTTTTTGTGCCGTAATTACTGCCATTTCACTAAATTTCAGAAGGAGTCGCTTATTGAGCCGCTCATTATACTGAAAAGTTCCATGTCGGACGAGGCAGCTAAACATAAGGTAAGTTCAATGTCTAAATTCCTTTTCTGCTTTTGTTGAATGCCCTTAGTGCCGTTTGTCTCGGGCATGTGTGTAGAATATCATTAAAAGTATTCGTTAATATACCCCAAGGCTCTCAAGTGTTCATAGGTTTGAAGTAGGAGGTAGCTCATACCTATATCACTTCATTATTCACAATATCCATAATCTTCATCTAAAATTACCAAAAATTGTTAGCCTTAAGACACCATTTTTTGACTTTCCTTAAATTTTACAGAAGTGAAGTTAATGGGAGACAGCTTTTAAGAAACTGAATAATCAGGAAATTCTTATTACTTCAGCACATTATATGACTAACAGACGCTGATGCATGATATAATTCTTAAGACACATTCATGTAACTACTGAGTTGCAGACTTTTTATTTAACAAGCTTGGATACATCACTGCGCTGATACCCTATTTCATAAGAGTTACATATTGGGAACAAAAACCAGGTATGTTTCACAGTCATTTCCACCACACCGGACAGATTTTATACATTGTGAAAGTCTATCAGCCTGAGTTGAGAGACTTTAATAAGTATGGCAAGACTGGCAAGCTATGAAATAAAACATTTATGTACACCTGAGGGCATTTATTAAAGGAAACGTTACGTGTCACTAAAGAAGACACTCGTGGTGTAACGTTTCCTAATAAATTCCTTGAACTGTACATAAGCGTTTCTTTCAATATCGTCAGGCATTCTGCTAATGGGTTAGTTGCTACAGTAATTTCCAAGAATTTCTTTGCAGCAGAACAGATTTGTCTATTATAGTTGCAGATATTGAAAATGTATTATAGAGGTATACAAACTTCAAATTTGAATTACAGAAAATCGATTCTGAGCTACCTAAAAAACATTAGCACTACAATAGCGCCATCTGCCAGCAGATATCAGAAATATTGCCAGAACAAGTGCATGTAATAGTCGTCAACAAGAAAATGTACAACTATCTCTACAAAGTGCCAGATAAACTAGTTGTGCATAGCTATGTCAGCCAGCGGGCCACCAAGAGCAACAGTCTGGTTGAACAGGCATCAACAGAGAAGCTTGGCCCCAGACCGGGCTTTGAGGGTAGAAACATCCTAGAAATCCATCACTGGTAAATCACAGCCAAAACTGTCATAGCTGGTTTAGAATACAGTTTCAATTATAAACTGTCTTATGAATGTATATAAAAGTTTTATGTTTTGAGTCAACATAAAGTGAATTTCTAAAAATATTCTTAAAAACCAAACGGTAAGGAATAATAAACCAGACAATAGCCACAAGAAATTAGCCCGTCTACTTAATCACAAATTCGTGTCACTGTTATAAAAAAAAGTCAAATGGGTAATTTTTAAGGGCGTTAAACAGTTGAATTATGACTGATTTGATAAGATGCGGACTGTGGGTGCCCATTTTCCGTTAGCGCCGCACACTTTTTTAACGTCTTTTATTTTATATAAACAAATTTTCTGTTATGGTATGTATATTTTTTTATGGATAGAGGACAACCTAACCTAATTTAGAAATGTGCTGCAAATCCTATGTAAAGAATCTACTTTAATACTTACTAATACTTCCTAAATACTTACTGAAGGTTCCCAATAATAATGACGGCAACTATAAATTTAAACTGTACATTACAATAAATACGATGCATAAAAAAATGGAAAATATATTGACTAATAAGACCACATTTATATATATATACTCGCAGATGACAACCTTGATCGACCACTTGGATCGATTGGACGCCCAAATTGAGGGCCGAGGATTCTTCACTCTTAACAAAGGCATGGCTACCACGGTGCGTACTCGCTCCCTTCATACACGTGTTGGTAAATGTCATTTAATAAGTTTAGTATATTAACAAGTGCTTCTTTCCATGCTTAATATTTGGGGAGGAGGTTGAAAGTACTTTCCCTCCCCATATAAACTGATAGCTGATCAGTTCTCTGTGAAGAGCTAACAAAAATATAAATCTAGACCAAACTTATTAGACGCTTAACACTTTTTACCATAAAACCGCATTAATACAATTTCAAGTTAATAAATATAAGGTTATTCAGAAGAAAAAAGATCCATCTATCAAATTAATGTAGTTAACATTAAAAAAATACATGATACCTTCGTGGATTTATATAACAAAAGATTTATATTACAAAAAAGTGGTTTATTTTATAGCCACTAGTGCCAAAAAAAATTTTCTCGTGCCACTGATTCGCCAGCTATGTTTAGATCATTATACTTATGGGGAAGTGCTAAACCCGAAGTGGCATACAGCGCCTGGGAATGGGAGGGAATCAGGTTCGATCGAAGGACAGGGAGATCATCTCCAATTCATTAGCTTCACCAGCATAAGAAACTGTTGGGGAAGGTCGTGCATTCTGTTCATTTTATTGATACGACCTAAAAATGTTGAGTGACTTTAGCTGCCTTTAAACAGTGAATTTTAATAACATGGGATATTTTTGATTAAGATGTCAAAACTTTCAATAGCCTTCTATATTTCATTTATTGCCATTGTCATATGTTATATTGTGTAACTTTTACCGATTTATACATCTAGCCATTGCCAAATATGTTATAATATAATTAAGAACATTTGCTACAAACTAAGCTTGCAAACTGTGAGAACTCGACAGAATTTGAGAGATGGGTTGGTTGCTGCGCGACAGAATTATGGTGTTGTATATGGTGTTTGATTCCTAGATGTGTTTCACCTCAATCCGATTATTTCACATTTATTTTTAATAATGGAATGTGATAACATACCTGTGACCCAGGTTCCAGTCCCTCACCTCTTTTTTTTCAGTCTAGAAATTTTTATACGGTATTTTACTTTACATACAAACTTCATATTAGTTTAAATCCTATCACTGTACAAGTAACATAAAAGTAAATTACTTGATGTGAAATAATTTGGATTACAAAACTTTATGCTGATATAAAACATGTTATTGTGACAAGGGTTTGTTTTGCAGGTTGTGAACACAGTGGTGACGTATTTGGTAGTGTTGATCCAGTTCTACGGAGGGGGACGTTAATTAACAGCTTCTCTTGCTACTTGATGTACGCTTCCACTGTCACTCCTACGCCCCCAATGGACCTGTACTAACTTGAAAATGCTTAAGGAATTTATTTGACTCAAATACAAATGCAATAAATACTAGTCAATGACAAAAACTATCCCATACAGAGACAAAACAGGAAATGAGTACAGTACTGTGCATTTCGACCTTGCACTGAGGCAGTCTTCAGTTCTGTTCTAAAATCCAATGTGACAGACATCCTGCATGTAACTTTATCTCTATAGCAACACCATTTATTATCTCAAAGACTTCTAAACCGTCTCGTGCAATGCTGTAGAAGCAAAAGCACCTAATAATGCAGGTTATAAAGAAATATTTTTTCAAACTACTTGTCTTTCTTCGTACTCACTCAGCCTCGCAGTGACACTGGTACTTAGTCATGTGTTTAGGGTTAACTCCATTCGCAATTAGTATAACTGTTATGAACTTAAATATATAATTATCCTCAACACATGATAATATAAAAAAAATGTTAAATGACGGTTCTACATCCGAGGGTATGCACGTTGCGTTTGTACAAAAAAGTCCACTCCGGTAACTTTTCGACTTCAAGGATCATAGATTTTTATTTAGGTAATATTACATACGCAGTATAACCTATTACGGATCTAATATATGCTATGATTATAATTCTCACTGGTTTTACATTATCATTATTATTGGGCTGTATCCATCAACAGCTCTAAAACATTTAGTCCATACATTTCTTGAGATGTACTGTGGTAGATTTAATAAAACGGACGTCGACACCGAAGTATCTATGATTTTGACACATCTAATGATTTACCTTGTAGAGAAACGGTTAGAGCACTGGATGAAAATCAAAAGATAACCAAGAAATAATAGCATAAAAAATGAGATCAAAAGGTATGCCACAAAGTACCGAAATGAAAATTAAAATTTTTAGCAACTAGATCACAAAATTAAGAATTACTGTAAAAAAATGAGAAAGGTGAGCTAAAAAAAGACATGATTCTCAGTGGTGACAAATGTCAATTTCTTCAATTTAAGAACGAAAACCTCAACACGAGCATAAGATATAAAAATCAAACATTTTTTCACAGGATAGTGGGAATAAGTATAAGCCCTAGGAATGATACTGTCAAAAGACTACAGTTTAGAAAAAAATCAAAACAGATTCCACGGCAATAATGGTAAAATTCAAAGCACTTATGCGCTATCGTCTAGAATATACCCAAAACGTACTTTCATCCAAGAAGACTAACAATTTCTATATAGAAAATATTTTAGTCATATACCCAATCTACACACTACTATAACTTACTGGAGATAAAGATTCGGGAGGCTTAAGTAAAGCTAGTAAAAAGTATATGCTATCACACACAACAGTGTCAACATCCGTGTTCAAAGACTATCAACCTTCACCAGCAGATTCATGAACTAGGCAATTTTTTTCGGGATGTAGGCCTGTGGGCCGTGAGCATCAACAATCTCGTTCATCAGGTAGTCCCCAAAAACATGCTTGGCTTCGAGAGAACTCAAGAAAAAAAAATCACAGGTATATGCAAGTATACCAAACAATGAGTCTATAACCTTCATAAGGATATAAACACCGTCTGGTATCTCAGCATATATATGCTGAATATACTTTAATCTCTACTTTAGGGATTAAAGTATTCTTGACTGGTGGTGAACAGGTTACATGTAGGCTTAATTAATGACCCTCGTTTCGCAGATAGGCTTTAAAAGGAACTTGTCACATTAGCTGATAAGCAACTTCAAACGGTCATACTATGCCACAGGACTTAATTAAAGCCTAACGACTCCATGTAGGTCAAGACTGCAATTTTGATATACATTAACATCAATAATGCTTTAAAACTGCAGGTAATAATATAAACTATGTATATTTAAAGATATAGGCTACACATTACGATGTATATACCCACGTTTCATAGATTTTAACAACCATGTGCGCGTTTTAAAACACACAACGCTTTTCCATCTTTTCCGCTGTATCACTCTTTGGGGTTTAAATTGATAATAATAATTCTGATAAGTTGCTAAGCGCTGACACCATATGTTGACTGACTGCTTTAACACAGAAATGAGAGGGTCATCAAATGACGTCGACCCGCGTTAGGTGATTTTCAACGACCAATTAACAATAATGAAAACCTTACCTAACTTTACTTGTGTAGAAATATTTCCTCGACTGGATATAACAACTCCAATTTAGGAGGGTGAAATTTCATCTCTAGCGATAACAATGGACCAAAGTTCAAAACCTAACATTCACAAGTAACACTCCCCCCCCTCTTTCCGCTCCTGATGTGGAGGGAAGGAAACAGTATCCTTGTCAGGAAGTTCAGGGATTCAATTACTGAAGGGACTTCGGGTGGGGGGTAGGAGGATTAAGATATAATTTTTTATGTATATCAATAATGTATGTCTGCCACTTTCTTATACTATGATTATAATACTTGATTGTTTATTTAAATCTTTTTTTTTTTCATTATTACTGCTTATTCCATAATAGCGCTATAGGACTAATACGGGTTCAGAGTTTAATAATAATAATAGTAATACAGTTTACGCCTACTACTCAGAGGAACTCTGGAATTATTTACATTTTACAAAAAAATAAAACCTATTTACACGCCGGATTATGTATTTCTTGTGAAAATTGTTACGAATATTGTGAGACATTAGCGAAAGTGGCGCAATTATTTGGGTTGCGCAGCACGGCTGAGTTAATCAACGGTTAGTATTGTGCCACGCGCCTGGCGCTCGAATAAGGTTAACTTAGGTTATGTTGCAATTTTAATTATTTAACGTTACATTATTTTATGTTCGAAGGGTTTCGTTAAATTATTTTTTTTACTGTTTACATAATAGCTCAACTGTAAAACTTAATATGGTACAATTAAAAAAAATACGCTAATAAGAAACTTAGACGTACTATTACACTTATTATAGGTAAAATATATTTTAATAATAAGCTTCTTGGTAATGAATATCCTTAAATCAACAGTAAGTTATCAATGCTGACAATTTACCTGAATGTATACATATATGTGTCAGATAAATACCATTACAAAACAACTTATCCTTAACAATAAAATTTAGTATCTGAAAACGGGGGAGAGATGGGGGGTCACAAATCTAGCCAATGTTAGATGTGTAAAAGAAATGCAGACAATTTAATTTTCCTTAACCTAAAGTTTTTTGAGGGCATTGTATTGTTCGTCATGGTGGATCTCTATACCTATATAGATTATTCAGCACAAAAAAATGAAGGCTCGAACCTCCGGCCGATTATTGTGAACCGGTCTCTTGAGCAGCAGTGTCATAATGTCGAAATAAAGTCTGGTCACTCGTCCGTCATTAAGACAACTTTATTAAATTCAACAATAATAACAAAATTCTACTTACATAGTGTTGAATGTGCAGTTGAACGAAATATACCCGACAAATGTGGCAACTCTGAGTAGACATTGATAATTGAAGCACCAAACAAGAGGCTTGAGACATCTTCCTGTACGTCTCAACGGAATAGACTACTTGATTTATTAAGTCAACGAAACACTTTAAATATTGAATAGCTAAATAAAGCATTTAAAACACTGTTGTGCATACACTTGACTCTGTTACTTTGGCAGGTGTAAAGCCCACAGGCTGCGTGTATCTTCATTAAGAACATACTTCACTCCTACACTGACACCAAGTAATATTTTAACACTAAAGTAGGTATTATAGTACACTGTTTGTCTACACACACTGGGAGATAAAGCATCTTTGTGTATATATACAAAGCGACACAAAAATTACAAGAGATGAGGCAACACGACCCACCAGCACACAACACAAACCTCCATAATAATGGTGTCCAAGACACTGCTTTCATTGACTGCATTTAATCATTTCCAACGCATTTTATACGTACATCCAACGGTTATATGTATAAAATCAAATTTAGTTATCCTAAATAATTATATTACATAAAATGGATGAAGTACAGCTTCACTGACATACGGTTGACTTTTATTATCAAACTAACGCATTGGTGAACGCTGCTAATATTTGACAAGCTTTTTAACTACAGCTCGCCCCTTAAGGGTGTCTTGATACTCGTAAAAGGCTCTTGTTCCAGGGATTTAAAACTCCTCTCTAACTAGGATAAAATCTGAGTGCGTCTCTTTCCCTGGCGCCCTATATTATTATTCATGGGGAACGCTAAACCCGTTGGGATCATACAGCGCCTGAGAGAATGGAAGGCATTCTCAGACACGATTCAAGGAACTGAAACACAGGTCTAATTTCTTAGATCAAGAGCCTCTCGCCATCATCAAGGAAACTCTCTTGAGGGGTTAGCTGATGTTAAACCCCTGCGGGTGTTGCGCTTCCGCAAGAACATTAGTTTTTAGAGAAGAAGCGCTAAACCCGTAGCGGTCATGAATAATTACTTATAGATGATTTTGTACAGCCTAAATGTGTTGCTTCATTTAATTACTTATTCATATTTTATTTATTTACCTATAATATTTAGAATTAAAAATTATGATATATCTAGCATACAGCGAAAACTTGAAAAATTGAGGTAAATTTAATGGAAACAGTTTCAATAAAAAAAAAAAATGCCCATTGTGAGGTACTAGGCATTTCAGTAAATAGGTATTCATATATTCACACTGTCCAAGAAATTTACTCAAGAGTTATCTTATAAAATACTAACTTGTTTCTAGTAATTGTCTAGAAGTTTGAATTATGTGTTTGTATGCACCTAATTATATTCGTTTCACTACTTCAGATGTTTATAATGGATATAAATAAAATGACATTAAATAATACTAATAATGAAATTATTATTAATTGCATTATTACTTGTAGTACAGGGTATATACTTTTTGAGGTATATATATATATATATATATATATATATATATATATATATATATATATATATATATATATATATATATATATTGAAATTAGATAAATTTCTCATATTGATGGCGATGCTTTGTTGCATCCTCCATCTATTGTTTGGCGTTGTGAAGAGGATGTGGAGTTTTGTGAGGTCTTGGTGTGGAGTGGGGAGTGTTAGGGTGACGAGCAAGCAGTGGCCACAGTCGACAAGCTGCTGTCAAGGTAGAAGAAACAACTGCGATGTCCTCCCATGGATCCTCTGCTTTTCCTAAAGTGTGGAGTAACAAAAGTGACACTTGATTCTTAAAGTGCATAGATTGTTAAGTGTTTCCCTTTCGCTACCACTCGACATTTGTCATCGAAAGAAAGTAAAAGAATCGCTTATAATAATACATTTACTACTACTACTACCAGCCACCTAAGAATCCGAACAGATGCATATGTCGATGAATATGTTTCCCCACCGTCCAAGCACCTTGGCTGAGCTCCCAGCCATTCCCATTGACCTAGAGAGCTTCGTGGTACGCACCTACCCAACCCCTTTTGTGCACATTGAACGTTGGAGCAAAGTATGGGGATGTCTGTCTATATCCTACAGCTACCCAGACCGCTGCTGGAAGATGTCTCGTTTCCTCACTTTCTGGGTTGTCTGCTTCATCGGGTTCAACTTGCCGTGCTTCTACGATTGCATTATGTCCTCCATCGGCAGCGACAACAGCATTACATTGTACGTCACGATTCTGATTGTAGCAGTAATGAGCATTTCGGCTGTGGCCATGCATGTCCTTTCTCTCATCTACTACGACGACTGGGCAAAGTTTCTCGAGAGATGGATGATCTTCGAACGTAAGTTCAGAACACTGACGACTGGTGTGCATTCCTATCGCCTTGCCATCCCTCTCTATGTTGGTTTCTTGATCTGTGTCATTTTCTTTATTGTGAATATCTTAAATGAGCTTCGGTTCAATTTGATCAATAACGACGGCATAGGGCGGATGCTGTCACTGGTATATGTATACGTGATCTATAGCTTTACATTATCCATGCCCATTCTGTGGGTGGTGATGGTCTCCAAGGTATTCGCTTTATGCCTCTGCCACATCAGAGTAGAACTAGAATCCATAATAGAGTGCGCAAAATTTGGAGAAACCTGTACGCCACACATTCAGAAGTGCATAGCCTCGGGTGATCTTATTTGTTTAGAAGAGGCGGTCCTGGAGCTGAGACGCATCATCAGGGCCTTCAAGGCTATCATAGGTCCCTTCATGTTGGTCATCGTTCCCCATCACATTATCTCCCTCATCTGCTTTCTCTACTGGACACTGGTCTCCACGCTTGACTATTCTGATTGGTACTTCCCACTCAGTTTTGGGTTACTCTCCATCCAGGCCATCGCTCCCATCGTTTGTGGTGCTATCTACAGCGAGGATATTCAGACTCAGGTTAGACAAAACAATTTATAAATCTCTGTTTTAGTACAGTTAATGACCTTATCCCTAGCCTTTCATTGTATGAACAGTATCATGTTTATTTTTGCATCTAGAAGTTTAAATGTACAGGCTAATTCGCCTTACATTTAATTTGTAAAACTTTCATGTTCTATAAGAAATATATTAATTACAATTATATCAGTATTATTTTCACAGCATTTACATTAAATTATTTCGCATTAAACAATCAGCCAAT
Organism: Cherax destructor; assembly: GCA_009830355.1. Taxonomy (NCBI): domain Eukaryota; kingdom Metazoa; phylum Arthropoda; class Malacostraca; order Decapoda; family Parastacidae; genus Cherax; species Cherax destructor. The sequence continues at coordinate 71,482 of WNWK01001944.1, read as the reverse complement.
GTTATTTGTGAGTAGAGTCTATGGATTTTCCTCGTCAGGTATCAAAGTAGAGTGCTCTGAAAGTTATAATAATAATAATAATAATAATATTTACTGAAGTGTGAGTATTCAGTTTGTTTATGTGCATTCTTATAAACAAATTATATTTATTATTCTAGACGCCACATAATCAGAGGGGTCACTCTGAGGCACATCTTTCGGCCACTTTTAAGATTTCGCACATCCGAAGAGCCAGATACAAGCCCCACACATACACTAGGTCTACCGGCAGTAGACCTAGTGTATGTGTGGGGTCCGTGGACCGTGGGGTCATCACCCTCATAAATCAGGGTAGTGGTGCTAGCATCACATAGTCCAACGTAGACACCACAGGAACCATTACAAGCACTAAACAATTTTGGACAAAACTCAAAGTACCACAGAATCGATGGGGCAGATTTAAATACGTATAATCACTAAGCAAAATTCAATACGCTACACAATTACTGGACAATATCCAAGATAACACAACGTCATCAGGTAACAAAAGTGCAATACTGAGCTACTTTGAAGGGTCTACGCAATCTGTGGGTCATACTGAAGGGCCCACAAAATGAGGATCCCGGAAGACCCTGCCCTGAACAAAAGACAACTTCTGGACGACACTCCACGGCCCTCGACTGCTGTGGAGTGAGCAAACAAGCTGTCGACTACAATGCATGATGCTCGTGACACAATCCCAGTTCAGTTTGAAAACGCTGGAGGTCGATGACGTACATTGGTTCAAGTCTTCCCTAGCCTGGTAACCTAGTTTTATCGCAGTAGCCTTTTTTCATCGGGATAAGCTAGTTTTATCACGATACCAGGAAACAGTAGGCCTACACGTTTTCAGTGTGATAATACCCAGGATCGCAACTACTGAACTTAGTTTCTGTAAAAATCATAACTTCGTGGGAGGCACCTTGAGGCAGTTGAAAGTCTCATGATCCAAAGAACTAGAGCCACTTACCCTTCCTTAGATCAAACCTCTTTACCTCTCATTTTTCAAGCCCTCTGTGACCTTTACAATTTTAGCAATTTTTTCACGACATTATTATACAAAAATAACCCGGACTTAGGAGGCTGAAATTTATGCCTACGTTTCGGTTCGACTTGTGGCATTAGCAAGTACGTATTAAGTTCAAGTCTCCTTAGTTTGGGTTATTTGTATACTGTTCCAGCCACGGTATTGTGACTTTATTCTTAATTGGTATTTTTAAGAACAAAAAGGCACAATACCGTGGCTGAACAGTACACAAATAACCCGCGCATGGGAGAAAAAAACATTATTATTATTATTAAAAAAAGGGCTACGTTCAAAAATTTCAAACTTTTAAGTAATGAAATTATTATCATTATTATTATTATATTCACAAAAAACTACCCTTAAACATTTAAAACGTATTTAATTTGATGAATTTATAATAATAATAATAATAATATTATTATTATTATTGCACTCAAAAAGGGCTAGGCTAAAAAAATTAAACTTTTATTTCAAGTGATGCACTTCATTGGCAAATATAAATTATTGTTATGCATTAAATATATATATTTTTTTTTTGCAACTGCAATTTAACCAGTGTTGTACATGACTGAAATAAACTTAAGAGCATATAAAGAAACCAAAGGAGCTAAAAAAAAGTCAGACTCTTTTGATGGATCATCAGCGATCATATCCTTTACATACAAAGATTAATTAATGTGTTGAGAACGTAAGTTTCAGGATTACCTTCACTTTTCCTGCTCCTTCCTCACCTCTCCATTATTATTATAATTATATTTTGGTTAAGTGCTAAGTTCGTAAGTGTCATGTAGGGCTTGGGGAATATTGGGCAAACAGGTTTGATCTGGGAAAGGGGAGGGTAGAGTAAATTCTTTTCATCTACAGCCCTTCACCTGCGTCAAAGCACCTCCCCGCTGAAGGGTTCTCCTTCATGAGCTAATGAACTGTATGTACCACCACCACTTTAGTTTAATGTAATTTTAATCATTATATATAGTATATATATGTATAAAATAAACGTGTCATTTATCTTTTCAGAAAGAGACTCTCATAAAACCTCTTCTAATTCTGAAAGGGACTATGAAGGAGCACGAGGAGAAAGTCAAGGTAGGAGGCAGCACCTTGACAAAAGTAACTGTAGTATAGTTTTTTTTTTTTTTTTGAGAAATTGTGACTAAATTTATGCGACGCTTAGGTGGGAACTGAACCTATCTTGTATGGGTCACCAAGCTTTTATTCGTATGTTCATCTGTTCTTATGAGTGGAAAACTGTCAAGTACCATTATTTTAAATGAATCTTTGAGTAGCAATAAAAATGTTAGACAAATGGGAATGTCTGGGTATGAACAGGATCCGCCTAGTAAGGGCTATTGCGGTTTTCATTTACTTTTATATTTGCATATTTTTCTAGATGGCGACGCTGATAGACCATGTGAGTCGCACTGACGCCCAGATCGAGGGTTGTGGCTTCTTCATCCTCAACAAGGGCATGGCCACCACGGTAAGTGATGTAGGTTAATGCCCGATTGGTCTACACCACATTTCATCTACATCTGGATTACCGTTTGGCGTATTCCGAAAAATGGCATATATTCCCATCTGAACTGCTGACAGTTTATAATCCCTTGAATGTTATTTTACATAAATGTTACCGTGTTTTGATGTTACAAAATAGTGAAAACTGTTACATCAGCTGTAAAAAAAGTATGATTGCCTTAATGCCTGTATTTTATGTATTCATTCAACCCATCCTTGCATCACAGGTGATAATCGTGCAGATTTGAGCATTTCGTGGTTATTTTCGACAACCTGGTTGCCACACGTATCGTAAGCCGCTTTTTTTTCTTATTTGTTGGTAAATATATGGTTTTATAGGTTTGTGTAGCTTAACCGAACCTAATCTAACCTGACCTAACGTAGCCTCACCTAACCTCTGAGTCATCTGCATAGTTTCATAATCTTGTTTTTAATTAACGCGGATAATATATTTCCCTGGATGTTATAATTAATCAATATTTTGCATGTAAAACACGCATAATATACCTAGAATAAATACTAATATAGTAGATATAACAGAATAGACCATACGGGGAGACTAACGGAGAGTAGAACAAATGAGAATAAATCAGCCAGAATGGCACCGTGATAACACGTTCATAGTGTCTAGAATTTTCTGTCTCTTACAACGTATTTTTCACCTACCGAGAAGGAGACAGCTAAAGTGGGTGAATTTGTTAGTTTAAAAGCATAATGACTTCATCTGGACCAGTAAGGCTACAATTAACTTGTACATTAATATCAAAAATTTATTATTATTATTATTATTATCATCATCATCATCGTGGAAAGCACTAAACCTGTATGGGTCATTTAGAGCTGTACTACCAAGAATGCTTTCATCCCAAAACCAGAGATAAACCTGTACTCTTAGTGTATATACACTAATGTATACCTCTCGATATAACGACAGTGTACAAAACAAAATAAATTAATAAAACAATGGGCTAACTTTACTGGCTACGAATATGTAATACAGATTTCTTAAAACTTCAGTAAAAACTATAAACATTAAGCTAAACTATTACGGTGGCCCGTGGCCTGGTGAGAAAGCCCTCGCTTCACACGCTGAGGATCCGGTTCGAGTCCCGGCAAGGGTAGAAACATCGGGCGTGTTTCCTTACACTGGTTGTCCATGTTCATCCATCAGTAAAAGTGGGTACCTGGTGTGGGTCGCATCCTGGGAACAAAATTTACCTAATTTGCCCGAAATGCTCTGCATAACCAGGGGCTTCTATATAGTAGTATGTCATTGATGCGAGTTAGGACTGTATACCTTGTACATGTACTTGTATGAATAAAGATATATTATATTATTAGTACATAAATCCAGGGACTGAAAAGCATCGACTGACTTAAGTTTGTCAATGATAAGAGGAAAGACGATTCGATTCTAAAGATACACATCAGACTAGAGCTTCAAGATCACACTAGACATGGCCAATATGACACAATTAAGCTTGCTGTCAGGACCTGAGCAGGATAAACTGCCTGTTCTTCACCCTCCCAGTCCCTTCTACCCCAACTCAAGATTTTCAGGGGTAAATTATTCATCTATAAATACGCACATATCGAGTTAAACTCTAAGTTTTCTGCGTATCAAAATGTGCTTTTTTCATATTTATGGGAGAGGAAAATTATTATTCATTGTAACTTGTGTTATATTTAGCGGGAAGCACTAAACCCATAAGTGTTATATAGAGCCTGTGGAATGGAAGGTAAACAGATTCGATTCAAGGAGAAAACAGGTCAAATTCCTTGGATCAAAAGATTATCACCAGCATCAAGTCTGATGAAAGGCTTTAAATAATTTCTAAATAAACATCCCCTAAAAGGGGAAGATTATTTAGAGCTTGAGTCGTATGGTAAATATAAATAAATCTGATATTGCTGAAAATATTCGCAATTGTAAAACTGTATTACAAACAGTTTACAAACAGTATTACAAACAGTATTACAAACAGACTATTATATTTTCCAATATTAATAGCATTATGCAATCAACAAAATCCACGAAATACTATACTTGAAGATTTGTTTCTAAATATCTCATATACAAATTCATCATGGATGTCCATCATTAATATTAGTCTAATTATTAGTCATTCGTGTTTTCTTTGCAGGTAGTGAACACTGTGGTGACTTACTTGGTGGTCCTAATCCAGTTCTACGGCAGTGGGCGTTAATGGCTACCTTCATGGAGAGATTGCTTGATAATCTCTTGTCAAGCAGCCGATCGTATACAACCCGGGGCCCATATATCCTCAGTTTAAAAACAGTGAGCACTGTTATAGCGCTGTTGTTGTTGAGGTTTAAAGGCCACTGACAGCTTACGTCATATTATAGATTAAGTACATGAGGAATTGCTAAACCCATAGGCGGTCATGCGGCGCATGAGGAATGAAGGATAGGTGGCTCCAATTCATTGGATGAAAAGCCATTCACCGACATCAACATACCCCTAATCCTTCATACTTGTGTACCTGTCCAGAAACTACAAGAAGTTGATGCCCAAAGGGCAAGAAATAAAAAGTATTAGTAGGTATTTGTTACAGATTCTAGGGACAAAGGTCATGGAAAAAGGTCTAGGCATTAAAATTAAGTTAACTAATTGCTTAGCCTGTAGAGCAAAAACGACCCCTCACAATAAAGCCACTTCACAAAGTGGAGAGTGCTCATTCCTGTGTACGACTGATTGTGATTTGAGTTCCCTTACTAGTTTACTGATTATATGATCCTTATATTTATATAAGAATAATCACACTAGTGTTAAGTGCAGCACATTGAATCGCCATAGATTATAAAAATATAAAGTGGAACCCCGGTGTCTGAACTTAATTGGTTCCTAGGTAGTGTTCGAAATGCGAAAAGTTCGATGTCCGAAACAGAATTTCCAAAGCTTTAATTATCAGCCTCACACACTGGAGGATGCTGAACTGACTCTTCCAAAAGTATGAGAGTTAGGTCAGTGTCAGAGGTCACTTCAAAGAACTTTGAAAATAGGGATTTCGTCTATTTTTTTAACAATTTAATTTTTAAAAAGTCACCGCGTTCGGACTCCACAAACACGTTCAAAGACTGGGTCAGTTTTTTCTTAACAAAATTGTTCGGATTCCGGTTTGTTCGAGGTCCGGTACGTTCGATCAACGAGGTTCCACTGTATAACCAGTAAGTCATACTAATTACTCTTTATTTACTTGTAGATGTATATTTCTTCCAATAAATTCAGACTAATTACCGTCGTTTTTTTTTTTACCAACTTCTAATATGTTACAATATGAGAACTACTTTTTTTATACATTCATGTGGAAACGCTAAAAACGTAATTCGTTCAGCGCCTGGGGATTGGGAGGTAGTCTGGCGTGATCTAAAGAGGGTACCTCTAATTCCTTGGGTCAATAACCCTTCACTAGCATCAAGGTACCATTCGAAAGGTCCATAAGTTAATCCATGAAACACTTAAAAAAAAGAGACAAATGTCGGCAGTTTGATTTTTTTTTTTATTCGTAACTCAGTTTAGTGCTTTCTTGTAAATATAATAATAATAATAATAATATAATACTCAAGTTCACAATGATGAGAAACTAAGATAAAGACACATGAGCAAACATTTAGGACATTTTATTATGCAAAGTTTTCGACATACGCACTAAATGGGGAGTAGTGATTGGATTCCTCTTAAAAACCTTCCGCATATCCAGTTCTGGTTACATCGAAGACGAATGCTCCTAAATCCTACAAGCCTTCACATGTTTTTATCTCACCTTCATCCATGACTGCAGACGAAGAGCACAAATCATCTTTAGTACCACACCTTCAGAACGCACCAAACTGATGTATATAGTCCTCCCATGAGGTGACGTAACAAACAACACTTTAGGAACATTTGCCAAGTAACATTAACGTGGCCACTTTTGCTACCATGTCCATCAAAGATCTTACTGTCATTTCTCCAGTATTTGTCGCTTATGTCTACATTATTCTGTGTAGGAATCTGACAATACGTGGAAGGGGTTGGAAGAAATCTGTTATGAACGAGCATAAATATAAAGTGGAATGAAACTCAGCTCGTCATCAGTGTGCCAGATTAAAGGAAACGTAAGTTTTACAACTAATTGATTAACCAAATTTTTTAATGGGGTGGACCGGTAAGATGACCAAAACCTCTAGTGGAGGGTCATCATATGACTAAGACCCGTATTAGGAAAGACTTGTCCTGTTTCCTGACGAATCTTACCTAACCTAACCTACAAGCACCCCTGACAGCAGTAACAAATACTGTCATACAAAATGTAGGAAGTTAAAACATATCTGTTGCGTTGGCATAGATGCTATTTAAACATGGCTCACCCCATCACCTTGACCTCACTACAGTTCAGCATTACCTGACCCTCAAGTATACTTTTTCTGATACATGTATAAAACTGTTTTTCTTGCCCTATGCATAGTTAACCAACAAACTCCAAGGACTGAATATAATCTCTAGCGTTTGCATATTCGAATTAGGGTTTGGAAAGGAAGCAGGGCAGCGAATGCGTTTTATTCGTCAATAGAAATGTATATATTCCTCCTGACGAATCGAAAGTTATGATGATCCCTCCCTGGAGCTGTTGGTCATTAAGTAGAGATCTTCCACTCCACCCTATGCAAAAACCACATAATTACTATTAACTTTACTTTTATATATGCTTCCTTTACAAATGATAACCAAAAGGAAGAATGTTAGTAGCATAGGAAAGGCATGGCCATAAAACACCATTAACAAAGATTTCTTTATTATACATTTAAATCAAAATGTACATAACATGGCGTACCACCAGTGCTCGCTACTTAAGCAACAACGATAACAAACTTACAGGACAGAGAGGCATGGTAGGAGTAGGATGGTGGTTTCTTCAAGAAACGGGAGTCTCTATTGGCGTGTGTATGTTATACGATCTCTATGGTTAAACATGCCTTTGCGTTCCGGAGTTTTCCACAGCATCTAGATACAACGTATCCCTATATAGTACTATTAGCAGGATAGGCTTGTTTGTGTATAAGATGGCAGTTATGGTAGACAGTTCCAGGCTGATAGGCCAGAGGCTGGTAATTAGAGATACCTTAATTAACGGCATCCTAAAGCGTAGGTTTTATGAGCTTCTCTTACGGTACATAAGATTTTGGCTATATATATTCATGTATATAGCTTTGCGTGATGGCCTAATTTTTGAAAGACTTGAAGATTGCTTATGTTTCATAGTAACCTACTTACAGTCGTATCCTAATATACTATCTTTGCGTGATAAGATGTATCCTGATTAATTTGTGGGATAACCAGTGTTGGCTGCCATTCTATGAACAAATATTTAGTTGTGAATGGTTTCCTTCCAAAATTTATAATAGTTCATCTGTTTAAATACAACACCAAACAAACTAAGAGCATTTAAGTGAACTGGCTTCGTTCCACAGTGTTCTCATTGTCCTGTCATGATCCGCACTCCCACCAGCCTCCCCACTGGTTTGTACGGGAGACAAAAATCACTGAAATGTGTGAACGAAAGTCACACTAGGAAAGTTAGAACTCACAGCAATGACAGAATAATTCCATGATTTGCATGTCCCGCCACAGACTTGTGTTTCACAGATTTTAGATTTTGCCCCGAGAGAAGTTTATTAAACAGAGTTACGTCTTCTAGAGAAAAAACATATATTAGGATTGTGTTCTTAGATTACACAGCATTGTAATCATGTAGCTCTCTGAAAAACTAGACATTATCAACACAAATAACCATGAAAGATTTAACTGCTAGTGGGGATACGAATTTAAAACGTACAACGATAATTGATATATTGAAGGAATGTGCTCCACTTGGCAACTTTTCTAAATTTAATCCTTTGTTACTGTCGAGTTGCAATGTTAAAACTGCTACGAGTAAAGTCTGTTTATTCGTCGTTTCATCAGACATACGCGTGTCCTGGCAACTGAAGCACCTTAAAAAGAAGAATGCATGCCTGTTCTCCTTCAAGCCACTGGCTAAGTGAGCGAACTTGCTGGCTCCGAGGAGTAAAGTTTATGTAACCTGAGTTGTCACAACCCTTAACCTCCAAGAGCAACAACAACAAAAACTCAAGAGCTAGTAACATGCTATCCGTTATAAGACAATGGTTTAAGCCAACAAGTGATAATTTCAAAAGCACTTTTAAAAGGAAAAATCTTTATTATAAGTTTCACTCACAGGTGGGCTTTATAAAGCCCTACTGTTATTGAAGCGTCGAATAATAAAATAATTTATCCCAAACTAGCATGTGAATGATGTTTTCATAATAAAACCCTGGCCAGCGAAGCAGAGTATTCTTGTACCTAAGATCCTGACTCTCCACAAAGAGCAGTTCCACCAGAAATCCGCCAGAATAAGATCGAGATGCCCCCAACAAGATGGACCCTGACAATAAGCTATCTTCCAACAACGAGTGATTATAGACCGGCTAAAAAACGTAGGTCGTTGGGCATAATCAATAAATTCAGAGATAAATGGACAAGAGGCAGACCTTATCATTGTGTGAACTTTATGCTCATTCTACTGCAGATGGCAAACCTGGGCTAGAAGCTGACCTGTATTATGTAGACGCAAATGAACATCATTCTCCCTTTGTGCATAAGAGTACTGCTCGCCTCTTCTCCCTCAGTATCTATTCAAAGGGAATGGTGGATCTGTCACAGTCTCAACTCAACGGCAGTTACATACTGCCTACGCAAACAGGCTGACACATTGGGTGAAGATATCGCATCTTCACCCAATATTCTTGTGACACCCTTTATCCAACACTGATACTTCCTGCAGTTATGGAGTTTTCCAACATAAACAGCCCCAGATTTTCTAGACATACCAGCCTCGCCCTTACTGAAATGCACATGGTTTTTTTTAACTGGTTGGGTAATGTCTTCAGGATGTTTACTGTCCACTATCTGTTGTTCAACAGGCGGGTGAAGGCAGTGGTTTGTGGTCATCAGAATTGCTGACAACAACGGGGAAGAAACGAAAAAACTCTTTACAGAACAGGGTTTTATTGGGACATTCCGGTCTATTTTCAGCACGTCATTTAGTTTCACAGAGAATAAACGGCAGCCTTCAGTCAGATACTGCCTTAAAGATTCTTCTACAGTAACCAAACACGCTCCTGTAAAACATTGACACGCTGTGACCGGAGAAGCACGCTACATAACAGAAAGTAGATGGTTGAAGCAGCAAAGAGAGGTATGGTCAAGGAGACCGATTTATGCCTTCTTCATTTAAAGGACGATGTGTGGATCAAAGCTACGAAAGCTGTGAAACTGGACAGGTAATGTGGTCGAGGTTCGCAAACACCGTGAACATGCAATCAAGTTGGATGGCAGCAAGCGACCTTGTGTATCTCTAACTGACGCCTCCCGAGGCCCACCTTTGTAAAGGACCTGCATTATCAGTAGTGCACCACTCGTAATGTACCACAACCATAAGTGACGCCACTTGGGTGACAGCTGCAAAGGGCCCCAATGGAAATAAGTCACTCTGTCTGACTTTTTTGGGTTATCCTAGGTTCTCTACACATATGCTGCTATGTATGATAATCTATGTAACTGTATTTGTGTATACCTGAATAAACTTACTTATTCACCCCTGAGAAGAGGGGCACCGAGGAATTGGCAGCCGTATAACTGAAGAACATCATACTTTGATAATGCGCTGTAAGTTTTTATTTTCTCATTTGTATCAGTCAACAAGAATTACTTTGCTCCTTAATCTACTTTGTATACCGGCGCTGGCAGTAAAACTGCACGAAGGAGTTAGTTTGTTTACCCCACCGAGGCTGTGAGGCTGGGTATTCATCCACCTTAAATCTTAATTCCTCACAGTCAATGGCTGATTTAAAGTACCACTTTAACAATGTTTATAAAAGGCTGAAATCAGGTAGGTGGGGATATAATATGTTCCTCCTGATCTGCTTACAGACCTCGATGTGAGATCAATAATTCTCCAAAAGTGTACCCAAGTTATTTGTATACTCAAAATTCAACAGGGACACTGAGCATCAGTTATCAGGTAACACAATGAACATGTTTAGATTCCATATTTTAGGGAAAAGACATACAACATGCATGTCAAGATACAGTTAAATCACATAAATTGACACCAAGACAAAGAAAAGTGACGCGAGACAATACGAACAGCACCTGGAGAGAAACTCCAGATAACACACAAGGATTTTTTTAAGCAACGAGTACTTTTAGTGTTTCTTCGGCGATGACTTTTACGAAAAAAGTACAAAAATTATTATCCACGCAATTCCAAATTTTTACAATAGACATTTTCTTTTCCTGGGTAGGATATACTTCCTCATCAGCATCCTGAAGGCTCTAGTGAAATAACCACTCAGACGGACTTTAGGGCAAGAAAGAGCCTTTTACATCACTAGATGCTTTTCAGCAATGACAGGTGCTGAAATAGACATATATGCATCATCTGGATATATTGCATATATCTAATTCATCATCCTGTCGGTATTGAATACTACTGATATACAAAAGACAGGTGCGTTTCATAATGGAGTCACAGTATTGCACGTCCTGCTTAAGCACTGACTATCAATAAGGAGCAGCTGGTGTTAGCATTTTATCTTAGTAGTGATTTAAAATTTGTAGATCACTATTTTAGGTGGCGTTGGAAAATTTGTTGGGTGTGACAAGAGCTGCTCATCACACCTACGTCTCGCCTATTGTTATCACAATAATCAACAATTATACATTCAACAAATTATTAAGCTGACTTAAAACACTTTAATTACAACTCCAAGTCTATTGTTAAATTATTTTAAAGCTGAAGAACACGATGTTAAGTTATAATACAGCCGCAGTAGGGTTGGTTCACCTCACCAATGCCTTCAAAGTGTTTTCATCCCTTTAAGTGTTTTCACGCATGTAAAACACGACAGTCTCTATAAAACATTGCTTTAGTTCATTAAGCGTCGGATCTATATAATTTTATGATTTTTAACGACACATGTATATAATTAAAACAAATATACAGAAAGTTTAATCCAAGAACCTGTCGCAAGCAGTAATCACGCTGCCTTCTGGTGGGCAGGATTTCTGAAGCAGAAGATGAGGAATAAAGTGTACATAATGAAGGCGAAGGTAATAGCCCCTGTGGCGTACATGAAGAGGTTCAGTTCAGGGTGCTTAAATCTATTTTTTTGCAGCCAATCCAAAACCTCCTCTTCCACCATAAGATCACCTGAAGAGACAATAGATGTGGATCAGCAGCATTATTAACATCAGGCAATTTTAAAATTAAATTAAATACACTCCCATAAAAATCAAGAAAACATATTCGACATATAATACGGAAAAGTCAGCGCCGACGACAACAAAAAAATACCAACCTCTGTAAATGCTGGGGAACCGTCTTCTGAAGTAGACGAGCGCCGGTAGCTTCTGAATACCATACTTCTTGGCATAGCGGGTGTCACGGATCTTGACGAAGGTGATGTCCAGGTCGTCGGTTTCGTCGTCAATCTTCTCCAGCTCCTGCAGCACCTCCTCACTCTTGGCGTTGTTTTCGTCTGGGAAGATGTGATGTAAGAACACCATATCAATGTTACTACTGGAGAGGGTCATTGTGTCCCACGGTGTTTCATGACTTGCTTGAAATACACATTAGGATTTCTATATACGATATATTGAGTATTTTTTTTGTTTACACGAACTATATTAACCCAGTGAATAAATCAACGTATCATGACTTTTATAATGTAACTAGAAAAATAAAAATACTAATACGTACTGGACATTAAACGGGGAGGGGGGATATTACTGAAATGTATATAAAAGTAGATACATATTTTAATTACTGAAATTATATTAGATTTGTGCTACAATTTAATACAATTATGTGTAACCCTAAAGCATAAGTCACAATACCATGGATGAAAAATTAAAAAAATCCCCTCACTTAGGAGGGGAAAATTATGACGAAGTTTTGATCCATCCTGGGCATTGTCAAGTCACATTTATGATCCGACAATGGTCCAGAACGGACAGAAAAGTCGTCATAAGTTTTCTCCTTTAATGACGGTTATTTTTGAATAGTGTAATTTTTCTGTGTCATTTCATAGGATGTATACACAATTCACCAAAAGAAAAACTGTAGATGTTACATCAGATAAAAAAAGTCAAAGGTTCAACAAAAAGAAAGGCTTGACAGCTCACAGAAGTACACCGCCACGAAATCATTCTCGTCAAGAAGCTTCTCCAGCATTTTACGGTTCACCTCCTCGATCTCATCTTTAATTTCAAACACGTCTTGCGATGTCAGCCACTTGAACACCTTTTCCTCATCTAGCAGATCACCTGTTGGCAAGAATACTAACGTTTATCCATCAGTTTATTTACTCATTACCAAAAATACACATGTATCCTTCCAATAATTAATTTATATATAATGAGGCGAGGGCCTTAACCTCCGTGGTAATTCCTCCCTCCTCTCTTGAATTTTGATGGAAAAAGCCTAATTGTTTATTTACAAATAATTATTAGAAAATTTTACATGCTAACACAATAAATTAAAGCCAACCTATATCACCAATTATAATGTTAGACTATTTATGCTTATAAGCTAGGCCTGTAGACAAACGCTAAGTTACTGTTAAATGACTGATATAAATTTTAGGCATAGTTTTCCATGCCTTACATCCCACTCCCCCTTTCCCCTTTTCTTGAAATATGCTCAAGCATGGTTTGTGAGTAGAAAATATGTGAGTAGAAATTATGTGAGTACAGATAGAAAGTTGAAAGTGAACATAAATAAGAGTAAGGTGATGAGGGTATCAAACGATTTAGATAAAGAAGAAATTGATATCACATTGGAGGGAGGGAGTATGGAAGAAGTGAATGTGTTCAGATATTTGGGAGTTGACTTGTCAGCGGATGGGTTTATGAAGGATGAGGTTAACCATAGAATTGATGAAAGAAAAAAGATAAGTGGTGCTTTGAGGTATCTGTGGAGACAAAAAAACGTTATCCATGAAGGCAAACAAGGGAATGTACGAGTATAGTGGAACCAACACTTATATGGGTGTGAAGCATAGGTTGTAAATGCTGCAGCGAGGAGGCGGCTGGAAGCAGTGATGTCTTATCTAAGGGCAATGTGTGGTGTAAATATTATGCAGAGAATTCGTAGTGTGGAAATTAGGAGGAGGTGTGGAGTTACAAAAAGTATTATTCAGAGGGCTGAAAACGGTGTTATTGAGGTGGTTAGGTCATTTAGAGAATGAGAAGTATGGTTTGACAAGAGAGTTGTAGATGATTGGAAAAACCCAGGTAGTGTCATTGTGGAGAGAACTTTGGGTAGCTTTAAATATAGGCTGGATAGGTATACGAGTGTGTGGATGGGTGAGAGTTAGGCCTGATTAGCATGGGCTAATAGGTCTACTGTAGTGTTCATTTTTATTTTCTTATAGCATTCCATTCTTATCAAATTAATGTCCCATCACATTCTACAGCTAATGAAGTTTAACATATATTATGTTATCCTTTCTCCTTCACAAACACAATAATGACAGCAAAACAGAAGGATGTTAATTGGTGCTGACCGTCGTATACGAGAGGCGTCTTCTTTCTAAAATAGACGAGTGCAGGTGTGTGTAGAATGTTGAATCTCTGGGCAGCCTCTGGGTCGTTGATTTTCACGAAGTCGATTCCTGATGATAAGAGCAGTATTCATGATTCATGCAAGAGTTCACCAATTAGGGACTGCCATTTTCAGTATCATGAAACAGTGAAGTCAATGAAATCAATTAAAATGTTTCTCAGCCGGAATAATCTTAACACGATTTGGCAAAATTTTCACCAATTTGTGACTGCCATTTCCTGCACCACGAAACAGTGAAGTCAATCAAACTGATTAAAATGCTTCTCAGCTGGAATAATCCTTAACATGATTTAGTATTCAGAAGGCATACTATTAATCTGCCAAAATTATAAATATAAAGAGGTCAGTGCCTTGCCCAATGGGCAATGACTGATGCCTAGACAAGGTACCGTAGCTGGCATGATAATAAACATACGATACACTTTATATATAAATACATATTGAAATATAACAAAATATTCATACAGTTCGTCAAATTCATGCTATCCATGTTATTACTTTTCATTGCGAAACGGTAAGTAAAAAATAACCCCTCTCTTCTAAGTTGTAAATGTGAAATACAATTGATAACTAATGCTCTTATCAAAGACAATGCTACTGACTAATGAATTCTGGTGTAATGTCTGACAAGTAGTGAGGTACATGTCAAGAGTGCTGAAGCCTTGCATATAAAGCTCTGTGATCTGACTAGTGAGGTACACGTCAAGAGTGCTGAAGCCTTGCATATAAAGCTCTGATCTGACTAGTGAGGTACAATGTCAAAAGTGCTGAAGCTTGCAATAAAGCTCTGTGATCTGACTAGTGAGGTACACGTCAAGAGTGCTGAAGCCTTGCATATAAAGCTCTGTGATCTGACTAGTGAGGTACATGTCAAGAGTGCTGAAGCCTTGCATATAAAGCTCTGTGATCTGACTAGTGAGGTACACGTCAAGAGTGCTGAAGCCTTGCATATAAAGCTCTGTGATCTGACTAGTGAGGTACATGTAAAGAGTGCTTAAGCCTCATTCTCGCCTTGCATATAAAGCTCTGTGATCTCATCTCCACCAGACTTGACTTGCCAGTTGCACTGTTTTAAGAACATTTCTCTTCCACCACTTTGATGAGAGGAGTCAAGAAATAAGAAGTTAAATAAAGTGTAAAAGTGTGACTAGTGAAGTTATTTAGGTTTCGACTTACCGAACATATCGACCTCATCGTCGATATTTTCCAACTCCTGCAGAACCTGCTCACAGTCCGGACAGTCGTCCTCGTCTTACAGAGAGGGGAAGAGCAAAGTGAGGCATTAACGCGAGTTCATAGTATGTTTTCCCTCTTGCTATTGACTACCGCTTGTGATGCATCCGATTGGTGCGTATTTTATGTCAGCTCTAAATGTTTATTTCACAAAAATACTACCAACAGCTGAGTGACATGTTCTTAGGCTTTAAGGCAACAGTTTGAGGAGCAGTAGTTGTGATAGGGTGTAAGATAAGCAATACTGATTTCGCAAAATGAGCAATCACATCTACTCACGCACTGATATATATATACTCAGGCAGGAGAGGAAGTAACAGGTTTCAGGGTAAACTACAAAATATTAGGACAAGCGCAATGCCATGACAATAGTTAGCTCACTTAAAAATAACAAGTACAAACCCCAGTACAACGTCAAAATCAATTTTCAAAACAGGATTTTTTTTTTAATTTTCAGTCTGGTGAGTGCAATGCAATGTGTGATACGCTCTTTCACGCCGGGTTGTTTTTATTGTAATTTATATATCTGAAAACTAAACAATAAATATGCTCTTCAGTTTAATGATTAATATATATAAGAAAACAGGAAACTTCTTAAGGATTCCCATTGGTGTTCAGAGAAATTTTCAGTATAGTATTCAGTTTTTTTTTTTCACAGAGCAACTCACCATACGTATATATTTGGAACAAGGCAGATGTTTATCTGGTGAAATAAAGCAGCCTATTTCAGAGACTTGCACTATGAATCAGACTAGAAATTTAATTCCATCATTGTTTTTTTTTCAAAAGGAGAGTATTAGAAAATCAGCAGGGGAAAATTATTTTACTAACTCCAAGTAGTTGGATTGATACAAATTTGTTAAATGATTTTGCATAATTTTGTTGAAGAATTAACTGAGAAAAAGCATTTTTAATATTTTTGTCTTTTTTTTAATTTAAACATTAACGTAAAATGTCGGAAATAAACAACGCTACTCAAAAGTATAATATACTTCCTCGTCACTTTACTTAAAATATGCCCTTAATGGATGGGTAATTTGTTCAGGGCAATGAGGAGTGTATAGGCTGCTGTCTTATGGGTTTTGCAACATTGTTTTAGTGCGAAAAATACTAAAAGTGTTTTGGGTGGTTTTGTTTAATATTTACTTTAGTTGCTCAGCTTTATTATGCAAGCCCTACAATATTACATGGATTTCTCAATGGAAACAGTCATACTTTGGGCCAATGGGCAAGTTCTTCTGGTAAAATAAAAACTAACCTAACCTAGTATTCAAAATCTAGACTAGGTTACGTTAATTTTTTATCCTGGCATTACCAAAAAAAAAGTTCTTACCTTATGAACAAAATATGAATGTCTTCACTGTACGTTTGACTATGTGTCAATCATTGTTTGGAAGACCTGTGTCTTTCCATCAATAGGCCTATTTCTTTTAAACCTTTGCTTTGAAAGGAAACATGGAATCTGGCAAAGTTTAAAAAAAAAGAGCAAAATTTTTTTTTCTCTCTCTCTCTCTAATTTACATAATAACCCATATTTTCTGAGCAGCCTAAGACAATATTGATCATATCAATACGTAAAAATATTTACTAAATAGTATCATTTCTAAACCATGCAGGAAATTTCTTAAAAAGGTACCTACCGCTGTGTACTGAGCACATGTTACAAAATCTAACATTTAGAAATGGTTTAATGCATACTATTTGCAAGACTGAAATTTATAACACCGGAATTTTAAAACATTAGTTGGACGTAACAAGTGGAAGGTTGCGGAAGACAAGACAATGAGTATCAACAGACACAACATATCCTCCTAACGCCAAATTTGTTATTTGTATTTCATATATTTAAGCCGGTTTACTACTTGACAAGTATCATTACATTAATGATATACAATACCGACAAGTTGATGAATAATACATGTGCAACACCTGGGTGGCCTTATTTTTAAGAAAAAAATTCTCCAACCAGTGCCTGTTTATATTCAATACAAAGTTTAAATACTGAGGATAATGGAAGATGAGGTTATCAGCCCTCAGCCTTAAACGGAAATTGGAAAAAAAAAATACACTGGTTAACGAAAAATCTCTATTAATAGAGATACCCAGGTGTGGCACATATATCTTATTACATATGTTATTTGAGTTGGTAGGTTAACGCCAGTTTATCAAATTTAACCAATTATAACATGCACTAACACCAATAAATGCAACAATGCATAATAGCAGCACTATATTTTGATGCGTGAACCGGGAACCACCGAGAATAAGGAAGCAAGACATAAAATCCTGACAGCGACATTTAAGTCACTTTACCGACCATCTTAAGTCACAGTAAAACAGCGACATTTGCTTAGGAGGATGAGTTGCGACAGATAATGCACAAGTTTTGTGGAATTCATCAACACAGTGGTGGCCGAACCCCCATGATCTCTGTTTTTCACAAATAACAAAAGAATGAGATGTTGAAGGAAGTTATCAAAGCGTATAGAAGCTCAAATAAATCTTAATGAAGTATGGGGTTGAAATTAAATTTTATATATCTACATAATTAGAAGCACCTTGCAAAAGTCCATACCTTACAAAACTTGAAAAGGTAGCAGGATGATAGGAAACAACTACGTATTTCAGTGGGACTTGAGGAGAAATCAGACAAATCAGTGCTTCTGTGAAATATTTTTTTATAATGTAGTATGATAGCAATTATAAATGCTTTGATTAACATTTTAAAATATCCATATTAACTGGAGAGCGATAGTGGTGATTAAGAGATGATATATCACAAACTTCCTTAGCTAGCAATAAAACCAATTAATAGTTAATACCATACTACATCATAAAGGAGTTGCCTCGTCCCTGTAGCACCTGCTCCAAAAGGCAATACGAGACTGCATATGCTTCCCATAGTGACCACTTTACTTAGCACTTTCACCAAACAACTTCCACCTTAGCAGGTGCTGGGTACGTAGGAAAAGTGCTGCTGTTCCCGTTTATTGTACAGAGTGCATACAAAGTTCCGTTACCTTCCCCTGGTGCATATACGGAAGTAAGTGATGCTTAACACTGTTCTTAGTGAAAAGAATGTTTATTACAATCGTTTTTACTTTCCAATAATAATACACAAATAACCCGGGTACACGTAGGAGATTGAAACTTGTGGAATTTTTTTACATAATTTCCTAAATGTAGAACATATAAATAAATATAACAATTGTGTAATAAAATATGATGCTGTTTGGACCCTTCGAGAAATTTCGAGGGAGGGGGGTGGAGAACAGCCAGTAGTGACGCCGGGGAGGGAGACGCCATATTATGTACACTGGTTGTGACAATCGTTTAATAATCCGGCGTCATCGAGGTCATAATGGGGTGTTTCGGCCTGGATTTGTAATAGGAACCCGTGTTAATGTCCCCTGCTGAAGATTTGTGACAGGAAATTTGCGGGACCTCAAGAATTACGTGTGGATGGCGAAATAAATGCGGACATCACTCACAGGAAAGTGCACCATAGTCTTTGCATTTAGATCACTAGCTGGCCAGTGTAGGGTCTAGATGTTAGACAGATGCTGTGGTGTAATTGAATGGTAAGTGGTAATGCAAAGTTCTTTGTACTAATAATTATATTTGTGTGTACCCAGTAGCAAGTAAACCAAAATACCATAGAGTCCACTAAACTTCAATGTACCAGAGTAGCTGGTTTCAATATTATAATTATTAATTTAATGTCAGGTCTAGCTTTTTGTAAGTGGTGAGGAAGTGGGCAGTCGAAGGAGTTGCAGTTCAGTGACCTGTGACTTAAGTCCCACTTACCTCACCCAAATTACTTGCAGGTAATAATTCAGGTAATGCCCTGTAAACCTCCTGCAGGTGATTTGCTCACATAATAATAATAATAATAATAATAATAATAATAATAATAATTCTTCACAACTTATGACGACGTTTAGCCCGACTTGGACCACTGACTAGTCACACCTGACTAGTCAATGGTCGAAATCGGACCGAAACGTCGTCATAAGTTTCAGTCTCCTATTTGCAGGTTATTTGTGTATTGTTCCAATCACGGTATTGTCTTTTTTTTTACTCTTTCCAATGATAAATCTTTTACTTTCATTTATAATGTTGCAGAGAGGAGGGGGAGTGCTAACAGGATTTTGTACACACCTTGTATACTGACTTAATTTATTGCTTTGCCAGCTAATGCCCTAAGAGAAAAAGCAAGCTAAACAAGAAAATTACTGTTAGTGTGTTGAGGTTTAAAGAAAATACAAGAAAAGCACAACTACATTCCACTGGTTCCTATTCGGTTGGACAACTTGGGAAGGTAAAGAACTGCAGGTGTAAATAAACATCTGTGAGCTTCCCTCAATTTCAATCAAAAACCTTTGTCTTGCAAAGTCAATAATCAATGAAAGTTTAACTTCTCTTGTGGACATATAAAACCCTTATTTCTAACAAAATAAAGGAATTAATCAAACTTGCAGGTCGTTTATAATGGTTAGTTTTTTCCCCGAGTGTCACATAAAATGTATTCTAACAAAAGTAATTAGAAAAAAGTTAAATATATTGCTCATTTCATTCCAAAGGAACAATATTAGACTCATCTGTGTTGTGACTGCATACCTCCCAGAGAGTACCAGATCCAAGTGCAATTAATATTCGACTTCGACAAGTTTAGGAAACTGAAAGGACTACGTTCTGCACATAAAATGAATTAGTTTTCACATGACGCATTCTTAATTTTTGCTTATTGTATTTTCTAACAAATATCTACATAACAAATTTAGGTATAAAACATATAGTGAGCATTTCATGAATTTTGATAAGTCATTTGCTAAGCCATACGTTTTTCGAGTTTCTGCCTTCCATATGGAAAACATTAATGTTTTATTCATTTGATGTATTCTCAAGAGAAAATACTACACAAATTATGAGAATGAATATGCATCCTAAAACACAAACCTCTCAATATTATGAAGTAGAGCCGCACGTACATTATTTTAATTGATAATCATACAAATTTTAAACGCCACTTTTCCTATATGACAAAATCCAGAAAAGCTGAAGCCTTCATAAAATAAATCTTATCCTTTCTTAACTATAGTTTTTGCATATTCACTATGTACAAAAATTCTCATAATTTTCCATATTCTTTTATGGAAAGCATATATCTCACATGCACTGCAACATGGCCGACCGAAAAGGAACTTGTGGGTAATATAACTAAAATTATAGTAATTTTACGTTTAAGATGTAGATGTGGTGTGGACCCTGGTTGGGGAGAGGGAGCAGGTTAAACAGGAATGGCCACTTCACTAGCTGCTCCCAATGTGGCTACATGCTATCTGATGCACAAATTGTCTTCATTACGCACAGGTTCCTACTAGTATCCTCAAAATTTATACCCTAAATTAATCATCTACAGTGTCACAAGGCCTCAACATCTCAGCGGCCACGTAACATCAAGTAAAGATTTGGTTGATGAATAAAGCACAACTAATTTAAACATATTCAGTGAGTTTTTGCCATTAAAATTATACTATAAAAAAGTGCTATTCACAGTAGGATTTCTGTTAGATAATTATTTATATATTTTTTAATGCAAATGACTAGTATATAAGCAGCTGTTCTCCAAATTGTTTTTGGAACATTTTGAAATCTGACACCATTGTTTGGCCAATTTTTCACTAAACACTCCTGCAACCATTATAAAATTTTCAAATTAGTTTTGATGTTAAAGCTCCTAGTACGATACACAGCCTCTGAACACTTGAAAAGTCTATGACATACTATCATTTGAAAATAACATTAATTTATTTCAACATCAAAACATTAATCCTTTTATTTGTTAGCTCAAGTGCAATTGATATTCTACAGCAGTTATTGTAGTTAGGTGCATGTAATGAAAGGAAATTATTTAAAAAACCTTTTTAAGTAATGAGATGGTTAAGAAATAGCAAACTGGTAGGGTGTTTAAAAAATAAATAACAGACATCCAGGTGATATAAAAACAACCGACTAAGTAGTCAAGGAAAAATCCGTTTCACTACCTATATGTAAGACAAACCAAAATATTTGATCGTAAATATGGTATTCTTTAATCTACCAACGATTGCCAATTTTGCTAGGACCAAACAGGCACAATAATCTAGGCATGGCTTATAGAGGCTGGTGTGAGCGAAGCTAATATTTCATTGCTTGTAATAATCCATTTAGACTAGTCATCCTTTTTTGCAGAGGGTTGCGAACTTTCTTTATCAATAATCAAATGTTACATCTAATTTGGTTAAATTAATAAAAAAGTCATATATAAATTAATTTTGCTCATATCCGAATCAAATTACTTTCAAAAGTCTTCAATGGTGACATCGTGATGTAGCCGCCTACTGATAGGTGTTATATTAATCACTATCACACTCACTAATTAGCAAGGTGTGAAGTCTACAACGCCCTAACAAGACTAGAGGAATTATCACAACCACGATCAACAGTTTGCTTCCTCCTGACACTTATAGCTAGTTGTATAACATTAGTTCATTACATCCTTCGAACACTAGATATCTAAGCAACTCGAAACGATAATAGTTTTGTCATGTACTTTCTGCTGTGTACAGACTTACTTCTCATTTCTCTATACAAAAAACTGCCATTCCTTAGGCAGCATCTAATCTTTCATACATTCAATAAATCATGGGGTTACTGAAAGTAATGTTCAGAGGCGGAAGAGGAATTGTTGAGGTTTGGACATTTAAGATAGGGAGCAAAATAAGATGAATAGGAGTGCATATAAGTCTAGGGCGGAATGAAAGAGGGGTAGGGGTCGTCCAATAAAGAGTTGGAGGGAGAGGGTAAGGGAGGTTTTGAGTGATAGACATCCAACAGGCTTGTGTGAGCATGTTAGGAGTGGAGGCAAAGTTTTTTTTTATGATTTGACGTGATAATGGATTATGAGCAAAGTAACAATTATGATGGGATTCAGGGAAACCAGTTAGCCGGACTTGAGTTCTGGAGATGGGCAGAACAGCACCTGAACTGAGTATGTTGGGGAGGTTTCGCCCTTAGATTTTAATACTTTTATCTACAATTTTTTTTTTTGTTCGCAGAGAAAATTAGCAACACTTGCTAGCATATAATATATATATATATATATATATATATATATATATATATATATATATATATATATATATATATATATTTATATATATATATATATATTTTCAACAAGTCGGCCGTCTCCACTGAGGCATATATAGTATATGATAGCAAGTTTTTGCCAATTTTTTCTGTGAACAAAACGAAAAAGTTTTGAAGATAAAGTATTAAAATCTAAGGGCGAAACCTCCCCAACATACTCAGTGCATAGAAAATTTCAAAGACTGCAACCAATGTATCAATGAATTGCAGTTTAAAACGTATTATAACAATATAAACTGCTTAGATATGGTACCGGAATCATAGCACAATGTCTTCTGTATATCTAATTAGAACCTTGCATTTTCAATATGTATTCTTGTTTTCTTATCCAATAAATCTGACCAGAGGATATCCAACGCGCGGTTCTTCTTAATATTTTCATATCTTACGTTCTAAGCAATTCCAAATTCACGTAAGATGCGATGTAAATATATTTACTTACAGAATAATACCGCAATGAAAGGTGTTTCGTCCATCAGTCGATTTAGCATCTTAATATTTACATCTTCGATTTCTCCATCCAATTCCCGATTGTCATCATCAGCCAGCCATTCCAGCACACTACCCTCGTTCTGCATATCTCCTAATTAACAAAAATAAATTGCCAATCAAAATAAAAGCTTGCGAAAGAATAAAAGGCTTCCCGCCAGCTTGTTTGTGCAGTGCGGAATATCAGCGTCTGTGGAGCAGCTAAGAAAAAGGAAACTCAAGGTTTAACGAGGTACAGTTTGTTTTGGGTGGTGTGAACCAGTAAATTTTAATCTTACATGAGTATCAGGGACAGAAGTATCTACCAGAACGCTCTCGTTTAATGTTCATGATCTATTCTTACACCCTAATTAAAAGTATTAAAAAATCTACATTGTTCCTTCGAAGATATGTGCGCGCACGAAACTGTTTAGGCATTTTACTTTAACGCAGTATTTTTGAGCGCTCGTGCAGATACATGTTATTTATTATACTCTGGCTACCGGGCAGTCAGTATGAGGATTTAGTTCCTTAAAGAAAACTAAATGAATGCTGCTGTGTGGTTAGTATTTTAATGGAGATAAAAACCTACCAGCACATAGGAAGTATTTAAATTTTTACTGGAACCGGCCATATTCTACTATATAATTATTCAAATAACATCTTCGTGAAATATTGTCTAACTGGTGACGGTAGAGGATTACATTATTCTGTAATATTGAATTCTGTACTGGATGCGAATACCTTACAATTGGAAATGCAGAGTGCCTACTACCCCACTTAAGATCTTAATTATTTTTGCAATGAAAAACATACGACATTCATGGATGAAGCATTAAACAAGTAAGCTTCACACAGCGCCTAAGGCGATCCCAGAAAGGGAAGGGCAGGACTTCTTCGGACCAAGAGTCCCTCACCTGCACCAAATAACCTCCGTTGGGGAGACATAAGAATTTTTTTTAATCCAGGTTAAATGTTATATAAATTTATCACCACATTTTTGTTAACAGTCTCATCTTTCCTGGAAAAGTACTGAGGGAGAAAATATATATTTGAATTTGGGAAGACTAGGCCTGGTTCACCGCCTACCTAAAACACACTGCACCTTTAACATAGGAGAAAACTTTACTTGTTACTTGGTTATAAAGCATCAGGTGGTAGCGTTTAGGCTCGAATCTCCATGACCAGCAAACTGTCAAAGGATTTTAAAAAAATGATGCGGAGGATAAAAAAAAAAGCTCAAGGTAACTGGAAAGCTTGCTTGCGGAACCTGGTATAAATTAAAATAATGAGTAGACAGTTTAAAAATAAGTCTATTCATGCTGCAGGAAGAAGAAACGTGCACGCCACACTCGGTTAAGAGAAAGCCTTTACTCGCAGTCATCATGGCATTTATCAACAAATTTGGTTTGCATAACGCATTAATTTGTTTTAATCGAATAGAGTTCATCAACCTAGGAAGTCTTCTTCTGTAGGAGTACTCACAAAACAAGGCGGCCAAATAGGTTGACTGTGCAACAAGTTGGTCCAGCATTGCAGGATTTACGTGTTCAATTTCATCAACTAATTCTCGATTGTCATCATCACTCAACCATTCCAAGAGAAAATTTCCATCCTTTATTTCACCTGAATGAGAGAACGGGAGTAGTTGTCATGAGAGCAAACTTGCCCACATGCTGTGAGGAAGGGGAGACCAAACAATAAACATACCCAACAAAAAATGCTGAACAAAAAACATAAAAAAGGGTAAGCATGGCCACCATCACACAGGATCAATTATTACCATGTGGGTTTGTCATTCACAGCACAACATGCCATGTCTCAAAAATAAAATAAAACACAATCTGCTGAGATTTTCTGGTCTCTAAAATTTCGTCTACAGTTTTAGACTACAGTAAATAATATATGGGTGCAGCATAAGGATGTAGTCGCCAAACCATTGTTGTATGAATCTGAGCACACATTTTTAATCTTACTTATGAAGACGACAGCAACAAAAGGATTATATTCAACTAATCGGTTGAGCATTGGCCTATTAACTTCTTCAATCGTTCCTTGCAATTCACGATTGTCATCGTCAGTAAGCCACTCGAAGACACTTGACTCCACACTGAGGTCACCTGAAGAGAGGGGGAGCGGGGAGGGTGGGTCAGGGAAGACGCAATAGAAAAGAGTGGGATATGCAAGACCAAAAAACGAGGACTATTCGCCGAAAACGAAGCAAGTCGGAAAAAATTCGGGGGGAAGGGTGGGGTGTTGGAAATTAATGAGGGAGGAAATCAGGGTTTATGATTGGGATGTATTTCTCACGCACACTAGCTTACTCAAAAACAGAGTAGCAAGATATGGTTTCCTTGCAAGGATTGCGTAGAGCATTATCTTATTAACTTCTTCAATGTCACCTTCCAATTTACGATTATCGTCATCAGAAAGCCATTCGTAGACCCCCGAGCCCACTGAGGTGATGTCATCTGAAGAAAATAATCATTTGGTCAATGCCACACAGTAATCAAAAAATAAAAAGACCAAAAATGGGTAGAGGTGGGTATGAAGGTAGGACATCACAGTGACCGAGGCGAAGGTAAGGGCCACACCTCTGGCTTACTGGTAAATAATACAGCCATTAAAGGCGTTCTGCCAAGAATGAGATGCAACATTGCACCATTAATTTCTTCAATACCGCCTTCGAGTTCTCGGTTATCATCGTCAGTGAGCCAGTTAACGATGAGATCTTCGTCTAAGATGTTTTCTGCAGCAGATGAGGTATAGAAATGAGCTTAAGAAAAGATCTAGAATGAAGAAACATGGCTTGTGGAGTAGTTTATTTTAGAACTCCGACAATTATAACTCACAAAAAACAAAGATGAGAACACATCATAAGCCTGTTACAATATGCGTACACGACCAATTGGATAGATAGTCCATGACCAATTGGACTGATTTTCAAGTTCACATGATTTCTTTCCTGAATTCGTCACCCACTGTACTTGAGCCCCCCCCCCCCCATAAAAGACTGATTTATTCATGGTTACATTTCCAATACAACAGTATTTTCGATTTTTCAATGTCTCCTTTATTCTTTAGTTTTAGTAGCACTAAGTAGCAGAATAATACACATCATTACTAGTATAATCATTTGGAAGTGCTAAAATTGTGGCAATCATACATCGCCTAGGGAGTGGGAGGAAATTATGTTTGATCCTAGGAAGGTGATGGGTAGCTCCAACTCCCTGGATCGAGCCCTTCATTAGCATCAAGGCACTCCTCCCCCCCGAACTTGAAACGATGTCAACAAAGTGTGATCACATGCCCCGCCTGGCGGTGGAGGGGCAGGTATCTTTTTTGTCTGGTGCTCTCTCTCTCTCGCATTTTTGTCTCTTCCTCCTTTCTCGCCTAACTGGTAGTAATAATTTATCACAAGTTATATATAACGATGAATCTAAGCAGGAGTCTACTGGCAAGGCTGCATTTGCTCTTGTTGCTACCTCCCTAGTGAAGAACGATAGGAACTTTGTTGAGTTAGTCATAAGAATTAACACCTGGACGTCTACAATGCAAACTGAATTGTTTGCCATCCTAATGGCGCTAAAGCTAACTTATAATAGTATAATAACGTATGTGATAAATCAAGATATCTTATTAATGACAACAAGATACCAGATATATTAAGCAAATTTCCTAAATTTGCTTAATATATTTGCTTTTAACAGATAAGTGAACTGTAGATATAAACTCTATAATTATCACTTAACCTTACTTCGATAAATTTATGTCTTGCTAAATTTCCGGTTTTTGCTATTCATGAGCAGTTTTATTTACAAAATATTTAATACCGTAATGTGTTTTATTCATAAAAGTTACAAAGATATCTTGTGAAAACTATCAAATCTGTGTGGATCTTTTATTTTCCAACGAAGGCAGAAATATTTATATATGAAAGTTAGAAAATTGTATAAATAGTCATTATGTTCCTACCATGATTAAGTTAATTTTATTTTACGATGGTAGGTGCAGCAGTGCATCTAAGCAGAAATTTCTTCGCAATGTCAACCTTTTCTGGTACTTCATAAAGCCTCATGTATATAAAACGTAGTACTAATAATGGTCTCCTTTTTCTGTAATATGTGTTTTCAACAAGCGTTTTTCTTTTGCTGGATTACACGATAAAAATAAATATTGGTAAAGTAACTTATTCCGCCCTCTTTATATCAGTTTAATCCTGGGCTGATGTCAGACGTCTGGCAAACCAGGATGTTGAGCTCAACAATTAGTGGAGGAAAGCAAATTTCCTGACGAGGAGTTTGTTAGTCTTGGCTAACTTAGAACCAGTTTAAATACATATTCTTATGAACACCTCGTTCTCAAGAATCTTGAGCATCTCTTTCTCAAATATCTTGAGCTACCTCGTTCTCAAGGATCTTGCAAGTCATATTCCACGTATGTTTGTTCCATTTACCTCAGTCACAGCAGGTATCATTATCCTGAACAGTTCACAAGTAACTCACACTTTCGAGAAAACGTTTCGGTCCCTTCTGGACCATAAAGTTAATTGCTGATAATGGTTCAAGACGAACCAAAAGTTGTCTTGTTAGAAGAAAAAAGCCTACGGCTTCCTAAATTCTGCAATTGATGTAAATTATTACATACTTACTTGAATTATTACTTTAATAGAAAAGTGATATACCTGTAGGAGCCATACAGCACCTGCAAATTAGGTTATCAGCTTTGATCCAAGATTGGTGAAGGTAGCTCCAATATCTCAGATCAAGAACCCATCCCTCCCCTTAAGGAAATGTATACTTAAGAACATTATTACATTAGTCACTGTTGTGGATGCTAATAAAGAGAAGTTTAATAGCAATAAAAGGATGATTTAAAGTTTAATATAGTATACAGTAGGGGTTCCCAATCTGGGGAAAATTATCCCTAGTTGGGCAATTTGGTATTTTCTATGGGGTAATGGAGGGCAAAGTAAAAGAAAAGTCAATATAATACAGTAAAAGCTTAATTAATATGTTAGCCTATAGTCCTATACGGGCGTTACTTTTTTTAACTGTTCATGAAGGACTACATTCTAAATTTAAGCTGTAGGTATCAAAATGTTAGAAAGCTAAACTGCAACTATGGAAATACTAGTCATGAGGGGTAACGAATCGAGGGAGGTGTGGAAAGTGGGGTAATGGACATATGAGGGTTGGGAACCCCTGATGTAGGGCATTTAAATCATCAAATATGGAATTATATTTCGCAAGAAAGGTGGAAAACATACATTCAATAAGTAGTTCATGCAAAAGTAACGTAATTGTTAATCGTTGCTCCAGGGTGTTAAGAGGCAGACTAATGGATGAATCTCAATGACATTATATTTAAGGGGAAGTGCTAAACCCGTGAGGATCATACAGCACCTAAGGGATGGAGGGTAATCAGGACTGATCCAAGGAATAGAATGTAACTCCAATTCCTTGGATCAAGAGCTTTTCTCAAGCTTCAAGGTACCCCCCCCCTCCTCACGACAAAAACACTTATGGTATAATAGCATGTGATACCGACAGGTTGGTGGAAAGACAAAATGCAACCACTAGGACATGTTTCGGTGACTAAATTCCCAGGACTGAAACGTTTCAATAAAATGTCCTGGTTGCATTTTGTGTCTTTTTTCCAACAAGAAAATGCTTATGAATATCATTATTTGAAGGTGAAGATAACGTGCACTCAAAATATTGTAATAAAATTCTTATAAATACGTACGACATAGTGATCTAACTTTCGAGTATCTTAAAAGTGAAACCTCATAACAACTAAGCTAGAAATTTATTCTGTTCCTGGAGACCACCTTCACTAAGATTAAAGCTTGACACTTATTTATCTATGTATATCTTAGTTATCTCCTACTGTGATTATTACTATTATTTCTTAAATTATTGTAATTGTTTTTTATGATGGTCTTAAAAGGTTACATTTTATATACTCACTATAAATGAACTACCTTAAATTGTGAAAATTGAATAGGACCACAAAACGTATACAAAATAATTTAATAAGTGAATTAGTTACACTAAATTGAAAACTATTTACACAATCATTTAGCTGAGATAAATTCGTATACAATTTTCCTACAAGAATAACAAAATTTAGAAAAAAAATTAAAATATGTAGAATATCTAGGTTTAAACCAAATCAACTATACGGAAAAATAAGTAAAATAGAATAACGTAAATAATATAAGATAGGGAGAAGGAGAAAAGGTAGGAAAGGCACTGACCGTCGAAGATAAGGGGGTTGCCATTCCTGAAATAAATGAGGGCAGGGAGGGTCTTGATGCCGTAGCGTTTGGCCAGCTGAGCGTCCTGGATCTTCACCATATGAATGCCGTACAAGTCGCACTCATCGTCGATGTTTTCCAGCTCGGCAAGCACAGTGTCGCAGGCCCGGCAATTGGGCTTGTCTGCCAACATTCGTGGAGAAGCAGAGTAACTATGAAGAACTCAGAAAGAATTAGATTATTATTAACATTATATTTGCGAAAACGGTCAACCCGAGGTAGTTAATCAAGGCTCCATGACAAATGCACGCTAACATTAGAGGGCAGAAGTTTGGAAGGTGATCACAAAAAGTGTTGGTGTAATAAGTCAGTTTCAGTTAAGAAATGCATCCATTTGCAGTCGTGATGGCTACACCAGACATGATTAACTAGACTACATTGCTGGGCAGCTATATGCGGATCGCGAAATATACTAAGCAGAAAAATAACAAGATAGCTATATAAAGTTAATTTATAATTAAAGTTATAAGTAGGGGTTGGTAGAAGAGAATCAATACAATTACAAATGAAGGAGGGTAATGCAAAATCCAGTATAAAACTGACGAAATGGATGGACAGGGCCCAGACAAATTATGTTAATAAATTGTAACTATAATAAGATAAACTTAAGGTATAAAATAAAGCCATATCTAAAATGGATTTAGCAAAATATTAGAGGTGCAACCCAAGAGTTAAAGCAACAGAACATATCTAAAATACTAAAGAAGAACGTTAGAAAATATGAAATATAAATCCAAGGTTTGTAGAACAAAATGTCCCCATATAAGCTTATTCTGTAATGTCTATCTTCCTTATCGTCGGCTCAGACTCGCTGTACCTCATCTAAATTAAATTTGGAACTGACGAAGTTTGCGTGTGAAGCACTAAACCTGTGTGGGTAATTTAGCCCCATATCTGAAAGTTACTCACAGAAGAAGACAGCGAGGTACTGAGTATCTTCGAGCATCACTTCCAACATGTTCCTGTTGATGGTCTCGATGGTGTCCTCAGTCTTCTGAAGGGTGAGCCACTGAAGTACATCCTCCTCCGCCAGCAGGTCGCCTACACACAGAGAAGACATCCTTAAGTTTTATTTAACCCCGTAAATTATTTAACCACGATAATTAATAAAGCTACTTAATATGGCTTATTTTATCAGGATAATTTTCTAGAATGCAACTTACAACAGCCAACTAAATTTCAGGTACCTATTTTAAGCTAAGTGAATAGTGGCATCAAGTGTAAGATCTGCCCATGAGAGCAGTACATTTCAACCCTAATAGCTGATACACCGTTGGTGACTGGCAAAAAGCATTACATTAGCGATAATCTTAGGGCACTACTATGTGGTGTACCTTCGATTTTTGGTAGAAAATCTACCATCACATCTTAAATGGTCAGTATTTTTAAATGAGTATATCAGTAATCCAGCCGAAGGCGTTAGTTACATGAGCTTTTAAGGTTTCACTGAGCGGGTTTTTGTATGACTAAGACCTGCATCAAGAGAAATCTCATTACTCCCGACAAAATACTACCACCACTATTGACAATTATAACAAAGGACACTCAGTAGATCTTTTGTTTTAAGACTGCATGGAAAACTTTGCTCCATTACGCCAGCGGCTGCTAAACTACTGAGTTTGTTATCATTAGACAAAATCCCACGTAGAGAAAAAAATTGTTTCCTGTCGAAAAATCACCATTACTAATACCTACTCTAACCTTGGCTGTTTTACTTCACAATTTACCATTTATATAAGTGGATCTGTATAATATATATACCTTCATATACAGTGGGAACTTGGTGCTCGAAGTAGAGTAGCGCTGGGAGGGAGATAACACCGTAGCGCTCTGCTACTTTAGTATCCTGAGTCTTGACGAAGCTGACACCGATACGGTCTGTGTCGTCGTCAATGTTCTCCAGCTCATCCAGCACCTGTTTGCACGACTCACAGCTCGAATCTTCAGTGTCTATTGGCCATTGGTATTAAGGGAAGATATTAGGTATTTCACTAATATTTGCCATATTACAAAATATAAATTACAAGTATAATTTAAATGGCAAATAAATAAATAAATAAATAAATAAATAAATATATATATATATATATAGGTTTTTTTCCATAAATCTGCGAAAATCAATCTGAACATGAGGAGTTGCTTGTGTTCATGTGTTGAAATTAACCTAAGTTATCCATGCGGTCGAAGAACGGAGATCGGTGACTTTTTCACCATCACTCACTATCGATATATGAACGTCCACTATATATACAAGTTTCACGCTGCACTTCAAAATATTCAAGTGCTGCATATACCTAACTGTTCAACAGATGTTAAAAATAATTCACCGATTAACTTATTCTATAAACAAATTAAAATCTTTTGCATTTTACATTCTACCCGAATATGCAGTCTCTGGGGCAATCTGCCCGAATTCTGCCTCCCTCCCTAGGCTGTACGCCTTCCATTAATCAATTTACATTAACACTATTACCTACTGCTCAAACCTCACGATTATATAACTAAAATATATATATGCCTTTTTTTCTTCCCACGATCACTTATTACCCATTACTGCTACTCCTAAATCTGTCTCTTAGATACACCTGGCATATAATGCCTTTAAAATCCCCCCCATTCAAACCCTACACCCGTTCATTTAATTTCAGTACGATCAGTGATGGGACATCCAGCCTTTTTTTTTCCTTTATAACATTGGCAATCACCGCAATGTAAATATATGACATGCAACACACTAATTAAAGGTCAGCCCTTCATAAAGTTAATCGACAGAAAGTAAATAATGGAGGTGATCCACTAATACAAACGAAGCCTTGAGCATTTTATAAGGATACAAAGATGACGCTGTTTCTCGTCATCAAATGCCCATGTTGCTAATAAATTAACCTAAAAGTACCAATGATTTGATGAAAATAATGTTTATTTAATATTTGATTATTTTTTCTTGATTCACGGTCAAGCATTTTTCTAGGTAAACTCAATGTTTCTCAATAGCACATTCAAATGGGTGTTGATTTTTTTTCCATCGTTGTTGATGTTAAGTCTTCTTTTCCAAGTATACTAAACAGTAATGTATCATATAATAATGCTGGTAGAATTACCGACAATATGTTAGGTAAAAGGACACAAGTTCAACTAATGTGACATTTTACTGTGGCAAAATTTCGCTTTCCAGGAGCCTTTAAGCCGTTACCGTAAAGGCTTGACAAAGCACCTGGAGAGCGAAACGTTGCTACAGTAAAATGTCACATTAGTTGAACTTGTGTCCTTTTACCTAAAATAATGTATCAATACCATTGTACATATATATATTTTATGGCTCAACAGTATAATAAACAGTCAAAAACACTATTATGTATATCATAGCAACTCATGCCAGAAAAAAAAAAAAACATTTATTGGAAAAAATGACAAGGACGAAGTTATACGTAAAATATCATAAAACACTGTAAATTATATTATGACACCACCTCACTTCCGTTAGCTTTAAAAGTGGTTCTGGGACGGATCTAACCAGACATCAGGAATCATGAACATGCACTGATGACTTTCACAAATTATAAATTCAAACGACCATGTTAACTCTTCTCTTCACAAGAGACACACCCATTATACGAGAGAAGCTTAAACACCACAACAATTATTATTCTCATGTTCTTGTTGCCAATTAGCCTTAGATGATCATCTCATACCGAACAGAAATATTTTTGTCTTTTTTATGTTTCTTAGTGAAGTGTAATTGTTTCTTACAGACCCTGTGGCTCTTAAAATAGGTAAACTAATAGTAGATAGAAAGTTTCTCTGGAAAACTGGGATCAGTTAAGTTAAGCTTACTAAAGGAATGGCCTGAATTCTTTATAAACGAAATCACTTGTGTTACGATCTTTGACAAGGCTACAAATAGTAAGCAATTATTATATTCATGAGGAATTAGACAAATGCAGCACCTGGGTGGTTTATTTGATGACTTTTGACAACCAACCAGTGGCATAGGGATATGCAGTGGGAGAATGAAAGGGAGATATCAGTCTTTGTTTATGGGCTCCAGGAAGTTGAAGGGGAAACTTTCAAAGCAAAAAGTCAAGGGGAGAAAAAAAGCGATTGAAAGCATCATGAAAGCATTAGATGACATGACCCAGCTGGCAAGAGGAAGAATCCGCCAAAGTGATTTTCAAGACAGAATCAGCTCGAAACAGGATCCTGCAGGAGAAAGCAAGACTAAGGGACATGCTGGCGTACCGGAAGGTGTATCTCGACCGCGACAGAACACGAGAAGAAAGGCAGAAACTGAAAGAGGGTACAAAGACGAAAGAGGAAAGAGAGGTGAAGATGGATATGTAGGAGAACCCAGACTCAGGAGGAAGATCAAATACAACCTCCCTCACAACCACCTACAGAAGTCCACCAACCAGGACAACCCCAATGCAACCTAGCATTCTAACCCAAAACACACATGCCATACCCAGTGCCCCAACCCACCTCATTACAAACTCCACCTTCACAGCAACCATCCATAGCTCCTCATCAGCTTCCCCATTCCCAACGTACCCCCCAGGCCACAGTTTTAGAAAAGAAGCTGGAGGTTTGGTATACAAATGCAGATGAAATAACAAATAAGTGTAAAGAGTGGAATAAAAGAATCAAGGAGACATCCCCAGACATAATAGCACTCACTGAAACGAAAGTCACCAGGATGATAACAGAGGCAATCTTTCCACCTGGAATCAAATCCTCAGGAAAGGCAGAGGGAGCAGAGGGAAAGGAGTTGCACTGCTCATTAAAAACCAGTGGGGATTTCAGGAAATTGAAGGAATGGATGGAATGGGCGAAAGGGACTACACAGTAGGAACAATCCAGTTTGAGGGCCATAAGGTGATATGTAATTGCAGAACTGGAGGAGGCCAAGAGAAGAATACGACCAGAGCAACAGACCAATGGTAGACACACTAGCCGAGGTGGCCAGAAGCACTCACATAGGGAGAGCAAAGTTACTAGTTATGGGTGATTTCAATCACAAGGAGATTGACTGGGAAAATCTGAAGCCCCATGGGGGTCCCGAAACATGGAGCCAAGATGATGGATGTGGTACTGGAAAATCTCATGCATCAACATGTTAGAGACACTACCAGAGAGGTGAGGATGATCCAGCAAGACTGGACTTAGTATTCACCTTAAGTAGTTCGGACATCGAGGATATCACGTACGAAAGGCCCCTTGGAGCTAGTGATCATGTGGTTCTGTGCTTTGATTACATAGTTGAGCTACAAGTGGAGAGGGTAGCAGGAATAGGACGGGAAAAACCAAACTACAAAAGGGGGGACTACACAGGCATGAGGAACTTCCTGCAAGATGTTCAGTGGGAGAGAGAGTTGGCAGGAAAACCAGTAACATAAATGATGCATTATGTGACAACAAAATGCAAGGAGGCAGAGGAGAGGTTAGTTCCCAAGGGAAACAGAAATAATGGGAAGACCAGAACGAGTCCTTAGTTCACCCAAAGGTGTAGGGAGGCAAAAACAAAGTGCGCTAGAGAATGGAAAAAGTACAGAAGACAAAGGACCCAGGAAAATAGAGAGATTAGCCGAAGAGCCAGAAACGAATATGGACAGATAAGAGGGGAGACTCGGCGACAATACGAAAATGAAATGACATAGCATTGAAAGTCAAGTCTGACCCGAAGCTGGTGTATAGCCACATCAGGAGGAAAACAACAGTTAAGGATCAGGTAATCAGGCTGAGGAAGAAAGGTGGGGAGTTCACAAGAAACGACTAAGAGGCATGCGAGGAGCTCAACATGAGATTTAAAGAAGTATTTACAGTGGAGACAGGAAGGATTCCAGGAATTCAGAATAGGGAGGTATACCAACAAGTGCTGGATGAAATACACACAACCGAGGAGGAGGTGAAGAAGCTGCAATACCTCCAGCTCCCCATCTACTAACTCTCCACTTTGTTTTTAACTGACAAATCCATTCGTTCCCTAGGCTTTCTTACCTTGTTTATATCACTCCAAAAATTTTTCTTGTTTTCAGCAAAATTTCTTGACAGAGCCTCTCCCATTCTTTCATCCGCTCTTCTTTTGCACTCTCTTCACCTTTCTTTTCTTCTCTTTCTGCTCTTCTATTAACACTTCTATTTTGTAAAACCTCTCATAAGCTACCTTTTTCTCTTTTATCACACCCTTTACTTCTTCATTCCACCACTCACTCCTCTTTCCTCCTGCACCCACCATCCTATAGCCACAAACCTCTGCCCCACATTCTAATGCTGCATTTTTAAAACTATCCCAACTCTCTTCAACTCCCCCACTACTCATACTTGCACTAGCCCACCTTTCTGCCAATAGATGCTTATATCTCACCCTAACTTCCT
The DNA here is from genome assembly GCA_009830355.1 of Cherax destructor. Classification (NCBI taxonomy): domain Eukaryota; kingdom Metazoa; phylum Arthropoda; class Malacostraca; order Decapoda; family Parastacidae; genus Cherax; species Cherax destructor. The sequence goes on along the minus strand of WNWK01001944.1, from coordinate 35,643 downwards.
CCTCCCTTAGTTTACACACTCTTACCTCTCTTACTTGCTGTTGCCATTTTCCTTTTGTCCCATCTACCTTTTACTCTAACTGTAGCTACAACTAAATAATGATCCGATATATCCATTGCCCCTCTATAAACATGTACATCCTGAAGCCTACCAATCAACCTTTTACCCACCAATACATAATCCAACAAACTACTTTCATTACGTGCTATATCATACCTTGTATACTTATTTATCCTCTTTTTCATCAAATATGTATTACTTATTACCAAACCTCTTTCTACACATAGCTCAATTAACGGTTCCCCATTTACATTTACCCCTGGCACCCCAAATTTATCTACTACTCCCTCCACAACATTTTTACCCACTTTAGCATTAAGATCCCCAACCACAATTACTCTCTCACTTGGTTCAAAACTCCCCACACACTCACTCAACATTTCCCAAAATCTCTCTCTCTCTCCTCTACACTTCTCTCTTCTCCAGGTGCATAAACATTTACTATAACCCACTTTTCACATCCAACCTTTATTTTACTCCACATGATCCTTGAATTTATACATTTATATTCCCTCTTTACCTGCCATAACTGATTATTCAACATTATTGCCACTTCTTTAGCTCTAACTCTATTTGAAAGCCCTGACCAAATCCCATTTATTTCTCCCCACTGAAACTCTCCTACCCCCTTCAGCTTTGTCTCACTTAAAGTCAGGACATCCAGCTTATTTTCATTCATAACATCTACAATCATCTCTTTCTTATCATTCGCACAACATCCACACACACACACACACATATATATATATATATATATATATATATATATATATATTGATGAAGGAAAAAGGTGAGTGGTGCATTGAGGTATCTGTGGAGACAAAAACGTTATCCATGGAGGCAAAGAAGGGAATGACGAAAGTATTGTGGTACCAACACTCTTATATGGGTGTGAAGCATGGGTTGCAAATGCTGCAGCGAGAGGAGGCTGGAGGCAGTGGAGATGTCCTGTCTAAGGGCAATGTGTGGTGTAAATATTATGCAGAAAATTCGGAATGTGGAAATTGGAGAAGGTGTGGAGTTACTAAAAGTATTTGTCAGAGGGCTGAAGAGGGTTGTTGAAGTGGTTTGGTCATTTAGAGAATGGATCAAAGTAGAATGACTTGGAGAGCGTATAAATCTGTAGGAAGGAAGGCGGTAGGGTCGTCCTAGAAAGGTTGGAGGGAAGGGTAAAGGAGGTTTTGTGGGCGAGGGCTTGGACTTCCAGCAAGCATGTGTGAGCGTGTTAGATAGGAGTGAATGGAGACGAATGGTTTTTGGGACATGACGATCTGTTGGAGTGTGAGCAGGGTAACATTGTGTGAAGGGATTCAGGGAAACCAGTTAATTGATTTAGTTGGACTTGAGTCCTGGAAATGGAAGTACAATGCCTGCACTTTAAAGGAGGTCTGAGATAGTGACAGCTGGGAGGACTTTTCTCAGCTGTAGTATCTGAGCTCCTCTGCAAAGACAGTGATTATGTATGAGTGTGGTGAAAGTGTTGAATGATGATGAAAGTTTTCTTTGGGGATTCTTTCTTTTGGGTCACCCTGCCTCGGTGGGAGACGGCCGACTTGTTGAAAAAAAAAAATATATATATATATATATATATATATATATATAGCTAACGAGAGAGAGAAGAGAGAGAGAGAGAGAGAGAGAGAGAGAGAGAGAGAGAGAGAGAGAGAAGGAGAACATGACAGAGACTCTACATAAAGACAGAAACAGGAAAACAATGTTTACTGTATATTTCGGTCCTCCTCGGCAGATACAATGGAGAGAATATCATTATTACGTAGACGCATAAAAGAGTCCCGTCACGACACCCAAAATATCCACTTTGGCATTAGAACAGGTGGGTCTTAACGACCAGGTCTGTGTTTGTATCTCAGTGAAAACGCGTGTTTCTGCCCAAACCATCCTCCATCTTGAGCAGATTGTGTGGGGATACAAAGATTAATGGGACCTCGATATGTCCCACGTTGCTAATCAAAACCGCCCGTTATGTTATTTTATTTCGTAATTGTCGGTTAACTATACGCAAATATAGGTTAATTTACCTTAACCTGACCCACCCTAAAATAGCAAACGTTTATGTTTTAACGTTATGTACATAATAAAAAAAATACGCGAACTGTACTGAGCTCTTAAAAAAAACACGTTCATTTTATTTGGAGGACAGATCACCAGTATTTTCTCCTAGTGGGAGGAGAAGGCGAATGGGAAAGATGGTGATGAAGGAGAAAGGTAAGGTAAGGGAAATGGAAGGGGAGGGGTAGGGAGGGTAATTCGCGGGTATTTTATCTCAGGCTAGCAAGCAAGTGGAGTCTTAACCACCCGGTCTGTTAAATTTCCAGTAATAAAATACCTTCCCACCTCCCCTTCCGATGGTGTTAAACGAGGGTGAAAGGAAGGGATACGGGGTGAGCTCCTCAATATCAAGTCTACCAGAATACGTTAAAAAATGTTACAATGTTTACTACCTACCAATGTGTACTCCCATTTCATCAATGAAACTGGTACCAAAAAAAATCTCATTTAGTATTGGATGGGATAAGTAGGTCTGAAAACAGCTTCCTGGTGGAATATTGAACATTACTAAAGAATTAAAAAGTCGTGGCTGGAACAATACACCAAAAACCCCGCACTTAGGAGAGGAAGATAAGACGACGTTTCCTTCTATCCTGGACTACTGTCAAGTCACAACATTCCCAGTTGGTGCCTGACAATGGTCCAGGGCACGATTTTGGTGAATTAAATATGACTATATACGCCAACTTTCAAAAGACTCAACGCTAAGCAAATAAAGATGTAGAGATGTGTTGAAGAAAGAACTTGATGCTCTACACAGTGCGAAACGTTGTCACAATACAAGCTTGATCTGCAACATGTATTTTCTTAAATATCATCGACAGTAAGTTATTTGAATGTTGTTGAAAGTGATGTGACAGGGCAGTTTACATTATGTTGGCTTGTTAAGCTCACTGAATTTCACGAAGAAAAAACACTACAACGGTGTCACTTCTATTTGACTAGACACGACACAATGACACATCTAATGAACATATGTGCAGACAAAACACGGCGAAATTTTTAAGAGGTTAAACTTTTATGTTATTGATATTTATTTGGCTAAGCAATCACAAGAGTTAAAATTTTATAGCACACGAATTTAAGTTTGACGAACAGTATGACAATGACAGCTGATTATATCTAAAGACTTTATTATTATAACAGTAGATGGTATGGGAATACCAGTGAACTGTAGGGTGATAAAGACACTAAGCAGTAATTGGAACCTTTGCATTGTCTCAGTAAAGTTCCCACTTATTACTTTCATGTATTTATCATCTACAATATTCTTATTCTAGTTACAAAAAATGCTAAACCCGTGTTGGTCATTTAGCGCTGAGAGACTCATTCAATGTTACAATCCGACATATACTTACTTGCTATTTCATGCTGCATCTAGTCTAAGCTTGCTAAGACATGCACTACACCAGAAAATTATATATTATAAAAGTCACCAAGCTTATTTTCTAATAGTTATTCACTAACAAATGAAACCATATTAATCCCACGTACGAATTAATGTACGAGTTAAGGACAAGTAGATTAGCTACACGAGACTAAGACAACAGTGTTCGTGTCAGCTGGTCAGTGTTAGGCTATGCATTTTTTCTTTATTATTACTCCAGTAGGGTGTTCGATGTAGTTATTTTTGTAGACCTACTAAAAGAGAACTAAGATCCAACTGAGATATGCCATAAATATTAGCTGTATTTATGCAAACATAAGTAACTACGTACAAGATCTGAGTTCTCATCATTGCAAAGGAATGTATAGGCCGTGGCACGTCCCTATAGCCCTGTGAAGTATATTAAATGCAGTACGATGGAATACAAAGGTAGTTGAGGCGGGAATTTACGGCTAGGGAAAATATAAATACAGTAGTGCAAATGATTTTCACTTGTTTCTCCTGGATCTTCTGTCTTTCCCTTCCTTTTCTTCTTCTTTTTCTTCTCAGTTTCTGGCTCCGTCTCTTTACAGCCACATGCAGCTAAATCATCTTCATGGAAACAGTGGAAAAGTAATGGGAATCAGGGCTGTGTGTTTCTCATAAAATAAACTGATTTGTTTACTAGTTAAACAATTTTTCTTTTTAAATAAACCAGTATTAGTCAAGTTATACATATTAACTCTCCCAAGAGAGGCCATTACCATCTAGCCGTCAGCACAGCTGAAAATTAATAGTTAATGTGTCAATTCTGCCAAACTACAGATATCACTTTCAGTACAATGCCACCTAAAACATTTAAAGGCAAGTATAAACTCTGGTTAGATAAAACTTCACTACTAATAGCGAATACTGACTTAATTTTTCTGAATAATTCTTAAGTTTAGAAAAGTCAAACGCATAAAAAAAGACGGAAATTTAACTACAAATGTTATTAAAAAGTGTTCCTGGTAAGTACTAATTTGTTTCTTTGAATATGTGTAAAACGCAAGATGCCGCCATAACTGAAGCTGATGATTCTGTTGAACAAAAAACTCTTAGTCAACTAAATTAAACCATCAGCAACTGTTTTTGAACATGCTGGTGGAATTAACTTGCAGTATCCTTCATTAGCAAATACATATCAGCTAAATTTCATACGATTTCTCAGAAGTAACAGAGGCAATAATGGTTGTGCATATTTACCCAAACATTATGTAAATATCACCCAATTTATTATTAAAGAATATCTGAATTATCGCAGATTTCCTCAAAAGTGATTAACACAAGTATTAAAGACATATAACATAAGTCTTTTAAGACATAGAACTACTAAATGTCTATTAATACCCTTTACTCTGCATATAAGTGTACCGCTGATTCGTTAGCAAAAGAAGGTACTGTATCATAATGCTTAAGAAATAAAGAACATTGGTGGATATGGGCTACCGGTGTGAAAATTTGAGATTATCTCAGTTTAATTGCATATAAAATTGAATTTATAAAAAATGCAAGCATTTCAATTTCAATCTTTAACTGGCTAAACAACGATACTATACAGTTTCCCCAAAACAACTAAGGTGATAAGGTTTGACTCACAGAAGTAAACTGCAATGGCGTCAGAATCTCTGATGACTCGCTGAAGAGCAGCACCTTCCATATCCTCGATGAAGTCTGCAGTTGGGTCTTTCTCCGTTAATAGCCATGATAGGAGATTCTCTTCATTTTTCATGTCACCTGTATTCACAAATAAAATATGAATCAAATGAAGAATCATATGATCTAATCTGAATTTCTTTAAATATCCACTCACTCAAGTTGAAGGAAAAGATTCGGAAATTATCAGAGATAATGGTACATTTATTTGTGTTTAAATTCCCATTTTTCAGCGGTTCATGTGTACCATCCTTCTATATAACTTGTTCGAATGAATGAAGTGAACTTTCTATAGGAGGTAGATATTCCATGACAACTACAAGTTATAAATTAAAAAAATGTCATGACAATTTTTTTTAATATACTAAAAACGTGTCAAATGGCACAATATATAACGAATTTAGAAATCAAAAGTGTATTCGAATTTCGTGCAATGGTTTTATACATGCTGAATGGCACATCCTTTTTTTATTACTGGTAATAATGGTTCATGCTAGGTCAGAACAGGTGACAAAGTTAGAAAAGACAGCCTCGTGTTATAATTTGATGACTACACCATGTATGGGGTACTGTAAAACAATTGATGATGCAGTCGTGCCATAGAATGACTTCATGAAGGTAAGAGGCACTAATAAAATTTGATAAAAATGCATAATAAACAGATCAAACAAAATAAACTGATACAAAAAAAAAGATAAAATGAGTAACAGGATTTAGGGGGACGTGAAAATAAATATATGACGATCTGAAAATGACTTCAGTACAAGGTTGGAATCCACGCATCACTTTACCACAAGGTGAAAGTCTTACTCTGGGTAACACTGACAGTACTGGGGTAGGCCATGAGAGGTTCCAGTCCAGCAACATCCTAAGACTTTACCTCAGGATCTTAGTACTAATACATATTTGTATGACAGGTAAAAATATATGATAATGAACAATAAGAACGGCCTGCTAATAAGACAGGCTGAATGATAAGGACTGATTAAGAAACTAAAAAAATGAATGAGAAAACTGAGAGGATGGAGATTGACCCTGAAGATAAAGTTCCAGGACTAGAAGATAACCCATGGCTAAAGCAAAGATAGGGACACTCAACCTGGTTGACCTACCACCTGGTGAAGGATCGTCGTTCAGGTATACGCCATAACGAACACAAAAACAAATATATAAATTATTGGATAATGTTCACTACTTATATATAAGCATATACTATTTAAGATCACTTGCAGATTCATCCTCCAAGGAAAACAGTTCCCTAAAATTATGAAGTTTTTGATATGATACATTTTAATTTTGCACAAAAACCTAGCTTTACCATGTTAAATCTTCAGTAACATAAAAAAAATATTTAAGTGTAGTTAACTGTAGTCCTTGGGTAAATTTTCAGTGACCCGTCATTTCTTTGTACTCTATTAAGGAAAATGTATTTAATCTATATATAGCTTATTATGTTAATTGAGAGTTATATTGAAAGAGCAGGTAAGCTATTATTTATATTAAAACTATTGTTAGCTAAGTAATATATAAAGCTAAATAATCACCCACTACTTTTATTTTGGGCTGGAAAAATAAACACAATAAAGGATCACATTATTCAGCTTGTGTTTATTTTTCTATTTTATACCATTTACTTCCTTCATCTTAGGCTACTGACAGATTTGATTTTCAAACATTTATCTTTTCTTGCTTAGGCAAGAAATGTTTTAGAAATCTTTCCTACTAAGATAGGCTGAAAGAATTTGCATTCTTTGCAAAGGCGCAAAATTTGGGTATATAACTGAAGTGTACAAATGGAAAACAGGAATAAATAGAAAAGATATTCATTTTATAAACGCGTTAAAAATATCTAAACAAGGCATGACTCACAACAATGTATTGCAGTTGGAGACCATAAGAATGGAGGAACACTGCAGCAGGTCTACTGGCGCAGAAAATTAGAATGAGAAAGGATATTGGAAAGTACTAGTTTAGCAATATAATTGTAGATAAATGAAACAAACTTCCTGATAGCGTCAAATGAGGCATGAATTTTGGGTAGTTTTAAATACAGGTTGGACGGGTACATAAGTGAGTGTGAATGGACCTGTCTAGCATAGGACATTAGGCCTGGTGTAGTGTTCCTTCCTTATGTTCCTAAAGTCTTTCAACTGCACCAGGGTCATTAAAGCTGCACGGTAACCTTTTCACCACCAGACAAGAAAACTATCTAAAATTGGGACCAAGGTAAGCTCTCAGTACATATACGCTGAAAAAATGCATCTCTCAGGGTATACGTATATACTGTCAAGACTATACAGAAATGAAATACATAAAAATGCAAAGGATCAAAAAAAATATTTTGAAGCAGCAATACTTTAAAAGCCACCATTTATTGAATTTCAATGCATACAAAATAATAATACACTTCACTTTTGCTATTTATTTAAAATGAGGTTAAAAAAATATAACGAAAAACGCTTACACTAATATTAAACCAAACAACTGTCTAGAAAACAGCTGATTTTAATTAATACGAAGTAATAATTTTGGTGACTTACTGTTGTGCAGTTCTAAATTTTAAGAATTTAGTAATGTACAACACATAACTCGCCAAAATTATTTAGTATTAATTCCAAGCTTTCCAAAATATTAAATCTAATAATGGTATCCAATACCCTTGTCTCTTCATTTTTAATGCTTCTGATACCATTCATTTTTCAGTGCTATTAGGCATTTCGAACTCCAAATATTAACATGTTCACACACAAAAAAAAACACCAAACATTTCCAACCCATCCTATCTCCGATCACTTTCCTACAACTCTTGGTCCCTTACCGTTTCTCTATTTTGTTTTTTACTTGGTATTGCTCTCCTTCTGCTCTGTGCTCTTTCTCCAAACACCACGTGAGTCGTGACTATTATTCTTAGTGTTTTTACACATCCTTCCCACCGACTTAACTCGCCTCCACCTCCTGCCTATCTATACTCACCAGCATAAATAATAGGTTCCTCGCTGGCGGCGCGGTAGAACACGATGGCCGGGAGGGCATAAACACCGACTTCCTTTGCCAACTGAGGATCGTCAATCTTAACGAAGTCAATCCCGTTGGCGTCAGCTTCATCGTCGATGTTTTCCAGCTCGGCAAGTACCTTCTGGCATTGCTTGCACCCTTCTTCAGCGTCTGTGGGGAAGGTCAAGCAAATGCTTAGTCATACCAGACTATGAAATAAATGCTTACTATCTCAAGAAAATTAGAAAGGGTACGTAATTGGTATTCTTCTCGCTGGTAGGATTCCAGCAGCAAATTACACCATATATGACGAAAAGTTAGCAACAGACTACCAGAACCAAACATCCAAGAGAAATGTTGCTATACTAACAAACACTTGTAGATGATAGTGTATCCGATAAAGAAAAAAAAATATTATAGATATTAATGAATGGTGGCAATAAACTCACAGAAAAAGACAGCCAGGTAGTCTGTGGTTTGTTTGATCCTTTCGAACATTTTCCGGTTAACTTTCTCAATGGCATCGTTGAGTTCCATATTTTCCGGGGCAGTGAGCCAGTCCAACACGTCTTCATCATCGTAGAGATCGCCTATAATGACAAATACATTATGCAGAAAAGATTCACTTAACACGCTTGATCGCGTATACAATATCGTGTACAGGCTATATTATAACAATGTAAATTTTTGGTAATTATTAACAAAGCACTGATGCCTAGTATATGTAAATATTCAAAAAAAATAAACCCTCCTTGTCAGTATATGATGTATGATAATCACTAGCCACCTTCCATGTAAATATTGCCTCCTACCATCATATTTAATGTGTTTAGCCTTCCTGAAGTAAACCAATCCAGGAGGATTCCTGAAGCCATATTTCTTGGCCATGAGTCTGTCATTCATCTTCACCATCTGGATGCCATATTCAGCAGCCTCGTCGTCAATCTTCTCCAGCACCCGCAGCACCTTAGGGCACTCGTCATTCTCTTCATTAACTATGGGGCAGAAAATGATGAAAGATTCCAAGAGGAAGAAAAAAATAAATTATTTATTATTCTACGTAGTATATATTTTTCTCAATGTTTTCAAATGCTGAAATCATTGAGCAGAAGCAAGAATGCTTTGAATAAACATCATAAAACATATGCAGTAATTAAATATGTATATAAGAAATAAGACGAGGCTCACAGAAGTAGACAGCGAGGTAGTCTTGAGTATCGATGAGGGTGTAAAGCATCTGGCGGTTAATATTCTCGATGGTGTCCTCCTGACGCTGTTTGATCAGCCACTCCAACACCTCCTCCTCTGCCTGGATATCACCTGTACATACACACATACACATATTCCCAAATTAGTAAATGCTGACACAGTGGCCTTGGCTTCTGCAGATGTCTGCAAACCCCAGAGGCAGTGATATCTTTGAAACCTTATTAACAGGAATAGGTAAATGAATTTCCATAAAGCTATTTTCCAATTTCAAAAAATTAGTAGGACAATATTGTAAATGATATGAAAATGCAGTTATCTGCATACGATATCAATTATCGTAACGTGAAGTTCTCTTATAGACTGGGTGTGATGACTCTCATCAAAGGGCCCCCACGCTCCCTTGACATCATTCTTTTAAAATTCTTGTAGGGGTTTGAGAATGATTATGCTTTCTAGCACAGTGCTTAAAACACTCTGTACTAGAATAGAATAAATGATGAACTAAAAAAGTCACACGAATATGGTGGGCCATATTTGGAATGAACTGGAGTATCGATTTAGATGTGTTCCGGCCACTAGAGGTGTACACATGTTGAAGTTACATAAAATAGACAGCAGAGAAGCTGTATTAAAGTAAGTTAACTATCATATGCTTAATGCTATTTTAAAAACAATTATGAACCGACACTGTCTCTCTATGAACTGTCCATTATAGTATAACTCATTTGGCATATTCGCTTGTCCATGAAAGATAGATGCTACGACCGTCATAGCACACAACTAACCCATTGAATGGGAATAAAAACATGTTTCAGTTCATCCAGAACCATTTTCACTGTTGACTTAATAATGAGCAGACCGAAACGTCATCGGTTTTTCGTTTCCAATTTGTGGAATAGCTGATGATTGCTCGAGCCATGGTATTATGATTTTCTTTTACCCTTAGACCCTAATAGTAAACAACATAAGAGATCATTTAGAACTCTTGTTAATATTTCAGTGCGAGCAGATGAGAACAGACTACGTCTGTGCCATTCAACACCCAACATAGCACACTAATAGCTTATGTGATATTGTGGAAGCTTTATCCCTCAGACTCATGCATCAGCATATACCACGTAATGATATCTATGTTGTCCTTGACCTAGTCTTCAAGAAGACATTTAATAATTACTGTTGCGTAGCATTAATTACAGCAGCAGCAGCAGCTAATGAAAGGCTAGATAACTAAGAACAATGTACTGCACATGAATGTCTCCTTAATGCTTAGGTTAAATTAATCATGCGGTTAATAGAAAATAATAAAGAAGACCATATAGCCTATTAACACGTCAAACAAATTAATGCAATAGAAGTTAAATTAAATTACTGCATTCATGGGGAAGCGGTAAACCGAAGTGGTCATAATAATATTTATTATTACTACTATTAATATTAAACCGGTGTCGGTCATTCAGCACAAGGCATGCTGAACACTATACTCCAGCCGCTAATCGCGGCCCAATCTCTTAACTAGCCAGGCTGTTGGTGAATCCAGAGGCCATACAGTGCCTGGGAAATGGCTGGTTATGAGAGTTGCATTTAAGACAGGAAAGATATCGCCAGTTCCTTGGAACAAGCACCCTTCAGAAGCAACAAGGCACCCTTGAGGAAACTGAGAAAACAAGACGTTAAAGGCTACACAAAACTAACAGGAAAAGTAATTTAAAGGTGTTACTAAGCTTCAGCTCTTCAAGGGTAGGCTCCTTGATGCTGGTGAAGAGGTCTTGACCCAATGAATTATAGATATCCTCCCTTTCCTTGAATAAAATGTTATTACCTCGCACTCCCCGAGCGCTGTATTGACAGATTTAACGATTCCACATGAATGCACAGTAATACTATTATTAAAAAGCGAGATGCAAAGACAATAGCAGAAATGCTGCTGGCTAGTACACTACCACCTATTCCCTGGCAGTCTTAGGTAATATAAGAACAACCCGTCCTCATATCGCACGTGAATTAAGTATTATTTTAACTTTCTAAACTACATCGGGCGCCACTAGGCTACTAGACGTTTTCTACCCATTACAAAAAAAAAATGTGCTGAAGTTTAAAAAGTGCTTATCTAGCGACGTGAGGACGGCGTTGTTAAACGAAAAATGAATTATCAATCGTTGCATTCTGTCGTCAGTATCATGATACTGCTGACTGGTTAGTGTCTGTCACTTCAGTCTCCGTTATACTACAAATTAGCTAGTCCACAATCAAAATACACTCAGTTTACAAAGTTCTGATGGATGAAGGTGATGTGTTGACAAGCGCCAATAAGTAAGCTTTAGGCTAATAGTTAAGTCTAATTTAGACGTAAAATTAGTGCTCAATCTAATCTAGCCTAGGAGACATTTTGTCTCTTTGGTTTAATGTGTGCAAGTTCTCGATTACTATGGAAAGCTGAGTCTTACATGTCTAAGTGTTTGTAAAGGATTGTTAAGTCGAAAAAGCAGGTGATGGGACGATATGTGTTAAGAAACAAAGGAAAGCACGGCAGCACAAGTTACTGTCGGTGAGATCACCCATTCACTCGTCCTTCCTTACTGCCTTTTTCATCTTCAGCCCTTCACTATCATCTGCTTCAGCCTCCGCTGCATCCTCATCGTCGTCATCTGCTTCATCATCTTCAAAAGTCTCGATAACTTTGTCATAACCATCTTCAATGGCTTCATCATCATCATCGTTAGCACCTGCCTCGTCATCATCGGCCTTGTCATCATCAGATTCATGATCATCGGCTTCATCGTCATCATTGGTCTCACCAGCTTTGCCATCATCATCATTAGTTTCAAAGTTACCATGCACGGCCTCTTCATCAGCCTTATCATCATCGGCCTCACCATCAAGATTATCATCGGTCTCATCGTCATCATTGGCCTTATCATTATCGACTTCATCGTCATCGGTCAAATCAGCCTCATCGTTATCACTGGCCTCATCATCGGCTTCATCAGCCTCGTCATCATCATCGGCCTCGTCGTCACTGGCCTCGTCGTCACTGGCCGCGTCGTCATCGGCCTCGTCGTCATCGGCCTGTCGTATGCTCTCGCTCGGTCACCGCCTCGTCGTCATCGGCCTTGTCATCACCGGCCTCGTCGTCATCGGCCTCGTCGTCACCGGCCTCGTCGTCACCGGCCTCGTCGTCACCGGCCTCATCGTCACCGTCCTCGTCGTCACCAGCCTCATAATCATCGGCCTCGTCGTCACCGGCCTCATCATCATCGGCCTCGTCGTCACCGTCCTCGTCGTCACCAGCCTCATCATCATCGGCCTCGTCGTCACCGGCCTCGTCGTCACCGGCCTCGTCGTCACCGGCCTCGTCGTCACCGGCCTCGTCGTCACCGGCCTCATCATCATCGGCCTCGTCGTCACCGGCTTCGTCGTCACCGGCCTCGTCGTCACCGGCCTCATCATCGACCTCGTCATCACCAGCCTCATAGTCATCATCGGCCTCGTCATCGTCTTCGTCGTCACCGGCCTCATTGTCATCATCGTCCTCATTGTCATCATCAGCCTCATCGTCATCATCGGCCTCATCTTTATCATCCTCGTCTTCATCGGCCTCATCATCGTCTTCATCGGCATCATCATCATCTTCATCGGCCTCATCATCTTCATCGGCATTCATCATCTTTCATCGGCTCATCTCGTCATCGCATCTTCATCACTCTCGACCTCATCTTCATCGGCATCATCATCATCGGCCTCATCTTCATCGTCTGACTCATCTTCATCGGCTTCATCTTCATCGGCGTCATCATCGTCCTCGTCGTCACCAGCCTCATAGTCATCATCGGCCTTATTGTCATCATCAGCGTCATCGTCATCATCATCTTTATCAGCCTCATCTTTATCATCCTCGTCTTCATCGGCCTCATCATCGTCTTCATCGGCATCATCGTCATAGGCCTCATCATCTTCATCGTCATCGGCCTCATCATCATCGGCCTCATCATCATCGGCCTCATCATCATCGGCCTCATCATCGGCCTCATCTTCATCGGCCTCATCGTCATCGGCCTCATCATCATCGGCCTCATCATCATCGGCCTCATCTTCATCGTCGGACTCGTCTTCATCATCGGCTTTATCTTCATCGGCCTCATCATCATCGTCTTCATCGGCATCATCGTCATAGGCCTCATCATCGGCCTCATCTTCATCGGCCTCATCATCATCGGCCTCATCTTCATCGTCTTCATCGGCATCATCGTCATAGGCCTCATCATCTTCATCATCATCGGCGTCATCATCATCGGCTTTATCTTCATCATCGGCGTCATCATCGTCCTCGTCGTCACAAGCCTCATCACTATCATCGGCCTCATCATCATCATCGGCCTCATCTAAATCATCGTAATCTTCATCATCGTCTTCATCGGCCTCATCGTTATCATCGGTCTCATAGTCATCATCGACGGCCTCATCTTTATCGTCGGCCTCAACTTCACCGTCGGCTTCATCATCATCCTCGTCGTCACCGGCCTCGTTATCGTCGGCCTCATCACTATCATCAGTCTCATCTTCATCGTTTTCGTCGGCCTCATCATCGTCTTCAACTTCATCATCGGCCTCATCATCGTCTTCCTCATCATTGGCATCATTGTCCTCATCATTTCCATCATTGTCATCATCATCGGCCTCACCTTCATTTGCCTTATCATCATCGGTCTCATCTTCATCGGCATCTCCAACATCATCAGCCTCATCATGGATGGCCTCATCTTCCTCATCATCATCGTCGTCATAATTTTCATCATTGTCCTCATTATTTCCATCATCGTCCTCATTATCATCGGCCTCATCATCATCCTCACCTTCATTTGCCTTATCATCGGTCTCATCATCATCGGCCTCATCTTCATCATCGGCCTCACCATCATCATCGGCCTCATCGTCATCATCGGTCTCATCATCACTGACCTCATAATCATCATCATATACCTTATCATCGTCATCACCTTTACTGGCCTTAGCATTGTCATTATCGGCCTTATTATCATTAACACCAGCCTCATCATCATAATCAGCCTCTTCAACATCACATTCATCTCTCTCACCATGCTCCTCAGCCTTATTGTCGTCCTCATCATCATCCTCACCATCATTATCATCCTCACCTTTACCGCCTGCCTCCTCATCTACCTCTAGTAGATGCCGCAAATTCAAGGCTACCTGAGGGCTCTCTAGTATTCCTGAAATGATCATACTGGGAATGATACAGTGACCATCTCTCCAACGATACAAGGTGTCCACTAACATCAAAGTGCAGCTCAGCATTAATAAATTTAGGGATTAAAGCAATCAGTGGAGCAACCACAGTGGGAGCTAATGCAGTTCAAGCCTCCCAGATGATTTTTTTTTTCAATTAAAGGCTATTTTTTTATTGTATTATACTGACCAGTGACGATGAAAGCACGACAATTTAAGAAATTTCACAACACAATGAAAAACATGTTTTTATAAAAGGATTTCTTTGATTTCTTCTTCATCTTTTGCGTTTTAAGCAACTCCTCCCTCTCAGGTTGAAATCCTGACTGCTCCACTGAAAGCAAATAATCAAGTTAAAACTCCAGCGGTGTGAGTAAGAGATTACTTTCTATTGCATTCTGGCAATGAAAACTGCTGGAAGCGCTAAATTCGTTGGGGGTTATACAGCGCCTGGGAAATAGAAGGTAATCGCTTTTGATCTTAGGAAGTAGGGAAGCTCTAATTCCTTGAATGAAGAGTGCTACACCAGGCTTCTAGGCAGCCCCCTTGAATGGGACTCAATACAGCCTAAATAACACATTTAAATATAGACCACATCGAATAATTAAAATATAATGTGATCAAAATGATGTGAAATATTATATTGACCTACAAGATGAATTAACTATATTGGTCTTGATCGAAGTAACTGAATCCAACCTTCTCTTCCTCGAATCCAAATCGCCTTCCATTGCCAGTTGTATAACCCCTTAGGGTTTAGTACTTCCCATGAATAAAATATAATTATTATTACTGTTAAGCGAGTTCGATTAGACAAATATTTAGCCATGGAGAATGATATATAACAGAGGTTATATATGAAAAAAAAACCCGCCAATCTTTCACTCATATTTGTTCCTTTAAATGATCCCTTAAATGTCTCGCACTAAAACAGATATATAGTCCTAAAAGCCTAATTCTCCCAACTATGAATTTTCGATCCTCCCATAATCCTTGTGTTGAATTTCCTACCATGTTTATTTTGGCCCTATATATTTGATTTAGGTAACTCAATTAGGTTTTAAAACAATAATATAAATGTCACAATACACAAATTCAGGCTATGTTGAGGTGTGGTAAGGTCACACCCATGGGGCCGTAACCTTACCTCTCTGGAGTGCCATGTACGGGACTCTTGGTCTTGTATAGCGGATATTACTCCCTATTTCATTCTAAAAGTTTCAAGTACACAATAATGATCAATATTGCTTTTCACGTCCATACTTTCTCAATTATATCATATCCAGGAATAATTATATATATTTCAAGACCTTTAATTACGTGCATATACAGTAAACTCGTCGTAAAACAAGTACATCAAGACAAGCACGTAATTTTTTGCTTCATTTGTTTTCTGTATATGATCATTAAGGCCCTAATTGCAGCCCTTTAGGCAAATAGTATGCAAATGGATTATCCGAATAGCCCCTCCTCTAAAAAAAAATTTAACTAAAGGTAACTAAATTGTATATGGCTATTATTTTTTGCACCAAAATTTACCTAGCAACCTGGCCTTACCGTGGTAAAAATACGAAATACACAACAATATAATTAACCTATCTAAAAATATGCATAACTTAAATTTAATTGTTCTCCTCGGGAAAGGGGTTCGGGGGGCGAATCAAGTAACACATGCACACGTGCATGGGTTACTTCTCGCTTTAGTCATTATTATTTTATTCCATGCTAGCACAACAACTAGTAAGTAGCATGAAATCGCCAAACTTGGCAAGATTCGTGAGGTAACGCGTTTCTTATTAATATTCGAAAAAAGTGCTAGGTAACCTCATCAATGAGTGTATTAACATACGACTAATTTTTAAAAATAAAATAACTATAGTATACTGTGCAATACAAAGGACACCTTATATCGTGTAGAAAATATCTTAATATACGTATTTACATCTTAGGCTGATTAAGGACTTTGCCTCCCTTGGTTTCCTCCTCACTTTCACGTGTCCACAGTTACCCAGAACATTAATATATTGGAGACTAAGGATCACCTGAAAATTCGTCCCAAAGAAAACAATTAAGAAAAGTTATACTAATTTTTAAATCTGTACCAAAATTAGCCTAGCTACCTAACTTAACCTTGCTAAAATTTATGAAATATAAAACTGCTAAATCCCCGTAATCTAAGAATCTGCATAATTTAAGGTTACTGCTTTCCCTGGGAAACGACACTTCAGGTGATCTTGGACGAGAGCATGCGCAGCTATCCTAAATATATAATAAATTGTCAGCATTAAATTAAAACCTGATGCAGCAGGCGGTGAGAGGAGGAGGAAGCCCACCGGGAGCCATGTCCGTCCTGCTGAGGGATGCTACAACAACAAAGCTCTGCTTACGTGTCTCCGCTATAAGCCAAGAATAGACTTCCTCATTCCCTGCGATGTCACCTGGGGATGCAACAGACGTGACCTAATGAGGAGCATAGTTGTGTTAGGTCAGAGGTCACCCTGGGGGCTTTGAATCCCTGACCTCCCCACTTTGTAGGGTGTTAAGTCTTTATTATAATAGCTAAGCACTAGTAAAACATTAAATTAATGCTATGAACACGAAAATACATTTGTCCTTTTTTTCGCTTTTCAAATGTTATGGGCTAAGCACTAGTAAAACATTAAATTAATACTATGAACACGAAAATACATTTGTCTTTTCTTTCGCTTTTCAAATGTTATGGGCTAGATCTACCAAATGATAATAATGTCCTAGCTTGGTGATGTCTATCTAAGCCAGTTTTCTACTAAATTATGATGAGTAGCATGCTCTGAAGCATCAGGATTTTAGGAGTGTAAAAAACCATTTAATTATATCCTATTTCTATATTAGTTATGGCAAGGGAAACACATGATTATTGGAATTTTAACACAATTAACACTTTCTTAACCAGAAGATATTAGAAAAACTCATCGTACCTGACAAAAAAAATGTAAAAACATTTTAAAAATATCTTAAATCATTATGATCCCTTTCAGCATGTCCAGGATTATACATTTTTTTTAAACATTTGCCCCGACAATTACCATCGTAGATGCTAGGCACGCCACCCTCGAAGTACACGAGGGCTGGTAAGTGGGTGATGCCTAGGTCTTCAGCGACATCGACGTCGTTGGTCTTGACGAACTGGATCCCCACCTCGTCCGTCTCGTCATCGATGGTCTCCAGCTCGGCCAGGACAGTCTCACATGTCGGACAGTTGTCGTCGTCTGGGAGGTAAACGATACGTAAATAGCGCTGCCTGCAGTAACGTAACTGAAATATAGACATTACAGTAGCTGTCCATGAGCCTCTCATGCTGCAATGGTAAGGATATCATAGTTGTCACATTTCTTGGGCAAGCTAGCCTAAACAACGTGCCTGTATTACTTACATCTCAACTGATTCATAAAGTCTTATGATCTCTCTGAAAACTATTTTTATATGCTACACATTTCTTATCAAATATTCAAAATTTTAGAATGGGAAAATTCTTTTATTCATTCAAATCACTTATAAGATGTTTAGCCAAATTATGGCAACACAATGAATACAGGTACTATCACTAAAATAAATTGCTTAGACATGATATAATTATTAAACAAACCTATAAAGAATGCTATCTAAACGTTCAATTTTCTCCACTCTGCAATTTGAAAGGAGTCATTACATCACAGTTTACTCGATGCCATGCTCTTGTTGATTCTGTTATGTATTACATCCATTTGTTGCTTCACATTTAAACCACAATTATTTTGAATGTATTCCTGAGACTACTACTGACACGCCCTTCAAGACCTCTCAACATGCTACTCACAAAAGTAAACGACGAGGTACTCGAAGCCGTCCACCAGGCTCTGTAACATCTTTCCATCAACTTCTTCAATAATTGAGGCAGGGCCTTTGTCCTTATTGTCTATAAGCCATTCTAAAAGTGCCTCCTCGTCTTTCAGGTCACCTGCAAAAATGTGAGAATTCAGGTAGATGCACACTTTGAGCATTAATGAGACTTTAGATAAAAGAATATTTGTAGAAACGTCCTACAGTGGTACTTGTTAAATTATTTATTTTACAATTAATGCGAGATATGAGGGTTGACAGCACGTCTCATAATATTAATGAAACGCCTGAGGAAGAGGGAAGTAACTCTTTACCTTCGTATATCTGAGGGAAGCGGTTTCTGAAGTAGACGAGGGCCGGCAGGCTTACTATGTCATATTCGTCTGCTATACCATCATCAGATATCTTTACGAAGTCGATGCCGATGTCATCACATTCATCGTCGATGTTCTCTAGTTCAGTGAGAATTTTCCTGCTCTTCTTGTCATTTTCAGCATCTGTTGATGATATCGCAAAAAAAAAATTATTACAAACCACTTGACACTTTACTTATTATCTAGCTAAAACCCATATGGGTAATTCAGGGCAAAAAAGGGGAATAATGAAAATGTTGAATGAAGAATTACTCACAAAAGAAGACGGCAACATTTTGTGATGTGTTGAGGATTCGCTCCAGCATGCGCTTGTTTACTTCCTCAATCTGGTTTGGTATCTCCAGCGTGTCGTCATCCGTTAGCCATCTGAGTACAGCGTCCTCATCACTGATGTCACCTGGTATGAAAGATGTCGTTCAGGAAAACAAAAGTTATAATATATACCAACCAGGATTGAAAATAATCTACCAGTGTATTCGAGATAAATCATTCACTCTACAACAATACGCATTGCAAAGTATTTACCAAATTATAGTTTAATTAACAATTATTACCTTAGCTGAGGATATATATATTTATTTATATAGTCTAACAGTTTACAAATAACCTACAGTTGGGAGAAAAATCTTGTCTATAAATGTATAGTTTGTGACCTGTGTAGTAGACTATTATGTTCGTACATGGTGGCTCCTGACTGACATCTCTCACCTCCACAGCCTCAACCCTTTGCTCCTAAAAGATATCACAGCAAAGCTTCAAGACAATATCTAATTATTCTCATTTTCAAATTTGAAATGACTCCACCATCTTCCTCATCTCGGCTCCCATTTAGAAGACAAACGAGTATAATGTCGGGAATAAAAGGCTAACCTTGGTCTTGGATTTGAAGTTTTATGCTTCAGACTTTTCTTTGTCCAGATGTTAGACTCCAGGAAGCCTTATAATCTGATATTTGGGATAGGAAAAAATGATTGCTGCCATGTCTGCGTCTACTTCCATGGCTCTGGAAGGAAATGGATTGAATTACTCGATGGTATTGTACCTTACTCCTCTATTACTTGTTTTTCATTAGGTTTGTATAATTCTATTTCGGCGAATGGTGTACTTTCCCACATTTGACGATAGTCTGTGGTTGTGAAATTCCCAAGCCAGACTGGGAACTAATGGCGGCTGCGAACTGCAGACATTGTTCTTTGATGAGCCATTCATGTAAACAGTACAGTTCCGCTTCCGTAAATGCCAATCGACGACAGTCTCCTTGTTAGGCTGACTAAAGTTAGGAAGTCTTTCCCAGATACCTTCATACCTTGCCAGTATTTGACCTGTATATAACCTGTGACACCACATGGAAGTTTGACACTCCGAAGTCTCATCATTGAGACTGGACTTTTTGTTTTGCTTTCTACAGCAATTTCAGTAACATTCCATTCAAAGTGAGGGTTGTTTCATGATGCTTGTGAGAATTTTCCCAGGCGTTGGTCCTGCACTTTGAGTAACATACGCTATGTCATGACCGTGGATGGTGTGATTAGCGTTATCCGCGACGTAGTAAAGGCCTTAATGTTTCGATGACCTGGGTAGTACATTCCCAAGAATTCACTCTTAAAGTGGCTTGTCCGTGATGGTAAACAATGGGCCGCTGGTTTACTTCTCAAAAACCGATGGCCGTCCATTTTACTGAGTTTCGGGTGAGATAGTCTGGTTCCTTTGTGCTATTTCATGGTGTAGTTCTGTTAATGGTCCTTGGCCAGGCTCTTGATATGGATTCCCTGTATGAAGAAACTCAAAACGCATGTACTAAAAGCAATGGATATTTTGATGGTGGTCTCGCACTACATTAAGAAACTGGTGTGCGTAATATGCACGGCATGTAAGACCATGCACTGAAATATCAAGATGTGGACACTTGCCGATTAACTGAAGAAACTTGTATAGGAGCAAAAACAGTGTAGAGAGATTGTATACTTCGATCTCCGTCTGAGATCATCTTTGGAAATATATGAGACTGAGAGTCTGGCTTTATATAGGGGCAACTCTTAGGGTCATACGTGTGACCCAGCACCTCAAGCATCACAAAGAATAAATTGGGAGTGCTGAAATTTTACACAATACAAGACAAACACAAGAGGAAAACATCTGAAGCTGCCCTAATCGAGACCAAACCCAATTTCAATGCACTGAAAGGAAATAAATTTCTGACGTGATTGCAAAATTAGCTCAGTTCCAGACTCAGCGACCTGATCGCATACCGGTACAACCATAAGAAAAATGAAGTACTGCACCACGCATGTTGGGCCATGCTTAACAGGCTGAATTTGAACTGCCTAGCATGGATTATTTGGTTTAGTGAAGCTTATTCCCTGGTTACCGTAAGAATAGGTTATACCAATATGTGAGTGATAGGCCTAGCGCCAAGCTACTTTACTTATCGTTCGACAAAGTTTTGGGTCACCGAGGCAGGGTGACCCAAAAAAGAAAAACACTTTCACCACCATTCAACTTCCACCATCATTCACACAATGTCTTTGCAGAGACGCCCAGATACGACAGTTCAGATGTCACTCCAAACAGCCAATATCCCCAAACCCTCCTAGTACTAAACCCACAAGGGTTATACAGTACCTGTGGTTTAGGAAAGGTGGGTGGATAGTGTGATGAACGAAATGGATGTTGATGCGAAGGCTACTATATTAAAAACACTATAACCAACTTCTGTCTCAGTGAAGTGGGATGCTCTGCTGACAAGCAACAAGTTGCATACAGTTTGGCAGGACGTGAGTGTTTGCTTCTCCTCTTTCCAAAAGAATAGTCACTTTTAGGATTCTCTGTTGATTGGAGTATATACTTACGCACCTCATTCGGCCTCACCTGCCTGCTATCCAACACCCTTTCTGCGCAGCTTGTGGCATGCTGCTAACTATGACTATGGAGCCACGCACATTGAAAAGGCCCATAGCTCAGGTTGGGTAGCATTTCATGACTCAAAATTAGTGGTGACTAATTGAGTTTATTAGTTTGATTTCATTAATGGTAAATTTAAAAGAAGTGTGTGTTTTAGACTTATTGCGAGTTAGTATTTATTGCTTTTGGAGAGACTATGGGGGCTATTTTGGATGGATTTTTAATGCGTGGATGTATTTAAGTGTGAGTTTGCGTTACTAAGGTGTTTTTATAGTAAAGAGTACTGAACGTCCTTTCGGGCCCAGTGCTCATTTTAGTACATATTACATTCTTGGAGAAGCATTAAACCCGTAGAGGTTATACAGCACCTGCGGGTATGGGAGGCATTCAGAGTCGACCCAAGGAGACAGGACAAGTCCAATTCTTGGGATCAAGAGCCACTCACAAGAATCAAGGAACCTCCCTTGACCGGAGGATGGTGGTATGGTCCATAATGATTATTAACAACCGGTTAGACTGACTTGCGATTAGTTGACAGAGGATCGAACCTTCACTAGACCTTGTGCTAAATGACTCACGGTTTTAGCGTTTCATGATTTAAAATACAAAACGCACCATAACTCCTTAAATGCTGTCCTTACCCAGTGTCCTCACCACCATAGCTGCCCTCTGTTGCGGTCATCTGTTTCATCTGGGTAGTTCCATCACAAGACTGCTAAGGTATAATGCAAAGTCCTTCTCTACATACAACATTAGCATGCAGAGGTGTGAAAAGAAAGCACTACTCCAAAAGGATTTTACTGCATAAAATAGTAACATCACAGAGTTGATAGGAATCCACTGATTCACAGACACATGTTCCAGCTATCACAGTTATGCCTTGGGTTAACACGTCTGTGAGGCGTAGAGTATCGCTGGTAATGATTCAAGTAGTACCTGTCTTGGGGATGGTGATTCTCGGCACAGATACTGTCTTGTAGTGTTACTAGTGGAATTCCATCATACATATGAGTCAAGGTGACATGAGGAATGATATCAAATGAGTAACGCCAAACGTGGGGCAGGATATCCGGAGAGTTACTGCAACCTGAGGACAATAAGTCACACATTAGCATAGTGTGTGTATGGCGTTGTAAAGAGGTATAATGAAGCGGTTTCTTTCTCCACGAGTTTGTATACAATGTAACGG
The DNA here is from genome assembly GCA_009830355.1 of Cherax destructor. NCBI lineage: Eukaryota > Metazoa > Arthropoda > Malacostraca > Decapoda > Parastacidae > Cherax > Cherax destructor. Next base: position 12,683 of record WNWK01001944.1, on the reverse strand, counting down.
AGCCAAAAGGAAATTCACGACTGGTCGAAGCGACTCATCTGTGGGCAGGAGTGTGGACCCAGCATACTGCATGCTAGTTCACGACTGGTCGAGGCTACGCATCTGTGGTAGAAGTGTGTGAACCCTGCACCGAGAATGCTGCTTCACGACTGGTCGAAAGGAAGGTATGTACGACGAAACATCTTCTTGATTAAATTTAGGAGGCATTTTTCTAATCCAAAGGAGGAGACTGCGAGTAGCCATTAATCAATGACAGACGATGGGCTGGACGATCAAGACATCGACTAGTAGAAGATTAAGTTTTTTGTTGAGTATCACTAAGTGTTGGATGTTTTAAGAGACTGTGATCTCTACATGCAGGAACAAGACACCTGTGAGAGAGTATGAAAGTCGTACACTAGATCTACATATAATTTGTATGTATAACTCGCTATGCTTTCTTGACTGCAACACACTTAAAACAAAGCAAAATTATTTATTTACTCTTGCATAAATAAGCCTAGTTTCAGTTATAACAAAAATAAGATAAAATCCCTAGTCCCTTCCTCTTAAAAACAAATCTAACGAAAATCTCTTGCTGGCATGGCATTTTTAAAATGAAGTTGCCAAGCTTTTCGAAATTAACAATAAAATATTCCGACTGCAATTTTCCAATTTATCAAGAAATTAGGTAGAAGGTGTTCCTGATTATTAATGGAATTCATCCACTGTATATATGATTTGTAAATAGTGCATCACTAAACACTCACACACCCACTCATACACACTCATATCCACACACTCTGATGTATGATAAAGCTCACGGAGCAGGAAAAGTGACCTAGTAGCGGCCAGTGAAGAGTCGGGGCCAGGAGCTGTAAATCGACTCTTGCAACCACATCTAGGTGAGTACAACTAGGTGAGTACACAGCCACTCATGCGCACTTTTCTAGTCTTTCTTAAACATACTCTCAATCCCTCTTTGCGCTCAACTCTCTTATACAAATTCTCTTGCACTCAAGAATACAAGAGCAAAAGAACACGCTGCAGCAGGCCTACTTGCCAATGCTATGCCAGTCATGTACCTTATATGTACCCGTCCAACCTATATGTAAAGCTTACCGAAGCTCTTCAATGATGCTACCTGGGAGTTTGTTTCACTCATCCACAACTCTTCCCTAACACTATCTGTCTCTCTCACCCATACACTATCTTCCATACATTATTTCTCTCGCCCATACACTCACCCACCCACATACTAATTTACCCACACAGTCTTCCTCTCACACACCGTCCGCCAGCTTCACCATACCTTTATAGATGACGGGCTCGCCGTTTCTGAAGAGCACGAGTGCGGGGAAGCTCTTGACACCATGCTCGTGGGCCAGGCTGGTCTCCTCGGTGGTGACGAAGTGCATACCATGCTCGTCAGTGTCGTCGTCGATGTTCTCCAGCTCGTCCAAGATCTTGTCACATTTCTGGCCCTCCTCGCACTTTCCGCCTGAGTGAATATATGAAGTGTCAGCACTGTACTATTGCGTTTGTTCAGGTTAATTAATAATAATTATAATAAAAATAATAACACGAGGCCTCATTCAATAGTTTTCAGTTTATCAATGCTGGTGTATGGTAACTAGGCCTAGATTCTAGAAGCAACTGACATGTGCAGGTGTCTTGTGACTAAAGTTATAAGACCCATTCTCAGCATTCTGGAATTGCTCCGATAACTTAAGAAACTCTCTGTGGCGTAACTTCAAGCGTTCGAATGAGATGCCTCCTACTTCGACGACGGCGGAGAGCGAAATTCAAGTGTGTAGGTGAGAACATCTGTCCGTTTTGTATGTAAAATTGCTGATTTTTTTATTCCTGCTAAATCACGTTATATATATATATATATATATATATATATATATATATATATATATATATATATATATATATATATATGTCTTCCTATGCTGAATGGCTTCAATATTCAATGGTTGATGCATCTTATGGCCAGGAGAGTACCCATTAAGTTTAGTTTGTGTGCTGGCTAATTTGCCGATACACTTTATTTATAAACTTGGAAACGTGGAAATTCGAGCGACAACAGAAAGGCTCTTCTGATCGACTTCAGATTTTCAACCCTGGTGCGTTTTACTGAAGGCTATGTTCGCGTTGTTATTGGGTCCCAATTTTGCCAATTTTATTAAATGAATAATATTGATTTCTTCGTTTTATCTGGTTCAAAATATTAATGCTGATGAATTCAGTAAGAAGACACCCTATAAGTTTACACTGTTTAGGTATAAATTTAAACTTTTAATGATATTGTTAAAAAATTGGAATGGTTAAATTCAGAGCAATTACTGGAGGATTTTTTTATAAGACAGGCTTCAAACTTTGTGTTAAGCTTGATTAAATAAAAGCTTATTTCACTCTGAGCTATGTAAATTTTAAATTGCCGATTTTACTGAATAAATTGATTTTCAAGAAATAATTAAAGTTTGCTTCTTCTGGTCAGTTTCAAACACTTTAAGCATTTATATATCTTAATTCCAAGTATTTTTGTATTGAATTTGGGCTTTGCACATGCTAATTTACACATTTCAAAAAAAAAATATTAATTGAACTTTCTTAAAAAAAAAAAATCTTAAGAGAACTTTAAAAAATTAAAATAGAGTAAAAATAAAAAAATTGAAAACTAGCGTTTTTGTAGCATTTTTTAATTTTCACGAGATAGCAAACCCTTAAAAACTTTGTGGCAGACCCGGTACACCATAGGCTACAGAGTTCTCGTCTACCACTAACTTCCTCCGAGACTTTCATTTATAACCGGATGGATCGAATCTGAATGTCTCTCATTCAACAGGCGGTGTGACCCCTATGATTTAGCACTTCCCCCTATTAAAATGAATTAATTGTGAACGGCATCAATTGTTGTAGCACCTGAAAAATGACAGATTAAAATTAAACCAAATTAAGGGACGGAAGCTCAAGTTTCATGAAACAAGATCCTTGTACCAACAACATGGGTTTGCTTCGAAAAAAAATGTTATTTCATTATCATATTCTGTCTAAGTAATTTATATATGTAACATCTTCATCCATAGTGCACCTTAAACCTTCACTTGTGGTGCACCTTACACCTTCACCTGTTCCACGTTGATAGAAATATCTAGAAGGGAGGGATGGCAGTATATGTTTCAGAAACTTGATTGCCTCATAAAAACATAGGTAAAGATTGAAGGAAAAGACACAATCTGTCTTGGTGGAATTTCTAAAAGTACATGAAAAATGATAGTCACTTCAGAGCTCTTAACCCCAAAAGGTATTCAACGAAAGAGATGAATACTAAGTGTACCTGAACACATTTTTACATTCATGGGGAGTTAAACTTGTAGGGGGTAATGTCTGATAACTGGGAATACGAGGTAAGCAGAGTCGATCCACGAAAGAGAGTGGCGCCAATTCCCAGGATTAAGTCTTTCACTTTCATAAGCCCCTCCCATGAAGACATCTGAACACTAAGAACTTTTCCAGTTAGGGATTTGAGCCCCAGTCCTCCGTGATGAGAGCCGCGACTCTCACCACTAAGTTAGAGCAGTTGACGAGTACTGAGTAATGAGAACATTTCTTTCCAAGATGATATCTTCCCTATATTTGTGAGCCTGATCTTTCACTTGTTTCTAACCATAAAAATATAAACAACGAAAATTTCATCAAGAAACTAGTAAAAAAAGCAATGTAAAGCATTTCGTTTTTGACTGGAAACGCATCACCGAATCGATAAAACTTGCACCTGCAATGTATTCAATCTCCTTATGACCCGTTTTCGATGCCATGGAGAAAATTGTAATACTTACTAAAGTAGACAGCAACGTATTCGAAGTTGGCGATAAGATCATCCAGGATCTCGTCAGTGACCTCTTCGATGGTGTCTGTGTTCTTTTGTTGGATTAACCATGCCAGCACCTCCTGCTCGTTAGAGAGGTCGCCTGCACACCCGCGGGGAAAAGAAAACTGGTCAATGAGTGCTCTTGCTTCGTGTACTCTTTCACGAGTGTACTTTCATACACATTCATGAGCACATACATTGAGTAATAAAAATACAAAGTAAATGAAGTGACAGTGCGTATGCACACATACGCAAGCATGTACGCATACACACATACGCAAGCATGCATGTATACACACGCATGAATACACACGCAAGCACGAATTCACACACGCAAACAACAAACTCTAATGTTCTCTCTAATGAGACTCTTCATCATTTATCCCCTGAAACGAAGACAAATAATTAAAAATGCCTGGCAAACAGTGATAAATCATAGGCATCAGTGCCAATCATCACAAATACAAAATGCAAGAACTGAAGCGCTGTACAAATCACTCACACACATCCTCAACAAAACACTAAAAACAAACTTTAAGACAGACATTCATACAAAAAGAAGAGAATCAAGAAATACTAAACTACAGACCAGTGTCATAAATGAATGTATATATACAAAATATTTGAAAGAATTATACGAAAAAGAATGGTCGAGGGAGAAGCTGAGGGATTTTGAGGGGAAGGCTGAAGGATTTTGAGGGAGAGGCTGAAGGATTTTGAGGGGAAGGCTGAAGGATTTTGAGGGAGAGGCTGAAGGATTTTGAGGAGGGTGAGGGATAGTGAGCGAGAGGCTGGATGATAGTGAGGGAGAGGCTGAGGAATAGTGAGGGAGAGACCAGGGGATGGTAAGGGAGAATGCACTATATTCCTCAACATCGCTGTAGGAATGGAAAGTTGTGCCTAACAAACCTTATAGATTTATCGGCTTTATGTAGACAATAGAAGTAAGAGAAGGATGGATAGACCGCATATACCCAGAACGTAAGAAAATCCTTTGACAGTACCACAGAGATTACTTGACAAAATGGAGAAACAAACTGAGGTGACAGTTAAGGTAATAGCATGTCTGAGAGGAAACAATGCTATAGTAAGGAATGAAGCAGCAAGATAGGAAACTAGTGGCGTCTCTTGTTATTCCTAGTGTATACATGCTAACGCAAGTCTTACGCATGCTTGCTTTTATAAGATTTCAAAATAATGAAAGGCGATTAGTAGACGGCTGAAGGAAGACCTAAGCAAACGTCATTAAAAGTGGGATACGCGGTTGCTGGTGTTTAACATCGGAAATGAAGACTAGAATAAGACGTATACAACCAATATAGAAAAATGTTTAGAAATAGTAATTATTGAACTAGACCTCTCATCTGAGGCTCACTGACAGAATAATATGAACATGAAGATCACACGCACAACACAAGCTTGTCAACACTAGGATAACTTTCGGAAACCTAGAAAAAGACATTAAAGAGACCAATTCTTAAGTATGCAGTACCACTGTGGAAACATTCCTTCGTCAAATACGAAGTGAAACCAAAAGTTAAAAGAAGTGTGCAACCAGACGTGTGACTAAGGAAAATGAGCTATGAGGAAATAATGAAAGATCTAAAAGTCCCATGTTTGGAGAAATGAAGAATAGGACATATGATCATCACATAAAACAAATAAAATACTCTCGGACACAGACAGGATAAACAAGTTACTCTTAACAGGAGAGGAAACTAAAGCAAGAGGACACAAGAGGAAAACTACACACCCAAACAAACCACAGGGATCTCAAGAGAAAACTTAAACTTAAGTGGTAATAAGGCCAAATGAGCTGTACAATGAGACAGTTATCCACTACAAACAAGAGTTCACAAACAAATATAATACTAATAACGTCAATCTGTTAAACGTTAAAGAGGTGTGACGAACAGGCAACTTTCATCCCCCTATAAAACCTCGAACTGGTAATTACAGATATGTATTCACAAAGACTGGCAGACTGTTCAAATGGTATCGAAGATGTAGTATGTACCACAACCACTGGAAAATTAAAACAATTACATGACACACTAAACAATAAATATTGGATACCATGAGCATAGCTCTGATCTGCTCTTGAAACTCCAAAGAGGTAATTATACACACAATCTTGTTATTTTATGTATACTTGGTTTTCAAATTTAGCATTTTCTGCTGAAAGGTAAATAAGCATGCTTAACAAAGACAACATGTAAATATGTACTTACCTTCATAAATGCTAGGTATTCTGTTCTCAAAATAGACTAGTGTTGGGAGCTCGTCAATGCCGTATTCCTTAGCCTCTGCGTCGTTGTCGATCTTGACGAAGGGGACGCCCGCCTGCTCACAGTCATCGTCGATGCTCTCCAGCTCAGCCAGCACCTCATGGTCCTCAGCGTCATCCTTATCATCTACAACACATGCCACATGATCACCGAGTCAGTCACAGCAGAAAATATTAACAGAAACGACTGAAAACATTAAAGTGTAGTGAAAACTATCATATTTGGACCTGATATTAACTCTCAGCCAAGTGGTGAGACTAGTTTCTAGTGACAACGACTGGAGTTTCGATCCCTGACTATTAAGATCATCCAACTGCGATCCTCTTCGGTTAAATAGCATCTCAGTCAGAGGTCGAAATATACAGCCCCCTCCCATTTTAAATTAATGTCTCGATGGGTTCAAACTGACACATATTTATGTCATTCCGACATAACTGTAGAAATATATTGTAATTTTAATATTTTTCTTATTTTATCTATTTTGCTTATTTTCTTATTTTGTATGTTATTTGAGATTTCGTCTTCATGGCACTAACTTCTACTGGCATATTTATTCATTCTTAGCATAGTGTAGGACGTCATTTAGCACGATAGATACGTTCCTGAAAAAGTCGTGTTAGATAATTTCGTCTTAAATAATTAACAGAACTTATGGGAAAAATAGGGATACGTGTTTGAGAGTCCCCAAAAAGCCAAACAAGTTTTTTTAGACCAACATATCTTGCAAAAATTGAAGGCGAATATGTAATTTTAGTTCATTGTCATGATCTATTACTGCTTAAGACTACAAATGCAATAGAAATAATAGTATTTCTTACCTTAAATTGTGAGTAATGATGTTTGTGGATGGTAGTGAAAAGTGGATATGGATGGTGTGGCCCTACTGAGCTGAGGTGGATATGTAATTGTAGTGCATTGTCATGATCTATTACTGCTTAAGACTACAAATGCAATAGAAATAATAGTATTTCTTACCTTAAATTGTGGGTAATGATGTTTGTGGATGGTAGTGAAGAGTGAATATGGATGGTGTGGCCCTACTGGGCTGAGGTGGATAGTAGAAGTTCTTGAACTGAAGTCGATGGTTGAACTGAGTGTCTAACTTTAAGTCAGTCAAGCCATTCAGTAAGTCAGTCAAGCCATTCAGTAAGTCAGTCAAGCCATTCAGTAAGTCAGTCAAGCCATTCAGTAAGTCAGTCAAGCCATTCAGTAAGTCAGTCAAGCCATTCAGTAAGTCAGTCAAGCCATTCAGTAAGTCAGTCAAGCCATTCAGTAAGTCAGTCAAGCCATTCAGTAAGTCAGTCAAGTCATTCAGTAAGTCAGTCAAGTCATTCAGTAAGTCAGTCAAGTCATTCAGTAAGTCAGTCAAGCCATTCAGTAAGTCAGTCAAGTCATTCAGTAAGTCAGTCAAGTCATTCAGTAAGTCAGTCAAGTCATTCAGTAGGTCAGTCAAGTCATTCAGTAGGTCAGTCAAGTCATTCAGTAAGTCAGTCAAGTCATTCAGTAAGTCAGTCAAGTCATTCAGTAAGTCAGTCAAGTCATTCAGTAAGTCAGTCAAGTCATTCAGTAAGTCAGTCAAGTCATTCAGTAAGTCAGTCAAGTCATTCAGTAAGTCAGTCAAGTCATTCAGTAGGTCAGTCAAGTCATTCAGTAAGTCAGTCAAGTCATTCAGTAAGTCAGTCAAGTCATTCAGTAAGTCAGTCAAGTCATTCAGTAAGTCAGTCAAGTCAGTCAGTCAGTCAGTCAAGTCATTCAGTAAGTCAGTCAAGTCATTCAGTAAGTCAGTCAAGTCATTCAGTAAGTCAGTCAAGTCATTCAGTAAGTCAGTCAAGTCATTCAGTAAGTCAGTCAAGTCATTCAGTAAGTCAGTCAAGTCATTCAATAAGTCAGTCAAGTCATTCAGTAAGTCAGTCAAGTCATTCAGTAAGTCAGTCAAGTCATTCAGTAAGTCAGTCAAGTCATTCAGTAAGTCAGTCAAGTCATTCAGTAAGTCAGTCAAGTCATTCAGTAAGTCAGTCAAGTCATTCAGTAAGTCAGTCAAGTCAGTCAGTCAGTCAGTCAAGTCATTCAGTAAGTCAGTCAAGTCATTCAGTAAGTCAGTCAAGTCATTCAGTAAGTCAGTCAAGTCATTCAGTAAGTCAGTCAAGTCATTCAGTAAGTCAGTCAAGTCATTCAGTAAGTCAGTCAAGTCATTCAATAAGTCAGTCAAGTCATTCAGTAAGTCAGTCAAGTCATTCAGTAAGTCAGTCAAGTCATTCAGTAAGTCAGTCAAGTCATTCAGTAAGTCAGTCAAGTCATTCAGTAGGTCAGTCAAGTCATTCAGTAGGTCAGTCAAGTCATTCAGTAAGTCAGTCAAGTCATTCAGTAAGTCAGTCAAGTCATTCAGTAAGTCAGTCAAGTCATTCAGTAAGTCAGTCAAGTCATTCAGTAAGTCAGTCAAGTCATTCAGTAAGTCAGTCAAGTCATTCAGTAGGTCAGTCAAGTCATTCAGTAAGTCAGTCAAGTCATTCAGTAAGTCAGTCAAGTCATTCAGTAAGTCAGTCAAGTCAGTCAGTCAGTCAGTCAAGTCAGTCAGTCAAGTCAGTCAGTCACACAAACTTATGTTTACATCTTTTTATGTGTACAAAGTAACACTTCATTACGGCCACGGGTTATGTCTTGTCTAATATCTTTGTTTTCTTCGTTAATTCAAGATCAAAACACAATTCACTCTTTATTTTATTCTTCACAAACACAGCTGGCTTGTAGCCAGGACTTCTTAACGCGTATGAAATACGTACGAATGCTAGGGTGGTGGGTGGGTAAGGCGGGTGGTGTCTGATGAACCACAACAACAGTAGTAATAACAAGACTGCTTGTGAGAATGGTTACTTGTTTTCCTTCCCACAAACTGTAAGTAAGTTTATTCAGGTATACACAGATACAGTTACGAAGATTATCATACATAGCAGCATATGTGTAGAGAACCTAGGATAACCCAAAAAAGTCAGAGTGACAGTATTTCCATTGACTGACTTGGGTTATCCTAGGTTCTCTACACATATGCTGCTATGTATGATAATGTATGTAACTGTACTCACCTAATTGTGGTTGCAGGGGTCGAGACTCAGCTCCTGGCCCCGTGTATCTGAATAAACTTAGTTTACAGGAAGGAAAAATTCCCTTTTCCTCAAAGCATGAGGATTCTTAGGCAGTAAATAACCATGCGCTCAAAATTTTTCCCCTCCTGCCGAACCGTGTAATATCATCTTTACGTCGTGTAAGATGATAATGTGTCGCAAATCTTAAATCGTGCAATACCGGTAACGTGCAACATAATCTCGTGCTAAATGACGTTCTACTGTATATAATTACAATTTCAGCGCTAAACAGCCTGTCTTTAATAAAGATAATTTTTTCCTATGACATCATTACATTCAGGGGGAGCGCTAAACCCGTATGGGTCATACAGTGCCTAGGGAAATGGTAGGCATTCAGACTGATTCAAGGAATTGGAGCAAAGGTCTAATTCCTCAGATCATGACCCCCCCTCACGAGCATCAAGGAACCTCCCTTGAGTTTTTTTTTCACCCAGAGGAGCCTCAGTTCTTCATTTCCTGCTTCCATCTCCTCTTATCTTATCTCTCACGCAAACTTTTCGCCTTACTGTTTTCACTCATTCTCTCCTAAAATTCAAAGAGTCAAGAACCATATTCTTCAATTTTAATCAATTACTTTCAATTAAAGATGCACATGAATTACATCAAATAATCCACTGACATGGTAGTATATTTGGTTTACTGTGAGAAACAAAAAAACAAATCTCCTTTGTGGAGCTTTTCGATCATTTGATCCAGATTTCCGTTGGTCTGAAATGATTAGTGATACCAATAAACTATGGAAAAGGACATTTGTCTACAGTCCAGGAAATTTATTAAAGGAACTGCACGAAGCCAATCGTAGCGAAAGGTTCAGTTTAATAAATGTGCTGCACTGTACACGAGTACTTTTCTATAGCCTGTAGAAAATTAAATATCAAAATATGTAATAGTAGGTTATAAGTTATTGTAGCAAGTGAGGACTAAAGGTAGGATAACAATAGGGAAGGTGTAGTGTGTGGCAGAGGAGTAACACTCACAGAAGAGGACAGCGAGGAAGGGCTCATTAGCAATGAGTTTGTCGAGCATCTCATCAGTGACGTCAGCAATCTCCTCGTGCTCCAGGTGATGGATCAGCCACTCCAACACTTCCTCCTCCTTCATCAGATCACCTGAGTACACAAATGACAACACTTAGTATTGGAAGTGACAAAAACCTGATACTAATGTTAGAAACCTTTAGACTTTTTTTAAGTTGCATTTATGTTAATATTTGCACAAAAATAGCATATGCTTCAACTTTTAAAGCGTTTAAAATGTAAATGAATGAGTGCTATGGACAAGCACTTTAAGAGCAAAATCTGTTATAGTGACAATATGAAGCTTCACCTTCATATATGTAGGGAATCTCGCTCTCAAAGTAGACGAGTGTTGGAATGGTGTCGATGCCGTACTCCTTAGCTTCCTCATAATTATCGATTTTGACAAATAAGATGCCGCGGGAGTCACACTCGTCGTCAATGTTCTCCAGCTCTGCCAGCACCTTCTTGCTCCTCCGGCTGTCCTTGTCATCTGAAACATATTTATTTTTTTTAACACGCTGGCAGTTTCCCACCGAGGCAGGGTGACCCAAAAAAGAAAAACACTTTCACCATCATTCAACGCTTTCACCATCAATTACACAAAATCAGTCTTTGCATATTATTAGTATTATAATCGTGGGTAAGCGCTAAACACAGAGGTCATACAGCACCCGAGAAATTAACGATAATCAAATTTAATTCACGTGAAGATAGTTCTAATTCTTTGTATTAAGAGCACTACATTAACATCAAGGAACCCCTCCCCCAGTGAGGGGGCAGCTACCCTAAAAAAATTCAAATAAAAACTGTACTACTGTCCTGAAGCATTATCAAGTTTTAATTTCCGGTTTGTGGTATAGTTGTTGTTCTATCCCTGGTATTGTGACTTTTACTGTATGAGAAAAATTCATACACTGCTTCTCATAATTTGTACATTACTTGACCTCTTTTTCTCCAGACAGCTTAAACTCATCGGTACTGATTTTTTTTTTCAAAAATTTTAAAAGCATATTTAAAAATACCAACACAAAAAAATATTATTTGCAAAACACATGATCATAAATAAGTTGTTACCCCACTGCGACCGATATAGAACATGGGTTCCAGAAGGCAAAACAAGAGTCACTTACAGAATAGAACAGCTAAGTTTTCAGAGCGGTCAATCAAGCGGTCGAGCATCTCGTCAGTGACGTCCTCTATCTCGTCATCCTCGACCTGATGAACCAGCCAGTCGAGCACTTCATCTTCAGCCAGCAAGTTACCTGTAACAATATCCATGAAACGCAATAAAAAAAACTGACACGGTTTCGTTTATTGTATTGAATAAAGCATAGTTCAATATTTGCAAAACATTTTTTTTTTGTTATATAGATTATTTTCACAAAGGCATGAACATTCTAAAACGTTTCTCTTTTTATTACAACAATATTCACTCTATAAGTATATTCTCAGATCATCTATAGATCCGAACTTGAAAAGACGTTACCTAATATCAAAATTTTGGTATGCCAATTTTTAATATTTACACCAAACCTAGCCACTTTAAAGTTACTCAAGTTATATAATGTAAAATAAATTTATCTAATCTACCTTGGACTTAATATAACTTTAATTAACGGTTTTTACAGGGGTGGTCGAATCTTCCAGTGACCCTTTTTTTTTTTACCAGAGTAGACGGAGGGAACTCCTTTTTCAAAGTAGACGAGGGTAGGGAGGTTGTCGATGCCGTACTCTTTGGCCTCATCATCATTGTCTATCTTGACAAAGGAGACGCCCTTAGCATCACACTCATCGTCGATGTTCTCCAATTCATTCACCACCAGCTGGGAGTCCTGGTCGTCCTCGTCGTCTGGATATAACCACGATAACATAAGCTTATATAATGTGAGAATTTACAGGTTGTGTTTATATTTTGAGCAGGGTGCAAATATGCAAGTGTAAAGATATATTTACAGAGAAGAGTTAAAGCCTTAATTAAGGGTTATACAGCGATTGGGAAATGGTGAGTAATCAGGACTGATGGGAGGAAGGGGAAGGTAGATCCAATTTCTTGGATCATGATCCTTTCATATGTATGAAGGCACACCCCTCTTGGTGGGATAAGGTTATTAAATAAAACCGGCAAATGGGAAGCATGGTGCCGTAATTATAAGTGGGTAAAATACAGTATTGGTAATAAATTACAATTAAAAAAAATGACCAGCTCGTCTTTACTGCAAAATCCTTTTCTCGCTTCAACAATTTACAAAAACGATTAATGGTGGAGATGATTAATATATATATATATATGTATATATATATATATATATATATATATTTTTTTTTTTTTTTTTTCAACAAGTCGGCCGTCTCCCACCGAGGCAGGGTGACCCAAAAA